>CM044442.1:93214899-93235652 GCA_024363595.1 Xenopus borealis
GCTTCTTCAGGCAATAAACATAGGAGTTACAGCATCTGGCAGTAGTATACACACTCAGCTGTTTTTTATTGCCTTTTTGGAGTCAGGAAGGAATTTTGGAGAGGCTTCGGATGGGTTTTTTTTTGCCTTCCTCTGGATCAACTAGCAGTTAGGCAGTTAAAATAAAAAAAAGTTAAAAAGGTTGAACTTGATGGACGTGAGTCTTTTTTCAGCCTAACTTACTATGTTACTATGCATGAAATCTGACATGGGGCTAGCCATTTTGTCAATTTCCCAACTGCCCCTAATCGGCCTTATACTGTGACATTTCTATTCTATGTGTACTGTATATTGTGAGTGGGTCCCTAAGCTCAGTTAAGCTCCCCATAGATGCAACGATATTTCCCTGCCGAACGACCGATCTTAGGGAGGTCCGACCAATCTGTCAAATTATCGTGTGGTTAGTGGGATACAAACGATCGTTCGTCTTACGATTTTTCGTCCGACATTGGTCTGATGATTGATCGGCCAGGTTAGAAAATCTTTATAGGTCCCCATGCAATCTACCTATGTTTGCAGGGTCAAGCAGGCTGCGATCCTTCAGTTTTGCTGGCAATATCGCCTGAAATGGTCTTTTTAGTTGATGGACACATCAGGCATTTAAACGATCGTTTTGAGACAATCGTGGTCTCACGATAACAATTGGATCTTTCAAAAATCTTTACGTCTATGGCCAGCTTAAGTGACAGCAGCACAGAGCATGTGCAGTGAATCAGCAGAAAAGAAGATGGGGAGCTACTGGGGCATCTTTGGAGACTCAGATCTTTACTGCTAAAGGGCTGTGGTTCCCTTGGGCTGGTATAGAAGCTCAAAACATAATATAACATACAACATTTCTAGCTACTTCTTTAGGGTCACACTCTGCAGCCACACAGGACTGCAGTGATTGCAATCACCTCTGCACCCCTGGGCTTTAAGGGGCAAAATTTTGGATCCCTGGCAATGGTAAATGGATCCAACACACTTTAAATTGACAAATGAGATTGATAATGATGTGGTAGAAACAATGAATGTTTTGCAGAAACACTACCAGATGTGATTTGTGCTTCACAAAAAAATCTTTTGAAATGGTATAATGCTAGAAAAAGCATTTCCAAGAAGTTGTAAAATCTTTTCAAATGCATCAAAATAAACCGAATACTTATGGCAACGGCCAGGTTCACATTCTTACCTTCTTCTGCTGTCTTTATTTCTTTAGTACAAAAGGAGAAAAAATGGACTGCTTTAAACCAGGCTAACTTATTTCTCTACAGGGAACATGAAGACTGAATTTGCTTAGGGTTGCAAATACAATTTTAGGGCTCAAACTTAATTTGCATAAGGCTGAAGTCCATAGAAATATAGCAAAATTGCTCATGGTTGAGATATCTATACAGTGAATAGTATGTCATTGCTAAATATGCAAAAGGTCAGTAGTGCAATTTAATTATAAAAGGCAAGACGGATATCCTTCATATAGCCCCAATTTTCACACACTTAGCCTCAGTTAACATTATGGCTTTTAAAGACATACATAGACAGGAGCATCAAAAACTAAACTCACTTTCTAATGACAGAAATGACTGAAATGCTGCTATAAATTAACTCATCTATATGCAAATTATGTGTCCACTCCAAACTGCATATATATCTCCTTAATGTAGTAATCAATATTAAAGAGGTTATTCATCTCTAAATTAACTTTTAGTATAGAGTGCTATGCTGAGCTTTTTATTCAGCAGCTCTCCAATTTGTAACATCAATAATCTGGTTTCTAGGGCACACATTACCCTAACAACCATGCACTGATGTGAATAAAAGACTGGAATATGAATGGAACAGGCCTGAAGAAAGATAAGTAATGAAATAGAAGCAATAACAAATGATGAAATAACTAAATTTGCAGCCTTACAGAGTATTTGTTTTTTATATGGGGCCAGTGAACACAATTTAAAGGCTGCAATGAGTCAGAAAAAGAAGGTAAATAATTCAAATACTATAAAAAATAAAAAATGAAGCTCAGTCAGTTGGAAAGTTGCTGCTATAACATACTAAAAGGTAACTTAAATGTGCACCACACCTTTAAGACCATATGATTCAGCTGTCATTGTCTGTTTTGATTTTTTTAATTTGTTGCCCGTAACTAACATTTAACATGCCTTTGTCACTTCTTGTTTGTCAATACATTGATGGAATAAAGTACATCAGCAGAAAAGACAAACAAGAGAAAGGATGGAATATGTTAGAAACATGAAAATCCCTGTAACATCAGGGATGAGTGAAACAGGATAAAGATAAACAGAAGCAGAGACATGAAAGGTATCCATAAAAAAATAATTATTCATTAATAATTATCAACAATTATGACTCCAAAAATGATCCCTATAGTCCCATAACGGAGTATTGCCATTCGTTTATTTTCATTAAATGAGAAGGAAAGGTTAAAACTAAGTAAGCCTTATCAGAAAGGTCCATCTAAATAAACCAGTAAACCCTCAAAGCCATGCTGTTCTGAGTCCTCTGTCAAAAGAAACACTGTTTCTTTCATTCTATTGTGTACACATGGGCTTCTGTATCAGACTGCTTTTATCTTAAACCTCCTTATCCCAGGCGTGAGCATGCTCAGTTTGCTCCTCCCCCCGCTGTAATCTGAGCCCAGAGCTATAAGTGAGCAGGGAGAGACTCAGGCAGGAAGCATTGTCACACCAAGCTAATACTGCAGCTGCTATCTTAAACATTCAGAGTGTCTAGAGCTTTTTACTTAGGTATGGTAAAACATTATACAGAATAAATCTAGCATTTAAGCTTGCACTATTGTAGCTAATCTATTGGAACGCCTCCATAGCTTTCCTTCAGTGGACAGTATTTAATTCCTAAAGACAGGAAACAGATTTATTTGAAGCAAAGAGATATATATATATATATATATATATACCTTAAAAAAAAAAAAAAAAAAAGAATATATTTGTTGTTGCATGTCAAAGACATTATAATGTAATGAACACGAGTAACGGGAGTGAATTTGTTGTCTAAGATAATATACTTCTGACAAAGAGTTTCCTACAAGCCACCGAAAGCAGGGCTAGGCAGATTTTACCTTACTAAGATTTTTTTTGGTCTACTAGCTATGTTTCTTTTGGCAGGTTGTATGCGGAGTTCATTTCAACTGTTAATAGCAAAAAATATTTTCACTGGAACATATATATTATTTATAAATAATACTTCAAATGATAAAGCCCAGACTTTAGTGTGTTATGCATTAATCTCTGTGCTGGATTTAAGAAAGTACACCATTTATATGTAAGACTAGATCTTCTTCTCTAATGTAATCCATCATCATGAATGTCATCAGTATATATATATATTTATTTAGAATATTCATAGCATCACGTAGGAATTCAATGAAGCAATGATAATTAAGTTCCCATGTAAATGGTCAAGTAGTCCTTTGATCACATACTTTAGTATGCTTGTTGTCATTCTATTCAATTTAATTAAATATGTGTTTCATTTCTATGTGTAGAAATAGCAGAAATGATTAAGTAATGGCTGGCCTGACAGATTGGGAAGTTGATACCATATTGGTACAGATATCCATTTATGGAAGTCTCTCTAAACATGCCAAACTAACATATTAAGAACATGAGCAGTATGCAGATTGTTTTACTGAAATTATATGTGCGTTTCACAATCCTAATATTACATTTAAGATTCAATATTGCAGGTATGGGACCTGTTAGCTAAAATGCTCAGGACCTGAGTCCTTCCTGATAGGGGATCTTTCTGTAATTTGGAACTCCATACTTTGTCTCTACTACATGTTTTTTTAGTTATTTAGCTTTTTATTCAGCAACTCTATAATTTGCAATTGCAGCAATCTGGTTGCTAGGGTCCAAATTACCCCAGCAACCAAGCATTGATATGAATAAGAGACTGGAATATGAATAGGAGAGGCTCTGCATAGAAAGATGAATAATAAAAAGCAACAATAACTATAAATAACTATTCAAAGCATTGCCAAACGAGCGGATCTCTCTCTGATATGCCCACCTTGAGGTGGGCAATATCGAGCTGATGCGATAGTGGGCCCTTGGGCCCACAGATTGGATCAGAATGACTCGGATACGGGCAGTCCGATCGCGTGACCGCATCAACGAACAGATGTGGCCGCAATCCAACGGGATTTTTAATCCTGCCCGATCGACATCTGGGCGACTTTCGTCCAGATATCGATTGGGGAAGTCCATCGCAGGGCCCCACTCACGGGCCAATAAACTGCGACTCAGTCTGTCTGCATTTTTTATCGGCCCGTGTATGGCCACCTTTAGACAAATCACTCTGTAGAGAGACAGCATAATGCACGGAATCTATAGTTCTGCACAATTTAGTATCATCTGCAAAAATAGAAACCGTACTTTCAATGCCCACATCCAGGTCATTAATAAACAAGTTGAAAAGCATGGACGCAGTACAGAGCCCTGCGGTACCCCACTAACAACACTGGTCCAATTATAAAATGTTCCATTTACCACCACTCTTTGTAGTCTATCTTTTAGCCAGTTCTCTATCCAGGTACACATACTATGCTCCAGGCCAACATTCCTTAATTTAACCAGTAACCTTCTGTGTGGCACTGTAGCGAATGCTTTAGCAAAGTAAATCACATTCATTTCCATCCCAGAATCAAGGTCCGTGCTTACCTTCGCATATAAAGAAATGAAGTTAGTCTGGCAAGATCTATTAAGCATAAAACCATGCTGGCACAAACTCCTAGTATTGTTATTCGCTATGAAGTCCAGTATCCTATACTTTAATAATCCTTTGAAAAGCTTTCCTACCACCGACGTCAGACTAACTGGTCTATAGTTGAGGCTGAGAACCGGATCTCTTTTTGAATAGCAGCACCACATTAGCAATTCCCCAGTCTCTCGGCACCATGCCAGACCTCAATGAATCTTGAAAAATTAAGTAGAGAGGTTTGGCAATCACAGAGCTAACCTCACTAAGTATCCTGGGATGAATACCATCTGGCCCTGGATCTTTGTTTCTCTTAACATGTTTTAGTCTCTTGAATTTCATCATCTGTGAACCATGCATCATTAGATGAATTATTAGAATTGAGACTATTAATAAGGAAACCTTCATTAACTGGTTCCTCATTTGTGTAGACAGATGAAAAGTATGCGTTCAGAATCTGAGCTTTTTGCTTGTTCCCATCAACCAGTTGATAAATAAGGTCCCACCCCTTCCTGCTTCATTTTTTTTACTATTAACATATTTAAAAAATTATTTTGGCTTCTTTTTTCTGCTTTCTGCAATATCCTTTTCCATATTGATTTTAGATTGCTGATAGCTTTTTTGCATGATTTATTGCCCTCCTTGTACCTTATAAATGATTTGGCTGTCCCAGCTAACTTGAAAGACTTAAAAGCACGTCTTTTCTTACCCACCTCAACACCAACACTTCTATTGAACCAAAAAGGTTTTGCTTTGCAACAACATTCCTTGCTTACAAGCGGAATATAGTGGCGTATATTTATTAAGCAGCATTTTAAAGACTTCCCATTTTTGTTCTGTGTTTAACCCAGTGAAAAGCATTTCCCACTTAATATGTTGCAGAGATGCCCTTATACTGTCAAAGTATGCACACCTGAAATTCAATGTTTTAGTTACTCCCTTATAGCATTGCCTCTGCAACAGAATCTCAAAGGAGACCACGTTATGATCACTATTCCCTAAATACTCACCCCCACAAATGCTAGAGATGAGTTCAGCATTATTAGTTATTACAAGATACAAAAGAGAGTTATTCCAACTAGGTTCTTGAAGGAGCTGGGATAAAAAGTTGTCATTTAGCATATTTACAAACCTACTAGCTTTATCTGTCTTGGCAACCACATAACCCCAGTCAATGTTCGAATAATTGAAGTCAACCATAATAATAACTTTACCTAGTTGTACAGCCGATTCTATTTGTAAAAGTAGCTGGGCTTCATGCTCGTCACTTATATGAGGTGGTTTATAGCATACACTAATAATAATTTTCTTTGTAGCCTTTTGCCCAGTCAAAATCTCTACCCAGAGGGATTCTACACCCTCACCAGTGCCAGCAATGGTTATTTCTTTAGTGCATTGCTTTAATTCAGGCTTTACGTACAAACACACTGCTCCCCTTTTTTAATCCCTCTGTCCCTCCTAAAAAGGGTGTAACCATTTAAATTCACAGTCCAGTCACATTTTTCATCCCACCAGGTCTCAGAGATACCAATTATATCATAATTTTTAGAGCATGCAATTAATTCTAGGCTTCCCATTTTACCTGACAAACGTCGTGCATTTGCCAGCATACAGCGGAGGTTACTACTTTTACTTAAATCTGCATTATTTTGAGGAGAATTATAAGTTAAGTTAGTATTAGTCTGTTTTGCTTGTAACAGAGGGACCTCTTTAGCTGGTAAACTGTATGCCCCCCTCACTCCTCCCCCATTACCCCTTACTAATCCCACTACCCCATCTACCCTAGCTTCCCAATAATTCTTTCTCTTACACCCCCCCCCACTTGCCTAGTTTAAACACTCCTCCAACCTCTTGGTCATTCTTTCCCCTAGCACAGTGGATCCCCTTCCATTGAGGTGCAATCCATCACAACTGTATAGGTTGTACCCCAAGGAAAAATCAGCCCAATGCTCTAGAACCCCAAACCCTTCCTTCCTACAAGACTTGAGCAAGACTACTTGCTGTCTACTTAAACTTGCACAAGGCACAGGCAAAATTTCAGAAAAAATGGTGTACATCAAAGCATGATTGCAGAAGCAAGTGCTCAGTCAATAAGCACTAGGAAGTGTGATTTATAAACTTGTTTTGAAACAGTGGTTAAGGAAAAACGTCAGATATCACATACTTTAAAGTAATTGTTTTTGTCACAGACCAAATGCTCTATGCAACGTTTGGTGGATTTGTTTCGCTATAATTGTTGATGTCACTGTTTACCAAGAGAACGCAGCAGAAAATGTATTCTTTAAAAGTAGCTGGAAACAAAATATTTCTCTTTAGATGATATTCTTTAGGTATGCACTCTGGAAATTTTCCCTATGTTGATTCACTGTGTATTATCTGCACTGAATTTATGTAAAAAAAAAATCACATATTTTCCTAATCATTTGTAGATCACATGTAAAGTATGGTCTTGGATGAACGGTATTAACTTAAGGGATAAACAAAGATTTTTTGGGTTCTTTATAGGTCCCTTGTAAGGCCTCACCTTGAACATGCAGTGCAGTTTTGGGCTCCAGTCCAGGGATATAAATCAGGCCTGGATTTGTGGTAAGGCCACAAAGGTCCAGGCCTAGGGAGGCAGAATTTCAGGTGCTTCATGCCCCCCAGCCGCATTTCGATTCAGTTCGAGCACTAGACACACTAGTCTCAGTACTGCTCCAAAAAGGACTGCACAAATATGCGCATGTGTGTATCCACTCAAAACAAAAACAAAAAAAAGGGGAGGTGGACTCGGACGGCGACAAGCAGGGTACACATTCAGCAACATGGAAGCAGAAACAGATGGGAAGGGGGACAGGGAGGGGGATGAGGAAGTGGACCGGAAAGGGGGCAACGACTTGGAACCAGCCTAGGGGCGCCTAGTTTATAAATCTGGCCCTGCTTAATATCCAAGGATGTTGTGATCTTAAGATCTAAGGTTAGCAGTACAGGTATTGATACATATTATTTATACAATGTATGTGAGTATATACTGTAGGTCTGTATAAATAGGTGCCTATATTTGCACTGGGGTTGAACTTGATGAACTTAGCTATGTAACTTTATATAAATCACTGAATTATTTTCACATTGTACCCCTCTTTTTTTTTTAACATATTTTCAGTTTGTTAATTTTTATTATAAAGAAATCAGGGCCACTATGAGAGAGGTTGAGAGACCCTAGAGCAGAGGAAGACTAAGAGGTATAAAAGCGCAATTTGTGGATTGTGATGTGGTGGGTCTTGTTGGGAATGGGAACGGTCTGGGTAGGTTGTGGGTCGGTTTCTGGATGTGGCTGGGGCATGGCCCTGTGTGTGTGCTGTTTTTTTTCTTTCGATTGGGCCACATTCTACTTGGTGGGCAGGGCCAAGTATGGTACCCCATAATTTTTGATGGTGGCCATGTCAATGATGCAAGCCAATAGTGATACCCACTGTGTGTGTAAATGAAAATAACCCTAGCATGGGTATGTTCTTTGCATACACCTTGTAATTTAATTTCCATTTTAGGGAAACTAGAGAACTGCAAACACTTCAACTTAACAGGTCAAATTACAAAGTTTACAGTGATACATCTGCCTACTCAAATATCCACATGTGCATGATTTGCAAACAGACAATTTTTTTATAGCGAACTGTATATGCCAACGACTTTATTTTATTAGAAGGCATCTAAAGTTCAGCCATGGATAATGGCATGCACTGCAGTTCCTGTTTTTAGCCAGCCTCTTAGGCCATGAACTCTAAAAGCCATGAAAAGCCAAGTACAACAATGCATAAATACACAGAGAAAAAATTTATCAAATTTAGCAATATTAAAGCATGTTTGTTCTGGAATGTTACCTAAAGAGTATGCTTATTATATAATTTTGCATTTATGAAATAATCCTACATACATTTAATATTTATAATTGTGTTATTTTACTGTGTTAACTACAATAAGATTTACGCTTTTTTTTTGTTTTGGGAAAATTATTGAAAGTAAAAGTATATCTGTTTTTCCTATAATCCTTAATAATTTTACAGTTTTCTTCTAGTCTTTTTGTGTAGTGGTAATGCCCCCCCCCCCCCATGAAACAAAAAAAAAAACTTGGTACCGCATGTTCAAGGACCAGATTAGATTAAAATAATAGCGTCATACTGAAAAGTTTATTGAGCCCTAGAGCAGACCAGGGGCCATAAAGATTCTTTGAAGGGCCCCATTTGGCATCTAGTTGGACAGCTCTGATTTATATAATTTCTGACTACACTGGGCTTCACCTGAACATCCTATGAATGGCTATATAATGTCAAACTGTTCATTCATTGTCTGGGAGAGCTGTTAGTAAAAACTACGGAGACAAACAATATTGCATAATGTATGAAGGGAGGAGGAAAAAATGCAAAACTACTATTAAAAAATATAAATATGCCCCTGACATGAGTTATACCAACTGGCTTTGTCAAAGGCACATAGAAGGGCAATGCTAGCAGAAGTCTTGCCTATTAAATAGGGATGCACCCAATCCAGGATTCGGTTCGGGATTCGGCCTTTTTCAGCAGGATTCAGATTCGGCTGAATCCTTCTGCCTGGCCGAACCGAATCCTAATTTGCATATGCAAATTAGGGCCAGGGAGGGAAATCATGTGACTTTTGGCACAAAACAAGGAAGTAAAAAATGTTTTCCCCTTCCCACCCATAATTCGCATATGCAAATTAGGGGTCGGATTTGGTTCGGTATTCGGCTGAATCTTTCAGGAAGGATTCGGGGGTTCGGCCGAATCCAAAATAGTGGATTCTGTGCATCACTACTTTTAAAGACTAACTGGGTGTGCCACTTAGTGAATTATACCAAGACATTTGTGAGAATATTTTTTTCTAGACAGACACTGTTGTTTCCTTCCAAAAGCCTAGGAACTCAAATGCATATGTCGGAGCTCAAATGCATATGTCGGAGCTGTTCCCTGGGTTTGAATATATAATTTATTATCAAATGCAAAATTATTATGATATAGTACAAGAATGGTGCAAATAAATGAATTGTGCTTGTGCCTGTTGTATTACTCAAGAAAACAAGTCTTCCAAGGCTTTCCCGGTCGATATTTGGCCCAAAATTGGCCAGATGTTGATCTGTCAGGGCTAAAAATCCCGTTGGATCTCAGACCACATCTGTTTATTGATATGGTCCCACGATCCGATCCTTGGGCCCTAGAGCCCATTGGATAAGCACAATATCACCCCTGGGAATATCAGGGAGAGACAATATAGAAGAAAGACACCGGCACACAGGAATTTGAAGTGCAGGGACAACCCTTGCAAAAATATCAGGGAGAGAGCCTCTCATTTAACGACATCGCCAAATGAGCAAATCTCTCTTTGTGTGGCCACCTAAGGTTCTATCTGCTATCATCTAAATCACTCTTAGCAATTCCAGAAAAATGAACACAGAGATAAGGCAGGAGAATAAAAAAGTGGACCCCCTACTGTGCACATTAATGTTACTTTCCAGACACCACCTGTTGTCTAAAAACAGAATTGCATTCTTTGAAGGCTTTTTTCCCCCTGACACCGCAGTGAGATGGCACAACATAACGCAAGCTGTCCTGTTTGCAACTAGTTAGGTTACCGGATGGCTGGCACTTCATCTGTATGTGACAACAGTAGCTATAAGAATCACAATTTAAAAGTCAGTGCTAAAGAGCTTTACTTAGAGAAAGAAAACTAATATGCAAGAATGAGATCTATTCTACAGAGACACAACCACTTGCAATGAATACACAGATAAAATGTAATATATTAACTTTTTCTGTTGTCCTGGGTAAGTTGCATCACTTTAAAAATATTTTTTTCTAGTTTGTTTACATTTTTGACACTTTTTCTATAACAAAATTGTTGTCTTACCTCTCAAAACCAATCTGTCTTATTGCTTTCTCCCAGGTTGAACCTAAATGTAGAAAAAAACCTATGTAAGTGTATTTATATTTACTAATTCATTAGCTAAAAACACTGTAACTGACATACACATGCTGCATACAGTATAACAAGACTGTCCCTCTTAAAATTCAAAAATATTTAAAAAAAAAAAAAAAAAAAAAAATATATATATATATATATATATATTTGTGTTCATTTAAGGCTTTTAGGTCTAATAAAAATAAATGTTTACAGATTAGGACAAGGCAGGGAAAAGAATGGGGACAGAATTGACATCTATAATATACACATTGAGAGAAAAAATTTAATTATTGCATAAACGTAACTAAAAAGAAGAAATAAGCGAAAGGGGAGAAAAACAACAGGACAAACAAATACTGACTAATTAAGAAAACAGAAGAGGATTAAATTACAAAAGAAAAAGTAACTAGAAAGAAGAAAAAAAATAAGTAAACATTGATAAAGTAATAAAACGCACATGACAAATCAGATGGAGACAGGCGTCAAAATTCTAATTGGACTGCATGAAAAGTCGCAGGTAAGAACTACATTAGATCTGACGCAACACAACTGTCAGATGTGGACGCAGTAAGCAGCGTCTTCATCCAACAGTTGGACAGTGTGTACCTCCGACTGTTCATTAAACTATTTTTGGGTCACAAACCTTATTCCCAGAATACATCTGGGGCTCCAAAAAGGTGATGAAACCCTGTTATCAGGAATGTGGATGAAGCAAACACTCAAGGTAAAGCTAGAGGTTAGTTTTGGTTGACACCACAAGCTATACGCAAAGGAAAAGATACTATTCTTGTTTCAATATAAAAATCACTCTGCAAGACTTCAGATATTTTCTTAGCATTAAAATAGGCACAACTAGCAAATTACTGTTGCAGATATATATATATATATATATATATATATATATATATACACACACACACACGCACACACGTTTGATGAATAAATACAGATTTTTCACTGAAATTGGAGTTCGGGTCCTCTTGGACTATATATATATATATATAATATATTGACCCTGCACCCACAGCGGCAAGAGTCTGGTTCTATATATATCTTTATTTTTGAAATCCTGGTGTGCTTCAGCATTTTTACATAGATATATCGAAGGTAATTTTTTTTAAGTGTGTGCCTAAGCCTCTATACACACGGATATTCTCAGACTATTTGCAATTGGTCTTCATTTTTTATTTTGTGTCGTTTACCATTTATTTAGCTTGGAGAAATTCAGCAGCGGTCTGATACTGCTAGGGTCCAGTTTACCCTAGAAACCAAGCTGTGGTAAGAACAACATGAACAGCAGAGGGAATAAAATGAAGGTTATACCATAAAAAGTAACAATAACAATAAAATTGTAGCCTTACAGAGCAATAGTTTTGTGGCTGAAAATTTAAAAAGTATAAAAAAAAAAAACTAATGAAGACCAATTGCAAACTTGCTCTGATTGGCAAGGGATAAATTGAACATGGGGCAATGTATAAAAAGGTTTTAAGCCCCTGTGCAGTAACCCAATAGCAACCAATGTGCAGGTAGCATTTGTGTTTCAAAGCACACATCTTATTGGCTGCTATGGATTACTGCACCTGGGCAAACTTAGTGCCTTTTATCGCATATGGATAGTTTTTAAATATTTTATTAAGGTCTCTAATTCATATTTGTTGGGATAGCAACAAACTTTCATAGCATTAGTTTGCATTACAGATAGTTGGCCACCAAAGAAATAATATAAAGACAGCTAAAGCAATACATGAAAATAAATAATTTAGCATTCGTACTTAGCAAATTGTAATTTACAGTAGAGTAAACTATAATTTTGGAACAATAACTAAACTGAAATTTCTCAGTACATATTGTACATCTTTGCTATACAGTAATACTCCTCACAGTACATTACTGTATATTACATCTGTATCTCTTGGTTGCTTCTGCACTATTTTGACTGTTAAGTTAAATGAGTACTGTCACACAAGATAACCGATCTAAGAACAGTACTCAATAGTAAAAACCCATGTCCCACGGCATTCAGGGGTCAGCATCAAAATCTGGTCACTGGCGTCCAAATCTGGTCGCCTGCTTCAAATTCGCAGGCGGAGGACCCCTGTTATAAATGGCGCGTTCTGACAGAATGCGCCATTTATACGGATATAATTTACAGTCTGGTCCCATAGAGAAATGACCCGACTGTAGATTATAAGGATATCATTAATCCTTATTGGAAGCAAAACCAGACTATTAGGTTTATTTAATGCTTATATGATTAATTAGTAGACGTAAGGCATGAAGATCCAAATTACAGAAAGATCCATTATCCGGAAAACCCCAGGTCCCGAACATTCTGGATAACAGGTCCCCTACCTGTATATGCTCACTGGGGTTAATTTAAAAGGGTTGAACATTGAGGGACTTATTTCAGTCCAACAGAACCCCCATTTAATCCTTTTCAGTGGACCAGGGAAAAAATGGTAAAATTAGGAAAATTATTATGCATAACATATATCCGGGGGCCACAAATAAAGAGGGACAACATAAAACCAGGGGATATAAAATTGAGGCTTCACAGTAAAATGATGTAACTTCTTAACAAGTGGATTTTTGACAATTACATTAGTATCTTAAGTATTTTGACACTGACAAATGTAACAATCATTAATTTCTTCACATTGTAATACCACAATGAATAAGGCAATTCACTGCTAATGGCAGCAAATACATGAAACACTAGTCATTCTGCTTAACTATATAAATATACTGTATGAATCAATGGGTTCAAAAAGTGTAAAAGATTAAATGAATGTTTAGACATATAAAACAGAGATGGGCATAAAAGTCACTAGTTGAGAGAAAACAGATCAAGCCACTAAAGATTCATTGTTCTTTCCTGTTTAATCCATGGTTTACAAGGGAAACATTCTAACAATTTCAATTACATGTTCATAAATGGAATACATCAATTTCGAATTAAGCATTATGTATTAATTAGATGTAACCAGTGCATGCTGCAGATTCACAAAACCCTGCAGTTACAGAACATGTGGCCAGGAATGAATAAAGCATACATTATTTTGATTTAATTTATTTAGGGTAAAATGTTATAGCAAACTATCTTGTCCCTGTTTTAGGGAAAAAATTGCTAAAACCCAATAGGTTGATTTATAAACGATAACTAAGAGAAATGAAATAGTTCTTTTCTACTTTTGGAAAGCATATTATAGTTTATCAGTTTCTCAGGGCTTTCTCCAAGTCCACTACCATTTGTCATATACTGAGTTTAGCAGGTTTAGATTTTCAGCTGGATTGTGAGAGATTTTACCTCCTCTGGGCTAAGCTTTAAACAATTTTGGAAGAGTTGCATCTAGTGTATTTATCTAACTTATGATGCAATTTCTAGAAAATGCTTCATTCAAAGTAATGTCAAGATAAAAGGGATAGCAGTATTAATAGCATTCCTCACCTGTTTTGCTTTGGGCACAAATGCACAATAAAACAGTGCATTATGCTACAGTTTGTGTAACTTGATGTGTCAGACAAAATAACCGATGTCTCAAAAGGACTAAGAGAATGTAAAAAGTATATCTCTTTCATTAAAAAGGAGCATACTACCCTTTAAGAGGTTCTTGTTCTCACAGGACTGGTAATAGTTTATCTAATCAAGGAAATGTATAGAACAAATGTGATATATATATATATATATATATTTGCCAGGTGCTGACCAAATTCAGTTAACAGCAGTCCATGAAAGCACTCACGGCAGTTGCCATCAAAGCGTGAATCAATATGTCTTTATTAGTGCATGGTGCATCAATGCGGTTTGGCCATGTAGCCATCGTCAGCATAGTGAAAGGAAGTGAGGCACATAAATGAATTACTAAACCCCTATTATAATTATAGTAAAGGGAGTACATTAATCTCACACCCATTATGCAACCATTATTAATAAAAAAAAACACGTGTCTGTGTATGTGCAATGTATTTAAACATGTAAAGAAAGTCTTTCAATTAAAAAGACTTTAAAACTCGTATAGAGGGTTTAAAAGTAGGGATGCACCAAATCCACTATTTTGGATTCGTCCGAACCCCCGAATCCTCCATTAAAGATTCGTCCGAATACCGAACCCGAACACTAATTTGCATATGCAAATTATGGGTGAGAAGGGGAAAACATTTTTACTTCCTTGTTTTGTGCCAAAAAGTCACGTGATTTCCCTCCCTGGCCCTAATTTGCATATGCAAATTAGGATTAGGTTTGGCCAGGCAGAAGGATTCGGACGATTCCTGCTGAAAAAGGCAGAATCCTGAACGGAATCCTTGTGTATATAAAGTGTATAAATCTAGTGCCTACAATGTTACCATCTAAATGTCTAAGAAATGTACCAAATCAGTGCATACAATATTACCATTTTGATCTCCAATGTGTGCAGGTTTTTGGACAGTTATCTACAGCCTTTATGCACAAAGATGTCATCTTACATTGTGGACACGTCCTCATTATTCAAGATATTACGTCTAATAGGACCTTTACCTGAGAATGTTATATTTGCTACTCTTGACGTACAGTATGTAGCCTATATACGATTATCCCTACAGATGATGGAAGAGCAGCTAGCAGGGAGGCACTATGTAGAAATCTTTTGTGTACACTATTAGAAATGCTGTTGTCATGCAATTACTTTCGATTTGAAAAAACATACTCTGCAGAAGACTGGTATGGAAATGGGCTCCAGTGTGGCCCCCTCACATGCTAATCTATAAATGGATCATTTTGAAAACCGATATATCAATCCTAAATACACTTTTATTGTATTGTAGATATATCTATGATATCTTTGTTATATGGTGAGGGGACCACGTTGGAATACAGGCATTTGCAGCTGAGCTTAAGCACTGCCTACTCTGGTTAAATTTACTCTCACTTACCACAAAGATAGTGTGTAGTTCCTAGATGTGCGGATATTTTGTACCGATAGTGGAGTGGGTACTACTTTATTTCGTAAAAGTACAGATCGAAATACGATCTTGCACGCACACATATCACCCTCCATCGATTCAAATCTGTACCGTATACACAATTTCTGAGAGTGTTTAGGATAAATACGAACTTGGTTACAGTTACACAGCAAGCGCAAGAAATGCAGGATCGCTTCCTAGAGAGGGGTTATAAACTTACATTTCTTAATGCTGACATGGAGAGAGCAAAGAGAATGTCAGTGGAAAAAGGGAAACCTGGAAATAACCAGGCACCGGAGTTGGAGAAAATGGTGTTTGTTTCTGATTACACACCTGTGAGTCAAAGAATTAATACTGTGGTCAAGAAACACTGGCCAATACTACAAATGGATGCCAGTGTGCCTTTTACCACCTATATGTGCTTACCCAAAGGGCCGTTCTCTAAGGGACCTCTCAATGGTAACAGATATACGAACGGATACTTGGCTTAGGAGCAACAGGACTGGCTGTTACAGATGTTGGGGATGTCTATTAACTGGTGAAACTTTTTCCCATCCACACAGTGATAACGTTGTCTGATCCATTACAGGTTAACTTGCACCTCGGAGTTTGTTGTCTACTGTATAGTGTGCTCATACGGCCTCTGTTACGGGAAATGTGTAACCTCATTCCGTATGCGAATGAACAATCATCATTCTGCTACATGTGCGGCTCTATCTACGGGTAAAGCAGACACTCCTTTGCCCAGACATTTTCTAGGGTGTAGACATCCACTTCCTACTCTGCGAGATGTTCTAATTGATCATATACCCCCTCCACGTAGAAGTGGCGATAGATCCAAACTTTTACTACAACGTGAGGCAAAGTGGATGCAACCCTTGATACCCCTAAAGGGTTAAATGAAACGCATTCACATGCAAGCTACTTATGACTCAATATGTATGGTGAAGCCAACTTTCAATTTATGATAACTTTGAAAAATGCAATTCACCTAGTGGGTAGTAGTAGTTATCAGATGGTGAAGTATTAGACATTAGTTTGAGATATTTCATGTTGATTGAAAGATGCTGATTTAATACTACCGCCTCTTGGATACTTAGATTTCTTATCATAATGTTTTTAGGCATTTTAGATGGTAAAATTGCATGCGCTAATTTGGTACATTTTTTTTTGGCATTTAGATTATAACATTTGATACACTTTTTAGGCATCTAAATGGTAATATTGTATGCACTAATTTAGTACATTTCTTAGGCATTTAGATGGTAACATTGTAGGCACTAGATTGATACACTTTATATACAAACTTGCTTTTAAACCCTCTATACGAGTTTTAAAGTCTTTTCGATTAAAAGACTTTCTTTACATGTTTAAATAAATTGCACATACATAGACACTGTTTATTAATTAATAATGGTTATATAATGGGTGTGAAATTAATATACTGCCTTTACTATAGTTATAATAGGGGGTTATGAATTATTTTATGTATGTGATGTCTTAACTATATTCTTACACTGATTGGATATGGGGGTTATTTAATGATGTGCCTCACTTCCTGGCACTATCATGTGAGCCGAAACACGCTGATGCACCATGCACTAATAAAGACATATTGATTCACACTTTGATGGCGACTGCCGTGAGTGCTTTCATGTACTGATTTTCATTTCTGAAATTCATTTCTCAAAAGAGCAAACAGATTTTTTTTTTTATATTTCATGTTGAAATCTGACATGGGGCTAGACATATTGTCAATTTTTAGCTGCCCCAAGTCATGTGACATGTGCTCTGATAAACTTCAATCACTCTTTACTGCTGAACTGCAAATTGGAATTCTATCACCCCTCCCTTTTCCTCCCCAGCAGCCTAACGACAGAATGGGAAGGCAACCAGATAACAGCTAACACAAGATAACAGCTGCCTGCTAGATCTAAGAGCAGAACTCAATAGTAAAAACCCATGTCCCACTGTGACTCCTTCAGTTACATTGAGAAGAGAAAAACAACAGTCTGCCAGAAAACCAGTTCCCTCCTAAAGAGCTGGCATAAGTCAAATGACCAGGGGCAACTGGGAAATTGAGAAAATGTTTAGCCACGTCAGATTGCAAAATTGAATATAAAAAAAATCTGTTTGCTCTTTAGAGAGTGCAAAAGTCTGCTGTAGTAGCACTAATAACTGAAATTCCCATGACAGTATCCCTTTAATCTGTACAGTTCAAGATTAACAGTAGAATTCAGTAACCAAGGTTCACTAATTTGCTACAATTTGATTGTCCATTAAAAACATTGCCTAAAGATAGTCTACAGTATATAAAAGCAAACGACAATATGAGAGATGGTCAGATGCATAAACTTGGCCAATTTAGAATCTAGACAGCAAATTACTGCTATTTAAAGGAGTAATTGTACCAGTACATTATACTAAGTTAGATATAGAAGAATTGTGCTTTAAAAGTAGTGTTTCAGGCTGATTTATTGAATATTTCAGCAAAAACCCTAATAATCCCTCCCTTCTCTTCCACTTCCTGCTCCCTTAATTCCCACGCTGTACAGGGGAGCCAGTTGCTCTCAGCTCACTGCACTGTAGGACAGGAACCAGTCAGCAGCTAGCAGGACCTGATAGGGAACTGAAACCTGTCTGTGCTTGTGTGACTGCAGGGTTGTGATTGGCTGTCCCCCTCCTACTGTGCTTCTGGCAGGGACCATTGAGACAAGCCTACTCCTCATTTGAAGACAGACAGGGACCAGAGAACATCTATAGGGAGCTCCAAACAAAGGGGCTATTTTTAAAGATAATATTAATTTTTAGTACCATGTAAAAGCTACACCATATAGAACTTAATTCCATTTCATTAATCCTATATGGATAAAGCAGGACAGGAACCAGGGGTAGGCAGAAGAGGCACGTGCCTAGGGTGCAAAGCTTGGGGGCGCCAGGCACGTACCTTTTATACAGCCTACCCTAGTCCAGCAAGTGTTACCTCAGTGAAAACTGAATGTGCTCTCTGAAGTAGGGATGCACCGAAACCAGGATTTGGTTAGGGATTCGGCCTTTTTCAGCAGGATTCAGCCAAATCTTTCTGCCTAGGCGAACCGAATCCGAAACGGTGGGGAGGGAAAATGCATGACTTTTTGTCACAAAACAAGGAAGTAAAAAATATTTTCCTCTTCCCACCCCTAATTTGCATATGCAAATTAGGTTTTGAATTTGGTTCGGTATTCGGCCGAATCTTTCTCGAAGGATTTGGAGGTTCGGCCTAATCCAAAATAGTGGATTGGGTGCACCCCTACTATGAAGATAGTTTTTTTGCGCACTGCTGCGGTGGGTGCCGAAGTGGCTGGCCAGGTTGTTTAAAGTCTATATTCTGACAGACATAATTATACATAACCAAGTGAGGGGTGCTATTATGCTGGAATTTAAATGTATGCTATATGAAGCTAAGCAAGTTGGGCATATTTGTAATATTTGCACAACCTAAGAACATAATTGGTCAATGCAAAAGATAGATGATTGATTCACCTTGGTTGCTCATATTAATCTCCAGGAAAACTGCTTGTGCGCACATCACAGAATTGACTTGGA
The DNA here is from genome assembly GCA_024363595.1 of Xenopus borealis. Taxonomy (NCBI): domain Eukaryota; kingdom Metazoa; phylum Chordata; class Amphibia; order Anura; family Pipidae; genus Xenopus; species Xenopus borealis. The sequence goes on from CM044442.1 coordinate 93,234,133, forward strand.
AATGCAAAATAAGAACTGAAAATTATTTTAGTTCCTGCCAGATGTCTAAATCAATATTAAAACAGGATATGAGATGTTCGTTTGTGTCCTTTTCTAACTCAAAAACAATGCAGCACATCTGTCATCCATATGTTTGCACAGAATTAGGAACAATGAACAATGGGTGGCCTGATATGTGACCAAATATAACTAAATTAGTAGAGCAATGACAAATGATGACCCCTACTCACACTATGATTTTCTTTTCCTCCAGTTCCCTCTGTGCCATGGTTTAACTAAACAGTGCTTACCCTATAAAACAAAAATGATAAACTGCCGATTGAAAGAGAATGTATGGCATGGAGTTATTTAGTTATAAAAGTTTTCCAGTGATAAGGTGAATTTGCACAAATAAATACCTGTAGTGAGATAACGTACATACTCTGTTTTTTTGGATTAAATGCTTTTGGACCCTATCGTGTTGCTCACTCTAAGGCAGCATATTACCCATTACATATTAGAAAACCTTCCCAACACTTCCAGATGGAAGTCATGTTGTGTGCAGAACCATGTGCCCCCGTAGGAATGCGCTAACATAGAAGGAAGCAATTAGTTCAACTGAATGCAATGCAAAGAAGCAATGGGCCAAATGCTTTTAAATGCCTACACATGGACATCCATATGAAAACATTCTGCTGTCTGGCTCATGGAAGCAACGTTTCTATTAAACTTTTTACAATAACAAATCAGCAATATAGCAGGATTTTTATTAGTGTCACTGAAATTACGATGCAGCAGTTGTTGAAAGGAGATACAAAGATCAATTACGTTCATAATATATTATGACTTTCATTATCCTCAGAAATAATCATTAGCCTGTCTAGAACATGCAAGCAAACAGTATCCAGAGCCACTGCTCCTTCAGTGGTAAGCAATACCCCACTTTGAAGGATCTGCTTTATTTTAAAGGTTCATTGTGGCGTTTTTATTGGTAGCCTGGCAGAATGACATGTTGTAGCTGTGCAGCTATAAATGTGACAGGTAACACATAAACACAATGTTTAAAATAAATATAATCATTTGTAGTTGGTGTATTATAAAGCTAAAGAACGTTTTCCACCAATGGCTAATGGAGTAACAACAGGGCATAGCCAGGGTCAGATTGGGACAGCGGGACACTGGGAAAAAATCCAATGGTCCCCTGGCTCTTGTGGGCCCCGCCGGCCCAGATCCACACCACGCACTTCATGCTGCGACCAGCCGGTTACTGCAAAAACACAGTGTGTGGAAGCGCAGACACGCACAAGGGAGAGGGCCCTGAGGCAGCAGCCTCAGTCTGACTCTGGGTATAACATAAACCTAATGGTTGCCACAACAATATCTATAACATATTATTTTATTAGCATGCCCAGTACACTACACAGCCAGGGTAACGGCTACATTTTCTCACATAATTAAGTGCAATATACAATATTAAAGGCATACGGTCACGGCCCATGGTCATGTAGGGCCCTCTAATCCTATTGTATTCTGTAAACCCT
>CM044442.1:93292646-93310681 GCA_024363595.1 Xenopus borealis
AGTGATGCATTATGGGAAAAAATTCCCATGAAAGTACCCCTTTAAGGTGGCCACACACAGGCAGATAAAGCTGCCGATATCAGTCGTTTAGACCAATTTGAAAGCTTATCTGCCCGTGTATGGGGGCTTCTGACAGGTATTCCACATTTATATCTGGCCATGAAATCGATCGGGAAGATTTGATTTTCTCCGACTGACCCATCAGAGCCCATTGTCCACGTTGTAATCCGATCCTTCTGGCATAGGGCCGTACATTCGGAATACCCATATAAATATCCCTGCCGTTAGTGGCATATCGGGGAAACATACCCTGGAAGAGTATTGCTTCATGGTGCTTACTAAAAAGTACCCAAGGCTGATGCAGTTTTCTGCTAACAGGAGCACCAGCTTGAAATATTAGGTAAGTGATTACATCACTGGGTAGTGGCTAATATTTGGCTCCCCCCAGTGATTGAGATTTTCCTTCTCCTTTAAATAACTATTCTAACAGAAATCCATTTTTTACCTTACGCTTCATGTGCTGCTTCATGTGGTAATTTTTTTTGGCCTCCTATACAGTAGGTTCTGTGTGTACAAATAATTCTTACCTTGCATTGTTATTTTGGTAGGCTCCGAAAATAAAGGTATAAGCAAGAGGTAGATGAGGTAGACAAAAGATATTCCATTGTACCGGAACATGCATGCTGTGAAAGAGAGAAAAAGAAGAGAATATGAGTTTGTAGTTAACGGTCACCAGTAAAATAGAACAATTTGTGGACATAAGTCTAGAAATATAATCTCAATATAGATATGGGATCCCTTATCTGGAAAAGGAAATATGGAAATATGCAAAAGCCGTAGGTAAGTCAATATATATACTTTTCTAGATTAGCTATAGAATTACTAGCAGCAACCTCCAATTCTCTTGAATGGGAAATGTCTGCCAAAAGAATGTACCCAACACTCAATTCTGCCCAGTTCAAATATGGGAATCACCAAAAATGTTTGGAAAACTATAAGAGGCAAAATTACTAATATTCCCAAAAAAAAATTAGTTTCTACTCGATATTCGATTAGCATTCGATTTTCGAATGTTAATCGAATAGTTCTAGGCTACCTTTTATTCGATCACTCGACGATCGAATACAAATTTATTTGATCAGTCAAATAAATCATTCGACTGAACGAATAAATCATTCGACTGAACAAATAAATCATTCGACTGAACGAATAAATCATTCGACTGAACGAATAAATCATTCGATCATTCGAAATGATTCGTACAATTCGAACGATCGAAGACTTCGATCTTACGACTCCTATTCGATCAGGACTTAGCCTCAGAAGCCTATGGGAGTGCTCCCATAGGCTTCTATTGCAATTCGGTAGGTCCAATCAGCCGAAGTAGGCAATCAAATAAACTTTAAAATGAAAATCCTTATCGAATATCCGCGACTTGTAGCCCCCGAACCTCCCCGAATAGCCACTTACCCAAGCGCACCGGCGTTGCTTGAAAACGCCAGCGCGTATCCACACGGAGCGTCGCGCTTTTTGAAATTGCTCCAAATTGCCTCGGGGAGGTTCGGGGGCTACAAGTCGCGGCGAGAAGTCGCCAGGCGGCAAAATGCCCCCGAATCTCCCCGTCTGGCCTAGCCCTTAACAGTCATGGACTGGGAGTACATTATGAATGCCTTCGTGTTCCTTTTAAGTAAAAGTTCAGGTGGTATCACCAAAAGTCTTCAGTATTGTAAAGCATCAGGCTGCCCAGTGAACAAACACACATTAAAATGAAAATGAGCACTTGGTATGAATGCAGATAATTTATTAATGTATAGAAAGTTAGATCAAGAGGGCAGTAAAAATGTGATGTTTAATTTAATGATTTTGCATTTTAATGTCAAATTTTCACAGCTTCAGGCTTTGACAAGATTTGTCATCACCTTTTCAAATCTAAAGGCCCTTTTAAAAACCATTAACTCTCTTTTTTTAAATACAAACACAGAAGACTAAAAAGTGGCTTCACTGATTTATTGTCTGACTGGTTTTATTTATATCTTTTTAATAATCATTTTTAAATTCTCCTAAACTGGACTGATATGAAAACATACATACAACATCAGTAATATTCATTAAATGCACAACAAGACCTACTTCAGTGAAGTTTCTACAAAGATAATATAAGGCCATAACTGGAAAGTAAGATTATAAAAATGGCCCCAAAGCATTGGTCCTACTCGTTTCGACCCTAAAGGTCTTCATCAGGGGAAAAAAACAAAACAAAACTGCCTGTACCTGCCTGGTGTTTTGTTTTTTTGCCCCTGATGAAGACCTTTAGGGTCTAAACGTATAGTATTGTATAATTTTATTTGTAAAGCTCTGTTAAGGAGCCGCAGCGCTGTACAGTGCATAAAAATACAATATATATATAAAAGTATACACCGGGGAGACAAATCACATAATAAATATATACAGAATCATAGGACAAAGAGCTTAAGTGCTATGTGGTAAGAGGCTAGTGGGCCGGTAGAGCTTACAGTCATAGGTGTAGGGCCTATGATTTGGGTCCATTTTTGTAATTTTGCTTTCTGATGTAATAAATTTATATTTTTTCATATATTTTGAATGTGCAATCTTTCTTACTATTTCCTGATACCTTGGTGACTCTACTGGGGAGTTCCGGAAGTATTGCACCTCACATTTATGGTTTGGGTATGTGTCTTCTAATTTTCTTTTTCTGTTATAACTGGAAAGTAACACTGATATCTCTGATGTTAATAAAGTGTTACGCCTCTAACATTTAGAATGTCGTGTTACAATTAAGGTATGAAAAATGTAGGCAATGTTACTTTTTTCTCCAATTAGAATTGGAGAGGGATGAAAGTAAAATGCATCATCCAGGGACATTGTGCCTATGAGGCGAGTTGAAAACATTTTTTTAACTGGAAATTTGTGTCTAGTGTGAGAGAGGGTGCAATTGCGCTCTCTTACACTAGTGATTCCCCGAAACGCCTTGGGAGCAGGAAAGGTAAGCGCTGGAGGATGGCATTAAAGGAGCAGCCTCAAGTTGCTTCTTAACCACAAAGAACGCTTTTTTTTTCTGAAAAAAAGAGAAAGAACAAACAAATGAATGCCACAAGATATCTCTTTAGCTGGTGGCAGAATGGTTTACAAAATTTGGTTGGTTTATATCAAATTGTTTTACTATAAACTGTAAATAGTGTTGGCTCCCAAGCCAGTTTGTTGGGCTGATCCAAATGGTAAATGTTCCGATATCTACATTTCAGACAGTAATACGTCGTTATATACAGTAGCTGGAGAAGAATGTCTTTTGGAAAAGTGTTTTAGTTGAGATTCAGTGCTTTGAAAGAAAAATGTCAGAGAAGGATTTGTCATTCATTAAAAATCAGAGAATTGGTCAAATGTATTTTTGGAAGCCATTGCAGATTTTGTTGCAGTTCCAAGGCTGCAACAAAAGTGATGGCAAAGTCATGCAAATCCCTGTATTAATGTAAGGTACAGCAGTCCTCAAGGTGAAAGCACATGTCTCTGAACAGTATCAGACTGGCCCAGACAGACTTGAGGCAAACTCCTGGCAAGCCCAGGTGCCAATGGGCCCTTCTGCTTCAAACCATTTGGACTACTTCATGGTCAGTCTTTATTTTTGTATGGGGAAAAGAAGGACACATGGATAGTAGAATACATTATAGTGTGTAAAGAAAAAACCTTGGAGGATGAAGAGATTGAGTGAGGAAAGAAGAAGAATCTGAAAGAGTCAGCATCCAATTCCTGGTAATGGTGCTACATCAAACTATGTTTCCTAGCACACTAGAGAACTACATGGTTAATGTTTTTATATAAACCAAAAGTGGAAATAAGAATGTTCTGAATTCTCCTATGCTCTGGCCCACCAGTAGTTTCTCTGGTACTCGGTGAGACCAATCTGACACCGTCTGAGTGGAAATACAAATGCTTGGCATGCTCAGCTGTAGAGCATGCAAATCAGTCTTGATTAGTCCCTTTCCTATAGAATTATGTCATACCAGTGTAAAATAGTAGATGAAGTTGAAGGTTGACAATAGTAACTTTATGCCTAAATGGGGCCGGTTATTTTTTTATTTTAAGGGAAGGAAAAAAACCATTTCATCAAATTCAAACTGTGAATTATCAAAACTTGATTAGAGTTTTAATTTGAATTTCAAGATTTATCATTCTCTGCCGCCTTCCTGGCAATCGAATTATTTTAAATTTGATCAGAGTTTTTCTAATTTGAATTTAATTCGGCTAGAGTTTTCTGGTCGATTCAATTGGTCCGAGCTGAGAAAATTCGAATTTAATAATAAATTACGATTGGTCCAATTTTGAGTTCATGGGAGTTTTAAAAATACTTGCATGAATTCGACCCTTGATAAAAGTGCCTCCCCATGTAAGCAAGTACCTTTAAAAATGTATGTCCAGTTTTGTGCTCTCCACACAGGACAAACATTTCAAATGAATGGTAATAATGGTTGGGTTATACATTTAACATACACACACGCACACCAAAAATAGTTGCATAAATCTCAAAAGGAATATACAACATATGATAATGGCATTTTTGCTTTCTCAAAGATGAAAAAAAGGATGGATTTGTCAAGCTTATTTGTTGCAATGTATATTTAGACTTGTATCCTTCAGGTAACTGATTATTTAGAATTAAGTTTTCTTTCAGGCCCTGTCTGTTTCACTGTTCCACAGGCTGAGAGTATTTATCAGTGCAAACACACAGTACTATATTAAGAGGCCCCCTCACACATATTGACCAAATAAGTAAATCTAGCTCTTACAGTATTTCCTCAGTGGAAAAGCACTGGTATTCCGATAATCCCACCAATAAATATGCATTAAATACTGCAAACTATACAAAGACAAATCGGAAATGAAACAGGTGTAGCTTTTGTGTTACAGGAAATCTGCCACGTCTAACAAAACGTATGGTCTTTCAGAAGCTGGAAATAAATACTATTATTCTTAAAGATGTGTGTAAATTGCAATTGTTAAGTACGTGTGCTATCGGGTATGTTCTTCTAGTATTGTTTTTAGTTTTATTTTGTAATTACTTCGTTGATGATCAGAAAAAATATGCCCTATTTACAGCATATGTTGCCAAGCTACAGAGGTAATTAAGAAAACAGAATGCAAAGTGCAAAAAAGCTGCCATGTTTTGCTTTGAACACTGTATTCTGCCCATCAGATGCCAAACGAAGGTATCTTTGAAGTAGGCCTGGGTGTATGTATCTCCTCCCATTAGCAACAACATTTTACTCACTTGACAGGCTTGACAGGGGCAAGGAATATATAAAAAAAATCACTGTAGCATGCTGGTCCTTTTTTGTAAATGCAAGGGTGATTTTAATTGGCACAAAGTAGACATCAATGCATGGCAAGGTTTCGGGACTCACTGGGCCCTTATCAAGCCTTAACCAATCTATTGTGTCTTACATTGTGTCATAGACAGTCACTATTTATTGAGCTGGTGGTGGGCTTTTTGGGGCTCTATGTGGGCTTTTTGGGCCTCTGTGTTCTTTTAAAGCCAGGGGCTAATTTTATTTTCAGTCCAGACCTGCTCCCACTTGTACTTTACCTTAGGTATGGGTTGTATCTTTTTGATATGACATGTTTTCATCATTCATATATGTTATGCAGCTTACAATTTAGATTTAGATTTGGCCAAATTCTCTATCCAGGGAAAAAAAGGTCTCAGCTGAATACTAAACCAAATCAGAGGCTTAGTATGCGTATACAAATCCCCCCCTTAGAGTCAGATAATATGAAAACAAATCCATCACGAGCTGTATGTACTGTGCTTTAAAGGCATGTTTTGCTTGGACAGGAAATAAGGATTTAGCCAAGTCAAAATCTTGCAAAAAAAAAAAGACGGGAGGATCCCTAATATCAATTTTTTTTGGATGTATGTCTGAGTTTATAATTTAGAATATATTTGTAGTGAAACATGAAGTATGGCTTGCCTTGTCCAGCTTGATATTGTCCGCTACCTTAGGATGAATATTCTAAGTTTCCTGACCCCCAACCTGTCCCTTGGCTTATTATTAATAGCCCTAATATCTATATTTATTATTACACATAGATTTATACAGATTGTATTCTGGATTTTATGTTAGGTGAAAATTAATTCAGCACAAATATAGAGGGTGCATCAATAATCATCAGTGGACATATAATAGCTTATTAAACCTAAATTACAGAGAAATCAGGCGGTACTAAATATACAGCAGCAAAACTTCACAACCAATAAATTAAGAGTTTTCCTGATATCCAGGGACATCTATCAATAAAGCTATTCAGAGCTGTTGGAGCTAGAATACTTCCTGCCGTTCCAGGCAATCACTGGAATAACAACATTTACATAGTGAGAGGTTTTCTCCCAGACAGAGTTTGGTTTACGCTTTATTTATTAAATAAAATTTTACAGAGTAAGTCATCCTCTTCCTTTGAAATGACTACTGTAATAATTTGCAATTAGTCATAAAAAAAGTCAACCTGCCAATAAATATTTTGTGTAAATTAGAGCACACTCCTTGTTAGTTTAAGGGTAGGGACAGACAGGGAGATTCGTGGGAGATTCTGTCGCCTGGCGTTTTTAGCAGGCGACAGAATCTCCCCAAATCTCCCTGTCTGTCCCTAACCTTAATGATATGCCCCTACAAAATGTTTCATCCACTGTCGAAAACAAGTCATACAAAGAGGATTCCCTTAATTTAAATATAGTAGAGGAGCATAGGAAAATCAATAACAGCTCTGGATGCAATTTCTGTCATGTCTACAAAAGGTCTGACAACAGACTTTCTTTTGCAACCTCCATGTTTTTGGCAAACACCATATTTAAGGTGCAAACCAACTGGATCTTACAAGCAACATGTAAGAGAAACACAAAACATTCATCAGGCTGCATTCAATAGCATGTGCTCCTCCAGACATGAACATTGATACTAGTGATGAGTGAATCTATCCTGCTTCACCAAATAAATTGAGAAACAATTCACATAACGTTGATAAAATAAGCAAAACGCATTGAAGTCAATAGGCAACAATTTTTTTTATTCAACGATGGGGATTTTTCTTATGGCGAATATTTTGTCTCTGCAACAATTTTGTCTTGCCAGCTTATTTGCCATGGCAATATTTTTCTCAGCATTCAATAGCCTGTGCTCCTCCACTCATGAACATTGGTACTAGTCGCGAATCTTTCCCGTTTCAGCGAAAAATTTGCAAATCAGTGAAAAATTTGCAACCTGCATTGAAGTCACAATTTTGTTTTTTACAAGCAGCAATTTTTTACATACACAACATTTTGTTTTCTCACTCCAAATGCGTTAAAATCAATGGGAATGTTTTCCCTTGGCAAGTTTTTTGTCACTGACAAAATTTTCGCGGCAGATTATTGCTCAGTTTCAAATACATTTTTTTGCAGATGGCGAAGTGCGGAATTTTGCTGCAAATCCATGCCTAGCGAAAAAATTTGCTCATCACTAATTGGTACTATTTTAGGCACCGTCTCTGAGACTGTAAGGCCTTTGCTTCCCTTCTATCCCATCTCATCTATAATAAATATTTGTGGCCTCTACACATCTCAAGACATCTATTCAACAGCCTCCACCTGGTGTTATACTACAAATGCAGCTGTGGCTCATGAGCAACGTGTTGCTCTCCAACCCCTTGGGTGTTGCTCTCAGTGGCCTCCAAGCAGGTGCTTATTTTTGAATTCCTGGCTTCAAGGGAAGCATTAGTTGCATAAAAAGCATGTATATTGCCAAACAAAGCCTCCAGTTGGCTGCATGTCAACATAGAAGCTACCAAATAGCCAACCAAAGCCCTTATTTGGAAGCCCCAGGAACTTTTATGTTGCTCTCCTACATTATTTTACACTTGAACGTGGCTCACGAATAAAAAATGTTGGGGATCCCTGCCCTAATAATTAACGCTTGAATGGGAGGAATGGGATTTGAATTCATAGCATCAAGGGGGGCCACTGGTTTTGAAGCCCTGATCTACAACAAGGGCTCTATCCCAATACCTTACAGTGCAAAAACACAGCCATTTAGAATCTTGGTAGTAAACCAAGGGTTTTCAATTGTTCTGCTTTAATATTTTCTGTAAGCTTTTATAGTTGTCTCCAGTATATTGTGTATTCTCCTTGGCAGCATCCTTTCTGTACAGTTATTTGCATTGCCATGAAAAGAATCAATTTGACCAGCTATATTAATGCAAAACGTACTCCATCTAATACAATGTATTTATTGAATGGCACTCGTCAGCTGTTTAATTCGCAAACAACTGTATTTAGAGTACAACACATTTTTTTTAGTACTCAAGGTTTGTGCTCTCATTTGTATTACCACAAAAGAACCTCTTTATATAATCGAATATAAAACTGTTTGTAAAGTGCTTACACACACAACTGCCAAGTGCACGGTCTACTTTACAAGAGACTTCACAAAAGGTTATTCAAGAGAACTAAGCTATTTCAGTATACCAACACATATAACAATACCTACATAAAGGTTGGTTTCACGCACTGTGGGTTCTGGCAAATGCCAGAGGGGCTACTATAAAGTCCTAAGACAGTCACTATTTACTGGGTTGATGGGGGACTATTTGGGCCTCTGAGTACTTGGAATGCCAGGGCCTATTTTAACACCCAGCCCAGACCTGGTTGGTTAACAGGTTTTGAAAATTTGGATGGCACTCTAATATTAATATACAATTTACCAAATCAAACACAGCATTTGGTGCAACTTACCCAAATTATTTCGCCTCCATTAAGGGCAAAAAAAGACCATATTTTATATTATATGGGTTTGCACTCAACAGAATACTAAGCCAAGTGGTATTTGCTCAAAAAACATTTTACTTCAGCACATTGTTCAAAAAAGTACAACAGCAATATCATATATACATGAATGACATAAGTTATATACATACCACCACAACAAGGCAAAGGTTAACTAAATAGAAAGGAAAGCGGATAGTCCTGCTGCAAAGGAGAATTACCCCGACGTTTCGGCTCAAAAAGCCTTTTTCAAGGGGAATGTTCACAACATTTTCAGCTTGGTGGCAGTACTGAAAAAGTACAATTGTTTCTCTCACTTGTTAGGTGGAACATAGCAGAGTCACAGATTCTCAAAATAATGTTTCAGAAGGGAATACAGAATGATAGAGAAATAGTCAAAACTGCCCTTTCTTAGTCTTTTACACACACAGCAGTATAATGGTGCCAAACTACAGGGTATTCATGGGTCACATATCTCTCCAAGGGTTTTATTTTACAAAACAGAAGTAGGAAAAAGTGCCCCAATACATGAAAAGAAGAATTAAAAATACATAGTGGGGATACATTTACAAAAGCTTTTCATTAATCCTTAAAGGAACAGTAACACCAAAAATTGAAAGTGTTTTAAAGTAAAGAAAATATCATGTAGCGTTGCCCTGCTCTGTTAAAACTGATCAGTTTGCTTCAGAAACACTACTATAGTTCATATAAACAAGCTGCTGAGTAGCAATGGCGGAAATTGAAATAAGGCTACATGGCACAGGATAAGTAATGGATAACAGATAACATTATATTCTACAGAGCTTATCTGCTATCTGCTGTGTAACTCGAGCCTTTTCTCATTTGAATGGCTGCCCCCATGGCTACACAACAGCTTATTTATATAAACAATAATAGTGCTTCTGAAGCAACCACTGCAGTTTTACTTGTGCAGGGCAACACTGCTTTATATTTTTATTACTTTAAAACAATTCGTTCCTTTTAGCCCATATCCTTTTTAGAAGGAGGCTTCCTAGGCAGTGCAAAGTACAAACACTCTCATGTTATCTCAAGGGAGAAATAATTCAGCTGTCATAACACATTTTATTGAAAGGATATTATTATGCTTGTGCACTTTACATCTCTGTCAGCAAGTATTAATGTTCATCAGTATTATTCATTCTCATTATTCACGCTAAATTGCACATTAAATAAACGTGCACATCAATCTGAGAATGTTCGTTCTGTTCACACCTTCTTATTCTTTTTTTGCTGAGAATAATCATATCAGCCATGGGACATACAGTACATACTGTACAGGATACAGCCAATTGCATTATAACTATAAAAACAGACAGGCTCTGTTTTGCTTTTGAATGAAGTAACAATGTATTTAATCAGCCAAAGTAATCCAGTACTCCAACTTGGCAATTTCCTTTTTTTCTGCATTTTTAATCAAAATTTAACATATCTGAAATTGTTTGTGCTAGTTCTGCTCTATGGCTTTACTGAAAAGTATACTGAATATCACTTGGACTCATTTATTGTTCAGTGTATGCCAAGTAAATGCGCACGCAATATTATACATTCTTTCTGTCTGGGCTTATATTCCCATAGCTGGCAGAGTTTGATGTGGATGAAAGAAGATGTTCACAGGTTGATGCCATTCAGAAGGCGAATTTGTGGTAGAACACAGCAGTTTCATAATGCGCTTAGTCATATGAATTACTGTAAAGTGCTGTATATCTTTCTGGGGTTATGAAATGAATGATGTTGATTACGGAGTAATGATGATTATTGGTTATTGGCTACCAATGTATTCTAAGGACAAGATTCAATTCAGCAAGAAAAAGTTATCTCAAGATTTATCACTTGAAAACTGATGGATGAGATTCAATTCGAAGAGGAAAAACTTTTCTCCTAATTCAGCTCTGGTTTCAGCTTTTTTGCCCATAGACTTCAATATAGTTTTCACATGATAAACTGAGAGATAAGTTGAACTGCATCTCGTCCATAACTTTTCATGTGTTAAACATTTTTCTCACTGAATTGAATCTGGTCCTAAGAGCGGGTGGGATCTTGCTACAAATATGTCAGTATGTATGTATGTACAATTTAGTTAGTGAATTATATATGTTGCATAAACTTTTGTGTGACATAAGAAAGGGTCACAATTTCTGAATAAATATGCTCATTAGTTTTTAAATATTATTAGAGCCTTATTGAGACCAAACAAAAAAAAAAGAGGCATTTTCCATTACAGTAATCTAATCCCAGATCCTGCTCCTCTCCAGAACAAACTCTTCATTTAAAATAAAATTTGATTTCAAAATTTCTAAATTAAAGATCCAAAAAGAAGTTGCACTGAATGCAAGGCAAAATTCAACTAGAGAGTTATTCAAATTCGACTTAAGTTTTATTAAAAATTTTAATTCGATTTTTGAGATTTATCATACTCTAGCCCTTTAAGAACTCAACTTAGACTATTCGTCACCTAAAACCTGCCGAATTTCTGTTTAAGTCAATCGGAGAAATTCAGTGATCAGTGATTGTTTGCAGCCTTCCTGACATGTCGAGTTTTTAAAACTTGAACTGAAGTCGATTCAAATTCAAATTTTCACGTCGATTTCATTCATCCGAGTTTAAAAAAATTTAATTTAATCAAATGGGAGTTTAGGAGAGTTTTTAAAAACTCACATGAATTAGAAATTCAAAAACAGGGAGAACAGAAAGTAATAACCCCCACTTGGATCTAAGGCTAAAACTTTCATCTTTCCACTTTTGCATTTCTTTGATAACCCTTCTTTCTTTTGAGGACACATTGTTAGCATATATCTGTGGTTTTAAATTTAGAATATCAGTTATTACTAAATTAAGAAAAATACCCACGTTCGGGCATATAGAGGATGCAGGAGTAAATTTGGATTTGATTTTTAATTTTTTCCACCATGCATCCAAAGATATATCATTTTCTGAACCCTCACTTTCCTTCAGATATTAACTGATATAAGCACTAGCACTTTCTGACTGCGACTCATTTAGCACCAGCACCCGTTTAAGTAATTGTCCTGAATCTGACTACAGGGGCACAGGAGTTGCAAGTTCTTTCTTCCCTTTTTAATTAGTCTTATCAATAAAGTGATAATTATACTATAGATATAGTTTTAGCCTTAGATCCAAGTGGGGGTTATTACTTTCTGTTCTCCCTGTTTTTGAATAACGTACCAGTGATTTTACCTCACACGAGGACCTTTCGAACTAACTAAACCCGTCCTTTGTATTTTTAATGAATTAGAAATTTGACCTTTGATAAATGGGCCTCCACAAGTTAGTAGGAATTATTTACTAATGGTGCCGAATGCAGGCAGTACTGTTTTCATGGGGGGGGGGTCTCTGCACTCCTGTGAGATTCGGCAATCCTTCTACAGCCAGAGCACGGTTCTAAGTTTTAAAAGCAAGCTGGATTGTATATAGCATTATACAGTATACAGCACCCCTAATGACTTCATTATAGTTGCAACTAGAAAATTATTTCCATTATTATTATGATGATTATTATTAATATTAAAGTGCTGTCAAGTTGATTTTGATTATATTGATAAAGTTTCTCCATAATGTTGTGCCTTCTGGCCCTTCTTTTGCAATTTTTCCTACACCTTTAAGTGCCTTCTCCATTGAAATTAATCTTCTTATAGTGTGTCCAAAACAAGACAGCTTTAGCCTGTTGAAGTATGCTTCAACGGAAGAGCAGGTTTGATTTGGTTAAGGATCCATTTTTATTCCTTGCTGCCCACTGTGTTCTTACCAAAACCATGAATATTTTTTATTTACTGGTAACTTTCAAAGGCAGACTGATTTTGCCACACACAGGGCCTAGGGCCGCAGGATTTTAGGGGGTGGCATGCTGACCAACCACACCCACATTAGTTTAGAAATTTAAATTTCCCATGTGCCAATTCCCATTGCTCTGTCCCAATGAACAAATAAAAGGGAGTGGACAGGGGCAACAAACGACAGTGGGCCTAGGAGTGCCCGCTATGTAAATCTGGCCCTGAGAACAGTGGAGCTCATGGCCAAAACTAGGGGTAGGCAGAAGTGGCACATAGGCTTAGTGTACTATACCTTCCAACCCTAAAAAGCCTGTATATACAATAACATATTTCTGCTAAATCTCACATGTTTTAAATATCACTTTTTTAGCTGCTGTCCCTAATATATATATATATATATACCCTGGCATCAAATATATGTGCCCATGTACCTGGCTTAAATAACCAATTGATGTTGATTATTAAGAGGAGGTTATTTATTCTATATTAGTCGGCATATCAACTGAATGGGTTCTGAGGGCCTAATGAGAAGGCATAGAAGAAACATAACAAACAGATACAGTTCTGGGAGTGACCAGAGTTTGGGGGCCTAATAAGAAGGCTTAGAGCAGCATATAAGAGAAATGCAGCCATGTGAATGACCAGAGTCTGAAGGAAAGCTTAGAGTACAATAACAGGAAGATCCAGTCCTTCGAGTGACCAGACTTTAAGGGGTAAATTCATCAAAAAGTGAAGTTCTGCCACTAGAGTGAAATTCCGCCACTCTCAATTCATTTCTATGGGATTTTGAAATGCGTATCCATCAATGGGTGACAGTGAAATTTCACCCTTTGATAAATACGCCGTTAAAATCCCATAGAAATGAATGGAGAGTGGCAGAATTTCACTCTAGTGGCGGAACTTCACTTTTAACTTCACTCTTTGATAAATATACCCCTAAGAGTCAATAAGAAGGCCTAAAGCAACAGAACAGATAGATCCAGTACTGTGAGTGACCAGCATGTTGGATTAAAATATTCCCATACACAAAAAGCCGACTTGCGGCACTGAACCTACAGACAAAAACAGCCTCTATTTAAACCACATTCTCTAGGGAGTCATATGAAACATGCTCTTTGCAGCCAGGCCTTTATTTTCAGTAATCAGCACCTTTTCTCCATATGTGCTTTCTGATGTCCCATTGTTTTCTGGAAGGCTAGTTTGCTGAACTTAATTATGTGAGCATCATCTGGAACCTGTTAAACTCTGTGTCATATTGCTTTGGAATTCCACTAAAGCTAGATCAGCGAAATAAATCCCTAGGATTTCTCCATCCTACTATAATTAGTTGAATCAAGTAAAAATGGAGAACACTTTTGAAGTCCTCACAGCCAATATTTTAAAGGCTATCTGGTGCTGCAAAAACAATTTTGTAAATGTCTGCTTTAAAGGTACAGTGTACCCACTATTCCAACTTTAGTTCAATGAATAAAGCTTTTGTTGAATATGCTTTTTCATTTCTTTATTACAAGGCAGGGTGTAACTACATATGTAGCTATTTATTGTTAAAAAGGAAAACCTCTGGATATGTTGGGTGAGTCAAAGTTTTATTTGCGGTGGGGCCCGCAGTTACACCACTGCTACAAGGGGCAGTATACCACCTTGTTCAACATGAGTACAATAAACAGTTACCTAGTAAGTTAGGTTGAACAAAGACACCCGTCCATCAAGTTCAACCTTTTAACTTTTTTAACCTGCCTGCTATTTGATCCAGAGGAAGGCAAAAAAAACCCCATCTGAAGCCTCTCTAATTTGCCTCAGAAGGGGAAAAATTCCTTCCTAACTAGTCCCTGGATCAACTTGTAGTATGAGCTAACTTCCATAACCATGTATTCCCTCATTTACTAAAATGCCTGTCCAGCCCCTTCTCAAAGCTATCTAATGTATCCGCCTGTGCAACAGAATGGGTGACCTTGCATCAGCTGGAAAGACCTACTGGTGAATAAAGCATTATAAAGATTATTATATGATCCCCTTATATATTTAAACATACTGTAGTTATGATATCACCCCTTAAGAGCCTTTTCTCCAGCACGAACAAGCCCAATTTGGCCAGTCTTTTCTCATAGCCAAGATTTTCCATACCTTTTACCAGTTCAATTTGCCCTTCTCTGTACCTTCTCTAATACAATAACGTCCTGTTTGAGCACTGGAGACCAAAACGGTATGGTATATTCTAGATGGAGCCTTATCAGTGCTCTATACAGTGGAAGAATAACCCCTTCCTGCTGTTAATCAATACTCATTTTAATACAGCTTAAGACCATATTTGTTTTGTGGTGAACATGTGCAGTACATACAGTACTATTTTATTGCCTTTTACCAGAGCACAGATAATGCTGAGGAGCAAAAGTAGGTTTCCATTTTTATCAATTTCTTCAGACTTTTAAAACCCACACAGTCTTAGAAAAACCAGACAATACATGACTAAACATGACTCTCTGGTTCAAAACTGGACAGGTGGCAAACGTATCCAAAGAAAAAATAAGGGGTGCTTCTTCTATGAAGCACGCCATGACTCTTGCCTCAGGTTGCAATTGAAGGATCAGTAACAAGTTTTCTAAACCCCTGCTCCTGTCCGAGGGGAAATGGTTAGGGAAAGGACACCACCATTCCATTGTTGGCACAATAAGTAATTATACTAATGCAAGTTGTTTGTATTTACATATAATTGTGTAGATAAATGCTATGATTGCTGAAAAGTAAATTAAAAAAACATCTATAATTCAGGTATGGGATCTGTTGAAGCACACCTGTCACCCACACATAAAAAGCTGTATACTGAAAGTCGTTTGCAAATTAAACATGGAACCCAAATTCTTTTTTTTTTTTCATGTAAACATCCATTCCTATTATAAAGGTGTTCAAATATCTGTGCTGTCAATCATAAATGTAAATATCTGTGCTGTATATATATATATATATATAGTTAAAATCTCTATTGCATCCCAACCTTTTATTTCTTGTCACAAGCTAACATCACACATATCTGAGCACTGTTAACATCTGCTACACATTGTAAAACAACACAAATAAAATAAGTAAAAAGCACCAGCGAGTTAAAAAGGAATGAATTCAGTGGATTGTTTTTCTTTACAGATTGAAAACACACCAGAGCGCACACACATCAGATCAAGCTCACAGGCCAGCTTTCTCCTTGTGTCACAATACCCAATAATAAGTGCAAGAGCTGACATTAGATATCCCAAAATGAATTACTGTCAACAAAAAAAAACATACAAATGTCAGACTGCCTCTGTGAGAAAACAGCTCTAATCTTGTTACTTGCTCCTCCAGTACAACAAATTTAGCTTTCAGCAGACTTTGCAGCTCCTACAAAACAATTGTATATTTACCCATATAATGGACCTCATCTGCTGTTATTTCTCACAGTAACACCTCCTTAACTTACTTGCTGCTTAATAAAGAAATTCCACCATGTGCCACCATAATTCCCTGCGCTGCACATGTACAATTATAAACCTTTGTAAGGCAGGCATTGGGTGACTGTAACCTGACAGCCTTAAACACTGAAGTGTCACCTTCAAAGTTTGTGACAAAGGGACATGGACTGATTTTGCCATTTTTACAATACCCATAACATACACTCACAGAGCCAAACAACTATCAACTCTCAATAACACAAATTCTTAACCTATTGGGTAATAGCCTGAATATCTACACATACATACATTCCTGTTGTAATACTATCAGACATTGCAGTCCTTTGTATCACATAAATAAAAAAATCACTTTCACATATATAAAATATAATTACAATACAAATTAAGTGTTCACTGTCAAGGAAAACAAAAGGCTAGAGGACCCTACCTCTAAGCGGTTGCTCTGAGAGGAGAGGAGGTTTTGGCCAAGAACATAAAGAGAAACAAGAGATGACATGTAGTTAGGTGCAGAGGAATGAAGGGATTTTAAGGTTATGAGGAGTTTATAAGTTATTCTTTGTTTTATAGGAAGCCATGATGACTTCAGCAGGGGAGGGGCCTGTACCCTTTTGGATGATCATTCTGGCAGCAGTGTTTAATACAGACTGTAGAGGGGAGAGATGGGCGTGAACAATCCCTTTAGTTCTCTGTAAAGGTAGATTTAAAAAAAAAAAATCTTTGTCCACCAAATGAGCAAATCTTTGTCTATTTCAGGCACCCTATGGTGGGCCAATCAGTCTGATTTTTTTTGCATGAACCAATGACAAAAATACTCAAGGAGGCCAGCTCAGAGTAATACACTGTGGGCTGCACATGTAAGCCAATATGGCCCTCAACAATCCAGATGGACCACCTTGCATAAATCTTAAAATATATAAATCAGGAAAGCTATTTGAGGCCCATATACTGAGGTTCAACTGGCAGTCAAATTAGATTTAAGATCATATAAGATAATTTGATCATCTACTTAAAGAAATATATACAAAATCAAATGCAACTTCAAAGTTTGTCTCCTACAAAGACACATAACAAAAAATGTATGCATGGGTAATTGCTATAGCTCAAATTTACATGCAACAGTAATACCCTGTGCATGCCTTGTAAGAATGAACAATCACAATATAACATAAGCCTTCTTTTCTATAAAATACCATCTGGGTGGCAACCCTAGTGAGCATGTGTAGGGGATCATACAAGGCTTTCCCTTGTTTTTCTGTCTGTGACATCATCCAGCCCGGATCTCAGGCTGGAAATCAATCCGATTGGCTTGGAGCCCTAGTGCATCTCTGGGACAGGGGGAGGACCCAAGCAGCTGCAGCAGTTAAAGAGAGAGAGACTGTATGTAACTTTACTGTAACTTTGAGTTTTCAGAGGGATAGCTTACCCTGCGTCCAGTTCAGCTGTTGGGTGCCTGTTAAAATCCTTGTGTCCCTGGTAAGGACAGGTGTTGCTTGTGTACCTGCCTCATGGCAGCGGCTACCAAATTAAAAGGGAAAGGTACCTTGGGGCGGGTAGCACTAACTGTGGACATAGCTCTTGGGGAAGAGAATTGAACAGAACTGCATAAATCTGCATTTATCACCCGGAGTGGAGCATGGGACTGTGGCATGGAAAAACTATGCCAGGGGGTTGAAAGTCCACACAGACAGAGTTAATTGTGTGATTTGTATTTATAGTTACTGCATTCAATTTTATATACAATTCATTTGGTTTACTGCAACTGTGTGTTTTATTTTCCTGGTGGAATTTCCCTGGGGTGTGATCCTCGGAGGAGGCACTGTGCTGTAAATCCCAGTTCCTGTTACCTTTCATGTCCAAAGAGAGCTCAGGGCACTGGACTGCAAGGGGTTAATTACTAATTAAAGAATACAGTAACAACATTAGGGTTATACAAGTATATGCAGCACTGATGTTTAGCTTTAACTGTAATCATGTATA
>CM044442.1:93312129-93336991 GCA_024363595.1 Xenopus borealis
CTATTAACTGATGCGGTTTAAAAAAAACATGTTTTCCCATGACAGTTTCCCTTTAATACATATTTTAGATTTGGAAAAGCGTTACAAAAGTCCAAATTGTGCAACAATTGCTTAATTTTTAGGATAATTCACACTAGGGGGATAAGATGATGATACGTAGCACATGATGATGCAGAAAATTAAAGGTTATGAGTTGAACATCACACTACAAAAAGGAAGCTGAGTAAACACCTACTTTTAAACATAAATAAATTATAATTATTTTATTAATTTCTGTTCTTTGACCCTGTAACTTTTCTGAAATATAGCTCCCAGCAACCCCTGGTGCTACCAGATGCAAATAACCGGCTGCTAATGGGTTTCCAACCCTGTCACTACATATTTAGCACCAATAACTGTGCCAAATAAACACTATGATGATGAATTGCTCAGCTGAGATAACATTCCTTTGACCTCCTGTATCTCTGCAGTTACTGGGCAATTTAGAAAAAGAGCCTCCAAAATGTCTCTGACATTGACATTCTACAGAACAAGAAAAAAGAGCAAATCTAAAAAATGTGTCAAGCCAAATGTGCATTCACTTTATGATTACAATATACACTGCTGCCAGTGCTTCCAAGTCTCATAACAGAGCACGGACACAGTTCAGAGTGCAGAGATATGAAACGTGGAAAAACACATGTGATTTTTATTATTCCCCTCAGGTTGTATGAGCTGGGCCTTAACCAAAAATATTGGGATGGGTGTGGAGGAAAACTATTCAGCCTAACAATGTCCTGCACAGAGACTGCACAACTTCTTAACTGTTTTGTATACAATCATCAGCATACAATATAGCTAAATAATGCTGCAGGGGTGCTGTAGTTCCAGTTAGGTGTTGCCCAGTGGAGGTCTCAAGTCACCAGTATCCATTTTACACTTTCCACCTGTCTCGTGGCAGCCTCTGTACAATATTTTGATTTATTTGATGAAACATAACATTTAATAAAAGGTATGGGAAAATCTCTTCTCTGTGCATTCTGGCTGGGTTACAGCAGGTTCACTGAAATGTGAGGTTTCATGAGGTTATCCTTCTATCTGCTGTTCATGAAACATTTATTAAAGCCCTGCAGGCCCATTCTTAGCTTGTCAACACTTGTGTGAAGGATGAGATATGCTGGATGTACAATACATCGATATTATTTGCCTACAATTGTTTTCCATTGTTACGTTTTGTTGCATTTTGGTAACAATGTGAAAAAAATGTTTTAAAAAATGGTAGATGCATTTTTGTGTTTAAACCTACATAGAGTATGAAGTCTGCCTAATCATACCCTAGGTGGTCTTAAAAACTTAATTTGTATATACAATAAGATGAAATTGTCATCCATTTACATGCGCTAAAGTTTAACGAGTCTCTGCCTAAATTATTAGAAATAAGTCACACAAGTGAAGAGCTCAAACTTCCCATAAATGACACAAAAAAATTCTTTGTGTCTGGTGCTGAACTGGAAGACCCACACCTGCCTCGGGGTCAAAATTTCACCAATATCAAATAGCCAGCAGCACACAAAAAAAGAAACTGTTGCAAATAAAGTGTCTTATTGGCCCAAAAACAACATACTCACTGGGCAACGTTTCAGGCCCTCAGGACCCTTTCTCAAGCCTTGAGAAAGGGTCCTGAGGGCCAGAAACGTTGCCCAGTGAGTATATTGTTTTTGGGCCAATGCAACACTTTTTTTGCACGACCGAAACGGTTTCTTTTTTTGTGTGCTGCTGGCTATTTGATATTGTTCCCCAGAAATAATGACTTTTTTCAATTACTTTCCATTATTTATTTTTTTATTGTTTTTCCAGTCACTCCAGCCTTTATACATGACATTTTTGGCTACCTAACTATATTGGAAATGTTTTTTATTATTCACAGTTTTTTATTTTTCTATTTAGCCAGTTTTTATTTATATACTGAACAATTCCTTTAAGGCATGCTTAAATTTGTCAATCTTTTGTAGCAAACAAGTATATTCACTGCGTACTGGTACAAAACTATAACACTGTCAGAAGTGGCCACTAAACAGTTTCTGAGTTTACAATATCAATGGTAAGCCTTGAGCAGAGGCATACAATTTGCCATTGCGCATAGTTTTTCTGTTACCAACTTTTATTACATTCAATCATTAGGCTATGGCTGTTGGCTCTGGATGTTGACAGCATGCGTGATTTTTCAGGTTGATAGAAGCAGATCTGCTCTGTTCCCCTGCTCCATTGATTTGAATCTGAGGTAAGTATTATTTAGGCTGACCTAAGCCTGTGTGTGAATGCACACAGGCCGATTGGATTCAAATAAATGGAGGCACTAGGCAGGTGTGTTTCTCTCATGCTGCAAAATTACCCAGACTGACAACAGCTGGAGCCAACAGCCTGTATACCCATAGCCTCAGGCTGCTTTAGACTAGTCCATGATATCCAAAAAATGTTCTGATCTAAACAGGCATAGGGAAAGCTTGGCTGCTTATGAAAACATCACACAATCACACTGTCCAAACAGGCGCAGCAAATTCATGACCAACAACGTGCATCTCTAAAGTTTCATATCTGAACTCTGTGCAACAATGTGCAAAATTTGGTTGCATATCGCTACATGGGTCATTTACTTGCAAATTGCAAGTAAGTATAATGTCCAGACAGGTGCAGCAAAAGCATGATTAAAACTTGTGTCTACATTTCTGAACACAATCGAATGTACAAACTTTGGATACAAATTGTTATTGGGGTCATTTGTCATATGCAAGGCAGGGTGCAATGTACAAGAAATGGTGTAATCCACTCTGATCTTTGCACTTTCCTTCCTTTTAGCAAAATTGTCATAGGCTTCTGAACTTCAAAATCTACATTTATGCCATGACTGACAGCAATATATTTATGGGGAGTGGACAGAGGCAAGCACACAGGCATTTTACCTCCACCCACTCCCTGTCTTCTAACTAAAGGTGGCCATACACGGCTGATAAAAGCTAAGTCGGCAGCTTATCGGCCCATGCGTGGGGCCCTCCGATCGAAATCTGGCCGAAAGTGGGCATATCGGGCAAAGATCCGCTCATTTGGCGACATTGTCAAACGAGCGGATCTCACAGTGTATAGCCACCTTAATGTGACAGTTTTTAACCACACAATGCAGAATTCACCCTATAAGTTACTAGTGTAACTGCAGTAACAAGCTTTGTCCACTGAATCCTGTGTGTAACTCACCAATACGAGTACAAATTAGCATCCATTTTGGTAAACTACATGCAACAATGTAACAATGGAATTAATACAAAATTTTGGTATTTTCTGGTAGGCTTTCCCTTGGCGCAAAGTTCAGTTGTGTCAATGCGTGGATAAAGAGTCTGCAGAGTAGCGTGTATGCATGAAGTACCTTTCGTAATACAGGCAATGAAGACTCCATATTGAATCTATATTAGCACAAGAACTTGCATTTCTAAATTACCCTTCTCAGGAGATCAGTACTTCCTTTAGCATATGAATCAATTTTAGACATTAATTGAAGACCCAAAACTTCACAACTGGTGACTAGGGATGCACTGAATTCAGGATTCGGTTCGGGATTTGGCCAGGATTCCACCTTTTCCAGCAGGTTTGGCCGAATCCTTCTGCCTGGCCGAACAGAGAGGGAAATCACGTGACTTTTTGGCACAACACAAAGAAGTAACATTTTTTTACCCCTTCCCAGGCCTAATTTGCATATGCAAATTAGAGTTCTCATTCAGTTCGGTATTCGGCCGGATCTTTCGGGAAGGATTCAGGGGTTCAGCCGAATAGTGGATTTGGTGCATCCCTACTGGTGACAGAGGCAAAAAGTATTTTTTTTTTTAAGTGTCTAGATGAATGCCTTAGCTGCCTTCTCCTAGCTCCAGTCATGACTGGTGAAAGGTGCTACAAGTGTGTGTGACTTACATTTGACTCATGTTTAAAATAGTTTGCAACATTAAAAAGCATCATTCCTATATAGGCAGAAATATTGCTGCCTTTAAATGTATAACTAAATTAGAAGCAGATGTGTATGTAATGAAAATGGAGGTTTTGCAGAAACATACACAGAGCTTCTTCTTATTGAAAACACAGTAAAAATGAGATTATTGCCATTAACATACATTATGTTGGCTCTTACAAACACAAAAACAAATATGAAGGCTTTCTGGGAAATCCAATATACTTGTCCTTCAGAAAACAGGTACAAGTCAGTGAAAAGAGGAGATATAAAAGTGATATTTATTTTAATCAAATGAAATAGTTTTTTCCCAATCTAATACAGTATGTTCTGTACTGCTGAGCAGACAGATATATGGGGGCAAATTCACTAAAGGGCGAATTTTTAACAGTGAACGCTCCGCCACACTTTGCCAGGTGTAAATTCGTTAATACTACGCTAATTCACTAAAATGAAAAGTTGAGTGTCAGCAGCTGAACACTTGCGAAGTTTCGCTAGAGAAACTCTGTTAGCACTGTAAAGGTCCCCATAGACGCAACGACCCTTCTTTGGTGGATGACTAATTTCCGTGCACTCCAGCCAATCCAGCAAATTATCGTGTGGTTATTGGGATTCAAACGATCGTACATCGTACGATTTTTTTGTCAGACAATTGATCGGCCAGGTTAAAAAATCTTTATCTCTCCCAGTGCATCTGTCTATGTTTGCAGGGCCAAGCAGGCAGCTACCCTTCAGTTTTGCTGGTCTTTTCAGTTGATGGACAATTCGTATGATCATATGATCGTTTCGAGACAATCGTGGTCTCACGATGATGATCTGATCTTTAAAAAAATCTGGCCAGCTTTACACTTAGGGGCAGATTTTTCTAGGGTCGAAGTGAAAATTCGAACGGAAAAAATTTAAATTTTGCAGTAATTTTTGGGTACTTCGACTATCAAATAGGCCAAAATTTGTTTCGTGAAAAAAATTCATACGATTCGAACAATTCGAACAAATTCGAACAAAAATGAATAAAATTTTATAATATATCTAGACAGACTAGTAAAACTTTTACCTAGAACTATACATACAGCTGGAGTTCTGTACAGGGTGAAAAACAAATGGTTTGCATGCAGATTTCTTATAATACAGATGCAGAACAGTAAAGTTAGGGACTCACTAACTACAGGTTGTACCTCTCTTGGCATTTGAAACAGGGAGGGTAAAACAGTGCGGTGCTGTGTAAAATAGATGAACCCATGGTGTTAGTTGTGCTATATAATTTTATCCTGTTACTATTATTTATCAAAATCAGAATTTATCCCATTATTTGCTGAAATATACTCCAACCAGATCCGCACAGGTTATATCCAATTTTCTGCCCGAAAACTACAAAATTTTTGTATTTTTTCACAAAACCCAGCAGAGATATAGGATATCTTCAGGACTTTTCCCAATGACCTATATAAAACCTTGGCAGGTCTGAGATGGCGGATTATCGGATTTGGACTTTTTCTCATCCTCAGGGTATATAAATCTCAAAAATTCGAGTTTTTTTCACTAAAAGTTAGGGTAAAAAAACTCACATTTTTCAAGTTTTTGGCATTTGGACTTTGATAAATAATCCCCTAATAGTTTAAAATGCATTCCTATTAACAAAACATCAACTGTAGATCACAATGGTCTTTCTAGGTTTGACTGACAGACATTCCTGTTTAACCTTTTATGCATGGTCTTGTATAGAAGCTCTTGCAACAACTTTTAGCTCTAGAATCTGCTACTCTCTGACTTGTGTCAATACATCCAATAGAAAAAAAAGAAGTGTTTACTGACTTATTAGAGGTACCTAAAATAATAATGTCAATTTCAGTAAATGTACTCATTTCTTCTTTTATATATTCCTAATATGGTCTAAACTCTGTTTGCTCTGCCTCCCCGCGCTCTTTTCTCAGAACTCACTGCTGCCTGGTTGCGCGTCTAATCTCGTCTCGCGAGACTTCTGACGTCACAACCAGGAAGTGCGACTGGAGCAGCGGGGAAGATCGCGATCGACGTTGGATGAAGTAGTACCCGGCGTATAAGACGACCCCCCACTTAGGGGCATATTTTTCTGGGGGAAAAAGTAGTCTTATATGCCAGCAAATACGGTATGTCAGAAGTGAATGACTGCAGATGTGAAATAACAAAGACAGAGAGGCCTATTTATTAAAGGTCGTAGTTTTTGAAACTACTACTAAACTCTATTCCATATAAATAAAAAGTACAAAAGGAAAGATATTCAGTTCAGTGTGCTAAAAATAATATGAATAAACCCTCTAAAAATTGAGTTTTTTTGGACAAATACCAGCAACAGAAATTTTGACACCTGTAAAAGTGCAAATTGATCAAACATTTTCCAATAGGATCAGCACAGGTTCCATTGATTTCTGTGAGACCTTGGTAGCTTTTAGTTGGTGCAGTTTTGTACTAGAGGTTTTCATGGTTTTCAAGTAATACAGAAATTCCTGAATTTTATTTTTGTTTATTAGTATCTATGCCCCATAGATTTGAACTACACAATGATGGCAATCCTGTGCTACATGTATAGACAAAAAATGATTGTTAATTTTGTACCAGAAGATGAACTCCTCAAATCAAAAGACACATTGAAAAAGAGGTTAGTATTATTTGAATTAAAACTATGATGTGGCTGGAATTAAGACTTATGGCCATATCGTTGCTCAAAATCCAAACATGCAAGAATAAAATTCCTATAAGCTTGACATATTCAAGGTAGGGATGATACAAATGGATCACTTACACATAAACAGCTTAGGACTTGTTTACTAAAACGGATGACCTATTTTACTTTTAATTAGGAAAAAAAAATCTACAGTTCATGAACAGTGTCGTTTCTTCAATTGTCAGTTAGGACATTGGAAAGAGTTTCATTGGCTTAAACTCATGCAAAGTATGTGGATAATCATAATCATAATCAGGTCTAGGCTAAAAATGATTACAAGTAGGCTAAAAATGTTGACAAAAACAAGATATACTGCTGGTGACTGCAATGCCAATGTGTGAAACGCAAAGATCATACAGACAACACTGTCTTGGAAGCAGAAACAAATCAGAACTTTTATGTGAATAAAATTACCTTTTCCTTTCAAATATATTTTTCACGCAACCAAAGGGAAGCCTTTACATCTGTACACTGTGAGATGGAATTCAATCAAACATATTATATTTTATTTTCCAAATGATGGACAAGTTAATTGCAATATGAAAGACATGCCCTGGAGCAGATTGTGGAATACACCAAAAGCTTCTACTGTGCAACTGCCAAGCAAAGCTGAAAAAAACCAACACTTCCAAGATACAGCATAGAAAACATATAAATACTGCCCAAGAAAACATCAGAAACAACTGCTAGACCAAATTCACAGAGAACTACATGAGCTGTGAATGAAATGTCAAAGTCATCATATAAAAAAAAGTTAAGAAAAAGAAGAAATCTAATCAAGAAGCAACATCTGTAAAAACACTGAGGAAAATAAAATACAAGCAAGGAATATACAAAACACTTGTACAGGAAAGATATTAATATATACGTTTGATGATGACAACTACAAGGAAGACATTTTAGTGTTAGACAAGTCAGATTGTCCTTGATATCACAAAAAAGGAAGGCCACAGGAGTCAATGCCATTGCAATGAAAATACTATATGTAATTAAACAAGGAAAGTCCCAACACTGGCTTTACATAAAATTCACTTCCTGCACTCACTTGTAAAACAATGCCTCACAGCCATACACATCTCTATGATTACCAAGTACACGGCCACATGTAATCTTTGCTCTACATATTACCTAATTCTCTTCTCTCGTTACCTATTCACACTCCCAAATCCATGAATTGTGACATGATGCACCCATCCTCTGAAACTCCCTCGTCTGTACCATTAAATCCTCGCAGGCCTTTGAATTAATACCTAAAACCCTGCTTTTTATCCAAGCCAATATTCTAAGACCTCTGCAACTTGACTGCCTTCCAAACCCACGTACTCGTCCCCTGCATACACTAACTAGTGTTTTTTCCCACTACACTTACAACTACTATCTTAGTACTCATATATGTGCGCCAAGTGCAGCAGGCTGCAAAGCATTGGTAGCTCCAATGGCCTCTAAATCAATTGGCAAACTGCATGTGATATACAAGAGGCAATGGGATGGAGACCAGTGGCACAAGTGCTATGCCGAAGTGTACAAGTAGGTTTAACACACGTACTTTTAATGAATGCTGTATTTTTAATGAATGAACCTTTAATAGATGGCAGAATTCTACTCAGAACTGAGGTGAGCTCTATTTTAAACATTGATACCTATGTCCCAAAGCTGTAAGTTATTTGAGCTATTGGTGCTGTCTATGTGCAAAAAAGAGTTATACATATGTAAGCCTTTGCCATTCATACTGAATTACATTCAGCTGTGTCAGTACAATTGATAAATTATACATTTTGTCTGGAAAGTATTAGAACTGAAATCTAAACAAACTGTATACAACAATATTATATGAATACATGTATTTAAAAATATTGGTGCATGGTTACGTGGACTGCAATAAGACTAAGAAGATTTTCATTCATCCAGGTTATGGTATATCTAGTATAGGTAACTCAAACAACTGGACTTGCTGAGTAATCATTGAAGACGTTTCACTACTCATCTGAACAGCTTCTTCAGTTCAACTGACTGGTATGAGAACTCCTCCGCATATAAACTCTTCCACTAATCCAATCACAATGCCAATAGTAACTTTTCAGAGAGTTGACATCTGAAACTCAGGGAGGCCCAAATGCTGTGTAGTTACTGTGCAATTCCTAGAAACAGGTGTTTTTTGTGCAAATCCAGTTGTTAAAATGACACCATGCCAGTAATTTTAGGTTTTATTCTCCTTTAAGTCCCTGCAGTCTAAGCAGCCATTGTTTATCTGGCCACATGTTTAAACTTCAAGAATTTCTTTGTTCAGCCTAGCTTACTATGATATAATGTTATCTTATCACCTGAAAGACACCTGGTTTTGTATTATTTTCCCATTACAAGACACCAGAAGGGGACAAGGACAAACATGAGGCATGGACAGTCAATAAGGACCCTGGCTCTTTAGTAGCCTGTACAGACATATTTATGACAGCACAGATTCAAAACAAATGCAAACTTGACTGAAACCCTGTAGTGGAAACCCTGTAATTTGCCATATAAGAAAGCATTACTATCAGAATTCTGTTGGGAAAAAGAAAAGTGATCATTTAATCATGCTGCTAAAATGAAATTATGGAAACCTTAATTACTGAAATCTCTAATGATTAAAATTAAAGCATCCGTATGAGCTTTCACAGATTAAAGGGGTGGTTCACCTTCAAGATAACTTTTAGTATATTGTACAAGGACCAATTCTAAGAAACTTTTCAATTGGTCTTCATTTATTTTTCATAGTTTTTTAATGATTTGCAATTTTCTTATGTTTCTTTGCAGCTTTCAAATGGGGGTCACTGACACCATCTAAAAACAAATGCTCTGTAAGGCTACAAATGTATTATTATTGCCACTTTTTATTACTTATTCTATTCAGTCCCTCTCCTATTCATATTCCAGTCTCTTATTCAAATCAGTGCAGGGTTGCTAGGTTAATTTGTACCCTAGAAACCAAATTGCTGACACTGTAAACTAGAGAGCTGCTGGATAAAAAGCTAAATAACTATAAAACCACAAACAATAAATGAAAACCAATTGCAAATTGTCTCAGAATATCACTCTCTACATTATACTAAAAGTTAACTCAATGGTGAACAACCCCTTTAGTAACAGCAAGCAACAGCAAAAACCAAAGCATATTAAGCTCTTACTGTTGTGTGTTGCCGCTTCTTGTGTTTGCCCTTTGGATTTGAGTTATGGTTACTTAGGGACGAGGAGGTTGCAAGGAGATTTGTTGCCTGCGACAAATCGCCGCGTTTTTGGGGCAACAAATCTCCCTGAATCTCTTCCCCCAGTCTTGCACCCGCTAAAGTTAAAGTCGCCTGCGCCTATTCACACGCGTCGCTTTCGAAAATCGCTTGCAAATGCAATCTCCTGGTCTGGAAGAGCCCTTAGGCAGAGAATATTGAATATGTACACCTGTAATGTGTGTAGGGTTGCTACCTGTCCAGTTTTAAACTACTCAGTCTGTTTTTACACAGACTGTCTAGTTCAAAGAACAGAGTCCTGATACCTGGACAAAATGTTGTTGACAAGAGGTTACCAAATGCGCCAATTCCAGTTTTGATATCATACCTCTCAACTGTCCCGTTTTTCACAGGGCAGACCCAATTGTGACAACACAACCTGAAAATAGGTTTAAAGGGCAATTCACCTTCATTAGCAAAATTGTAATAACACAAAAACCACAGAAATCTGTTAAAGTTTTCATAATCTGCAGAATGTCGTAAAATTAACATGGTACCGTAATTAGGAGGTGCAGTCACAAAATGGGTGCAACATACCTTTTTTTCCCTCTTTCTATTTCCAAAAAAGAGATGTGCAACCTGCATACTTGCAGAAATTATTTAATAAATCAGGGAGCTGATCAGTTGTTGTGCCTGCAAAGACCATAGGAAAATAATGCAACTTTCCAAGATTCATAATAGCCAGTTTAAATTCAAATGTGCTCAATTAATCACAAGGAAAATAATCGGATCTCGTTTTTTTTAAACACACACATACACTGAAGTATTTTTGAATGAGGCCTCTTTGAACAGACATTTAATTGTATCATGTAGGTGTCAACATACAAGCAACTCCTGGAGCTCGTTTTCAAACTAGAGATCCTTTCTTCTCACACACCAGCTGTCAACAACCTCCCACACTTCAATATAATAGGTAAATGTCCAACCTAAAAGAACTGCAGCTGCTGGGTTCATCTTTTGTTTTTTTCTTCTTTAGGGAATAATGAAATGCTGTCATGTAGACAATAGAATCTGTTGGTTATGACCAAGAGTAAACAGC
Source organism: Xenopus borealis (assembly GCA_024363595.1). Taxonomy (NCBI): domain Eukaryota; kingdom Metazoa; phylum Chordata; class Amphibia; order Anura; family Pipidae; genus Xenopus; species Xenopus borealis. The sequence goes on from CM044442.1 coordinate 93,323,100, forward strand.
ACACAGTATGATCAAGTCACATCACTGACAGATTAGATAGAAATATTTTCTGTACCTCAACAGATAAGCAACAAATGTTTTATGCTAGGTGGGGGAAACAGCCTTAGTAAGTCGCTAGTGGTGCATACCTTGGAAACAGAGAAGTTTTGAGAGCAGTGGGTGCCTGCACCCCTTAGGCAATCATGCTGTAACAAAACTGGTGCAGGCCCTGCACCCGGACCCGATAAATACTAGTTACAGTACGTTACTGCTCGAGAGTCAAGCATTACCTATTCCTTTTCCACAGAACTTTCACTTTCCACTACAGGCACTACATTTCTTTTTACATGCTCTCCATATCTACATGATCATAGCAGCTTAAGAACCTTCTGGATAATGGGTTTCCAGATAACGGATCCCATACCTGTACAATCTGATTCACAATTAAAAACATAATATATTCCTGACTCTCATTAGTGCATTTTCCCTTTATAAAGCATTGTAAAAGAGGAAACAAAATGTTGAAAAATGTATATTTAGATCATAGATTTGTAATAGTTAGAGCCTTGCTTATGTGTATTCTTATCTGCCATTGTTCCATAATGATTATACATTCAGATCAGCTATCCAGGATACAGTTGGGATTGCTAAAGGAACCCAAGCAAATTTTAGGCACAAGAGTGCCAGAAATCAATGTCTGATCCACCTGCTTCGAGCCAGGCAAGGCAATTTATTCGTCAGAAGGATGCCACCTAGCAACAGCTGGTGGTTTAGGTGGCAGCCTCCTTAATAGATCGCTGGAAACTTATGAATGCTCTGAAAAGAGCGGAAAAGGTTACAGGAACAGGATCTCTTAACCCAAGATCTTGTTCCTGTCAGAATTTTTCACAGCGCTGTGATGGAGGATGCACTTTCTGTAAAGGCTACTGAGTGGTCATAAATTTCTCCTCACAGGCAATTCAAAAATGCTAAGCAAAGGAGACGAATTCAGTTGCCAGATAATTCTTCATCCTCAGAAGAGGAATTCATAAAAATAAGAAAAAGAAAAACTATAATATTCAAGACTCTTGTTCAGACTCTGGTAAGTGTTCCTCAGACAGCTCTCCTAAGGGAAAAAAAGCCTTGTTTGAGACAGAAAACAAGGAGATGAAAAAGAAATTTGGTCTCATTTGGGATTTCACAAAAACTACCAAAAAAGGGTAACTTTAAACATGATAGCAGCAGTAATTCCTCATTATACTCTCTGAAGCGGTTGCTTCTAATTCTGAGCCCGGAGCTGGCAATTCAACATTTTCAAATTTAGGCAAATTTTAGGCCCAAGAGTGCCAGAAATCAATGCCTGATCCACCTGCTTCCAATCAGGCAAGGCAATATCTACCACAGATCCTGGTGGCCTGTCTCTATGAGGTAATAACATTTCTGATGGAAGACTTGGGTCCATTTGGTTTAAAAACCCACAGAGAGAAGACATGAAACCTATGGCTAGTGTTAAAAGTTGCAACATAACAATGGAGCCCTCTGAATGACCCACTCCTCTGAATTTACCCCCAAATGCTCCATGTCTACTTTAAATTAAATACTATTTGAATTCAATATAAAAATTTCTATTTAAGGAAATAAATGTTTATTTAAGGACTCTTACTATGTACTCAGAACATAGGAACTCTCATTTTAATTACACTTCTTCATGACAAGAGTAATTGCAAATGTTATAACTGAATGTTTAATTTACACATTTGGCTACAATCTTTATGTCACATTAGGACATGAACATTGCTAGAACATCACCACTAATTTATATAGATGATCTTTGGATTATCTGAAAACTGAATTGGAGTTACCAGCAATAAAGAAAATCTGGTTACATGCAAATATACATATAGTGATCCTGTTTATAGCCTCCTGCTCCAATAAGTTCGGGACTAATCTGTTCTGCTGTTTACACAGAAAAAAATAAGTAACAGTTGTCGCCTTCTCCAAACACATGCTGTATTGAAAATGCAGTTGCCAGTGAACCAGCTACAGCAAATAATTCTACAATGCCCACATTATTGGAAACCTTTCTAGCCCTGAAGGCTGCCATAAAACACCTCATAAACAAGCTCAAAATTCTCAAAAGATTTTACATGATTAAAAAAAGTCTCTGCCCTTCAAATATAAACTAAAAGAAAAAAAAAATAGATTGCATCTCACTGACTGTAGCACATGGTTTAAGACCACAGAAAAAACACAATAAAACCAACGCTTCCTTGCTTTAGGGAGCCTCTCACTTTCCCTGGATCAGCAGAGTAGCTGAATACTCTCACCACCTGCAAATACCCTGGATGGAAAGACAAGTTTCTTTTTTTTAAATATTAATACTCCATTCAGATTTTACAAAAATGTGTGATCAGCAATTTGCATTGCTAAAGAATGAAAGATGTAGTCAGTGGTGCAACTAGATATTACTGGGTGCCACAGCATTTTTTTTCTGTCTGTTGTACTAGTGGAGATTACAAATTATTTCCTTTATAGTTGCACAAACTCAAATAAATTAATTTGTCCCTGCATAAAAATTACAACAGGGTGTATTATGTGGTGTAGGTAGACATTTGAATAGATTCTGTAGGTGGATCAAGTTAATTTCTACCCATGTATAAAGACAAGATGTTAAAATTACAACTTGTTTAAGCATATTTTGCAATTAACAATTAAAGTTAATTCCTACAGGTATGGGACCCGTTATCCAGGAAGTTTGGGACCTGGGGTTTTCCAGCTAACAGATCTTTCTGTAATTTGGATACCTGGAACTTAAGTCTACTAAAAAAATTGTATAGACATTAAATAAACCCAATAGGCTTGCTTTGCTTCGAGTAAGGATTAATTATATCTTAGTGTGGATCAAGTACAGTTCTAAAATTACAGAGAAAAAGGAAATACTTTGGATTATTTGTATAAAATAGGAGTCTATGGGAGACAGCCTTTCCATGATTCTGAGCTTTCTGGATAAAGGGTTTCCAGACAATGGATGCCATACCTTTGTATACCCATACACTTTGATTAGGCTTCTTGCTCTGACTAGTGGCACTGAGGCTATAGTTATTTTTCATTTTTGGCTACAAAGCGTTTGGTCCACATTTTTTATAGCTGGAGCGCCTCACACACTGAAGAGTAACAACACTCCATTCTCTTGAGTGTCAGAGAAAATACCTAACATGCCAGCATTGCTCTAGAGCAGGAGTCCCCAACCTTTTTCACCCGTGAGCAACATTCAGATGTAAAAAGATTTGGGGAGCAACACAAGAATGAAAAATGTTCCTGGGTGGTGCAAATAAGGGTTGTGATTGGCTATTGGTAGCCCCTATGTGGACTGGCAGCTACAAAAGGCTCTGTTTGGCAGTGCACCTGGTTGTTATGCAACCAAAACTTTCCTCCAAGCCAGGAATTAAAAAAATAAGCACCTGCTTTGAGACCACTGAGAGCAACATCCGGGGTGTTTGGGAGCAACATGTTGCTCGCGAGCTACTGGTTGGGGATCACTGCTCTACAGCCAGGTATTGTTACTTCTGATGGCTCTGTCTTCTTCACACCAAGAAAATATTCGAGAAACTGTATTCTCTTAGGTCAGCTAATCTTGATATTTTTCAGTGAATCTAGCTAAAAGATCTAAGAGTTAATTTACCAATGCTACAGACACTAAGGAACCCATAAATGTCCATTAGGGCCCATACATGGTGTATTTGCCCTTGAGGCATTGGTACAGCAAGGTGGGATTAGTGATGAGTAACATTTTTCAGACACCCAGACTCAGGAGAAAAAAAATTATGTGACAAAACAATTTTGTGCAATCTGTCGCGCATCCAGAAACAATTGTCGCCCTCAGACTTCAACGCATTTCAGAAAATTTTAGCATTTTGCTAATTTTTAGCAGGTTCGCCCATCACTAATCAGTGTATACTGTGGCAGTTCAATCCCTTAGTTCAGTATTTGCAGGTTTGGTCATTGGATTGTATATGCTTACATGGTTAGGTACTAAAAGCAGAGTAAATGTGTTTTCTAATGTGTTTGGCTCAGCTTTTTTTTTTTTTTCCACTCATCCACCATGCCGGATGTCTTGCGCAATGTCAAAGCTGTAGCTTTGAAGATTAGAGAACAGAGTGGATACCTGAAAATCAAAGTAGACACAGTATGCAGTTTATTTCCTGTTCCAATCAATTAACCTTTTAGGCATCAATACTTTATTACAACACACACAATGTGCACCAACATGCAAACATGCAATGCAGTACTGAAAAGTAATTTTCCTAGAAAACTGCCAGACCTGGGGCAAGAATTAGCAACGTCGCATTTTCTTATCATCAGCATTGTAACCCAAGACTTTTTTTAAGTGACTAAATAATGTTTAAACAATTCCAGCACTAAGTATATAAAAGCTCATTTACCACAAACTCTTGTTTGCAGCAATTCCTGGTACTTCATGCATTTTTCATTGCGGCTAGTATCCTGTTTAGAAAATGCTCCTGTTGGAAAGTAGCAATAAAAGCAGACACTATTAGGCAGAACGTCTATGTGCTTAAAGAGGTGATCTGTGATTAAAAATATATCAAATGTAAGACGTACTCAGGTTGTTCCTTTCTTGTCACACAGCAGTGTCCTATTCTCTTAGGCCTGTAATAAAGTAAGCTTCTACATGTCATTTTATCTAGTGAACTCTGTAAATGTATGGTTTCCTGTTTGGCTCCTGTCTTTTGACATACTTGATCACAACATACGTACCCTAAACTCTTGCAGGAGGCATTCAGAGGGGTAACTCTGAAGCTAAAGGAATCAACAAACCCCACTCACATCACCAGTAATTTGGATTTTCAAATATCAAATGAATTTTCACACGTTGATGTTAATTCACACAAGCAACTAATTGTGTATAAATCACCTCACTATTAAGAGTAAATAAGTGTGGCTTTAACTTTTTCGGGTAATAAGGTGTCAGGAATTCTGAATGGTGCGACTTTTATAGCTTTCTCTTTTCTCCTTCTCCTAATATAGAATCAACAAACCGCCCAACATTTTGGAAATAGAAAGAGGGACAAAAAGATTTGCTGCCCTGGATTGAGGAGAAAAAGGGTTTGGACAAATGCCCATTTTTGAGGCCACACCTCCTAATTACCATGTTCGTTTAACAAAATTTGGCAAAATATGAAAGTTTGAGCACATTTCTGTGGTTTTTATGTGTTATTTCAGATTTGCTTATAAAGCCGAATTGCCCTTTAAGCTTCAAGTCACAGTTTCTCCAAGAGACCTGCTTATCTTAAATTGTTTTTTGTTACAATTGTTTCTAAAACTGTTACAAAAGTATTAAAGTGCACCTGGTGTATTCGGGGCTCTCTGCCAAAAGGCTATTAATTTAGAAACTTTGATCTCCCGCAATGAACAGCCAGAAAATATACAAAGAAAGAATCAGGACATTTCAGTAACAATCCGGGACTGCGGGTTGAGCGGTCAAAATCGGGACTGTCAAGAAAAAATGGGACAGTTGGGAGGCATGGAATCAATATACATGAAGAGGTAAAGGCTACTAAAAATCAATCTATTATCCTGGCCCCTTATCCGATGATGGTTTAAAGTATTAGATTCTAAGGAAGTAATCTCTTTTCATCTTTTACTTTTTGTACTTTTGTTGTATTTGTTATTTATATCCTAGCAGTATAGTACAGTGGGCTCTGTAGTCTAAAAATTTATGAGGCTCAAAATTTTTTTGATGCACAATTTATAATTTTTTTTTTTGTACTCCAATGGGCCCAAAATTAACATTATACCCACTGAAACAAGTCAATATTGGAAACTGAGATACTACAGAGAGAATAAGTACTTTACAGTGCTATACATTATACATGGTTGTATAAGACATTCTTTTCTTGGTATGTATCGCCCAGTACTTAAACAGGCCCTGCAGATGTTTAATGAGGAATGTGGAAGCGCCTATACCATAAAGTTGCCTTAACTCATTCACTTCCCTTAGCTGTGACGTACAACAGAGCCTTTTTAAAAAGGTTAATAAAAAGGGCTTCCCTTGTGATGACACACGATACTCTACGATAACATGCCACTGGCATAAGCAACCTTTTTTTTATCTGATTCAGTGTTCTTTCACAAAGTGTAAAATAAATTACTAATACTGTACTTTCATTTTCCTTATTGATTTTTCATAAACGGATATTGAATTAGGTGTGTTACAAAATTCACAGGTTATCCATAGGGTTCAACCTGCATCTACATACATTTCACTTAACACGTCAAGAATAATTATTTTATATTAAAAGCAAAACTATAGAGCCTGACAAAATTGGTCTTAGGGTAGGGACAGACAGGGAGATTCGGGGAGATTTTGTCGCCTGCTAAAAAACGCCAGGCGACAGAATCTCCCCGAATCTCCCTGTCTGTCCCCAGCCTTAGTGTTCGTGCTCTTACACATTGGCAATTTTTTCTGCATTAAATGCCGGTTCGAGTGAAATTAAACAATTTCACTAATAGATGCCCTTATTTTCTGCCTGGTTGCACTCACGAGCATTCTGAGTTGTGTTTTACTCCATTTGCATTCGGTGCATTTGTTTAGGCACAGCATGCTGCATGAGCCACAGGCAACATTAAGAAGACAGGATCTAAGGGAGATTCATGCATGGTTGAGATATGTAGATATGCAGGGAAGAGGTTTTTAGAGAACTGGGCTGATTTCTCAATCAGCTGCTTTGGGGGAGAAGATAGCATGGGGAGCAACAGGTTGGCTAAAGAGGGTGAATGGCATTACAAGCATTTATTAACATGAGTTCATGAAGATCATCATGTTAGACAAATTTGATTGCTTTTTATGATGAGATAAGTAAGATGCTGGACATTAGAGGAGAAGTAGATGTTATCTATTTGGATTTTGCCAAAGTGTTTGATTCAGTGGCCCACAAACAGCTGCTTTCTAAACAAAGCGCTATTGGATTTAATGAGGATGTTTGCACATGGACTAGGAACAAGGAAACGAACTACAGGATGGGATACAGTAGGTGGTTGTCATTGGTACATTCTCTACTTGGAGTAAGGTTCTTAGTGGAGTCCCTCGGGGCTCTGTATTGGGTCCACTTTTATTTAACTTAGGGTAGGGTATTGTAAGTAGTACATCAGTGTTTGCAGATGACACAAATCCATCCAAAATGCGGCACCCTTGCAGCAGGATCTTGACAAACTGGAAGGTGTGATTCAATGTTTATAAATGTAAAGTCATACATCTGGGATGGCAAAATATGTAAGCCAATTATACCCTTAAGGGCTGGGGCAGACAGGGAGATTCGGGGAGATTCTGTCGCCTGGCGATTAATCGATGGCGACAATCTCCCTGAACTGCCTTCTCCCTGTCCGCCGCCTGTTTAAATTAAAAAAAAAAGTTTCCTCACGAAGCAACTTCGTGCGATTCCGGAAATCGCCGCGACAGGGAGAAGGCAGTTTGGGGAGATTGTCGCCAGCGATTAATCGCCAGGCGACAGAATCTCCCTGTCTGCACCCAGCCTAATAGAACTGAACTAGGCAAATCCATAGAGGAAAATGACCTTGGAGTTCTTGCAGATAATCAGCTTGGCTGTAGCAAGCGATGCCAGTCAGCAGCTGCAAGGGCAAACAAGGTCTTGAGTTGTATTAAAAGGGGAGGGGAATATTCTTCCACTGTACAGAGTGCTGGCAAGGCCCATCTGGAATATGCCATACAGTTTTTTGTTTCCTGCACTCAAATGGCATATTATTGAATTAAGAGAGGATCCAGAGAAGGACAACTAAGCTGATACAAGTGGAAAATCTCAGCTATAAGGAAAGACTGTCCAAATTGGGGTTGTAAACGCTGAGTGATTTGATAACTATGTATAAATATATAAGGGGATCATATACAATAATAATATATCTTATGATTTATTTACCAGTAGGTCCTTCCAACTGACATTGCACATTCCGATTAGAAGAAAGGAAGTTCCAGCTAAATATACGGAAAGGTTTTTTTGCAGTGAGAGCTGTGCATAGGTGGAATTCTCTCCCTGAATCTGTTGTACAGGCTGATACATAAGATGGCTTTAAAGGACCAGTAACACCAAAAAATAAAAGTGTTTTAAAGTAATGAAAATATCATATAATGTTGCTCTGCACTGGTAAAACTGCTATGTTTTGCTTCAGAAACACTACTATAGTTCATATAAACAAGCTGCTGTGTAGCAATGATGGAAATTGAAAAAAGGCTATATAGCACAGGATAAATAATGGATAACCGATAACATTATGTTCTACAGAGCTTATCTGCTGTGTAACTTGAGCCTTTTCTCCTTTGAATAGCAGCCCCCATTGCTACATAGCAGCTTATTTATATATACACACAATAGAAGTGTTTCTGAAGCAAATACAGCAGTTTTACTAGTGTAGGGCAATACTGCATTATATTTTCATTACTTTAAAACAATTACATTTTTTGATGTTACCGGTCCTTTAAAAAGCGTTTGGACACGCTTTTTAGCAAATGAGGGAATGCAGGTTTATGGAAGATAGCTCATAGTACAAGTTGATCCAGGGACTAGTCTGATTGCCATCTTGGAGTCAGGAAGCATTCTGTTTCCTCCTCTGAAGTAGTTAGGATCGTTTTATATTAGGGATGCACTGAATCCAGGATTCAGTTCGGGATTCAGTCTTTTTTCAGCAGAATTTGTCCGAATCCTTGTGTCTGGCTATACTGAATCCTAATTTGCATTTGTAAATTAGGGTCAGGGAGGGAAATCACGTAACTTTTCATCACAAAACAACAAAGTGAAAAAAATGTTCACACTTTTTCCTTTCTGGTCCCTAATTTGCATATGCAAATTAAGATTACAATTTGGTTCTGTATTCGCCCGAATCAGCTGCTACACTGGGTGTCTTTCATGAAGGTATTTTCATTATTGATAAACCAGTTGAACACATCAGAGCCTTCAGATCTTATGCTGAATTTTATATTGCAAAATAATAACTTTTTCCCTCACTGTATAAAAAGCACTGTACACTGTCACATAAATGGTCATTAAACACAAAATACTCAATACCCAGAATCTGCTCCATAATCCAGTATAAGTATAGCCACAGCTCAGGCACTGGAGGTGCGAAGATTGCAAAGGTACTAAACTGCATACATATGGATGCAACTTGCATTTGCAAAGTAAGAAGCAGCATGGGGGGCATGGACCTACACTTGCACAACCTTCAATTCAACTGGTACAGCATGCAAGAAGAGTCCATTATAGTAAGTATAGTCATTTGTTTGAGGGAGAGAAAAAGTGTATTTCTAGTTATGGTATTTGTAGGTAGTTATTTTCTATTCCCTTCAGTCAGGGCAGGTGGATGGAAAAAAATAAAAGAAGAATCTCTACCCTAGGGGAAGTCACCTGTGCTCTGAACTGCTTTGTAAAAGGTGTTCTCCATTTGTCAATGAGAAACAAAATGGAAAAAACAATCCATTAAAAATGGAATGAACAAATGCATTGCAGAATGGAAGGAACTGTAGTAGTAGTGCAAAGTGCAAGAGCATTGTAGAATTGCAAGAATGATAGCAGTGCAAAGAGGAAAGGAAAGAGTAATTGCAGCATGAAAGGAATTTATGCAGTGCAAGAATGGAAGGGACAGATGCATGGCAGAATGGAAGGAATGGAGGCCCTGCAAAGCAGAAGGGAGAGACACATTGCAGAATGATGCAAGAAAAGATGTTTGAAATGGAAGAGTAGGAATACAATCAATTTGACATATTAGGTTGATAAGATGTCCCACAGGCTGTACCAGATGAAAACTGTCCCCTGAAGGATCACTGAAATCGGTTTATTTTTTTATAACATTTATATTTAGGGGTAGTATTTTGCCTTTCTTATTACATTAACATGTAATCATGCAGAAAAAAAACATTTGAAAGCATTTTACCTCTAAATTATTTAATTTCTGCAGAGATAACCTTTCACTTCTGAGGCTGGCCCGAAATGAGAGGTGGGAGTGTCTTCATTATGTCACAGGAAAGTGTCACAACAGTGAATGAGACCTGTGTCTGGTCTCATTCTCATTATTATTCATTTAGTATCATTAGAAACACCTCACTCACCTCCAAGCCCCATACTAGCTTTTAAATCTGAAAGTGCTGAAGAAAGAAAACTGTGACAAGTCTTGGATCTGAACTCAAGGAAAGGGGTAGAACAAAAGCTGTTTTTGGTCTGCTTTATGGTCTGCTTTATGGAAATCTGACAAAATATTGAAAAGAAAACAATTCCTTCTGTTGTACATAATACAACATCTATCAGTGCAATTAAAAAATGTATGGTTTACGACCCCTTAATCCAAATGACAAAGGTAGACAACATTGTAACTACCCAAAATGCAAAATGCAGCTTTCCATGCCTATAAAGGGAAAGACAATATTTTACTATAATGATACCAAGATTTGTGATATCATTTTACTGAAAGCACAGGGATGGTGAGGGCAATGTGACCACTGTAAATAAACAATCCACTGCAGCATTGACTATATATAATACCTAGCAAGGAAGCATAACATAGCGAAGATTATTGCTATTTCATTGACAGCAGCACGGGAAATGTCCCTTGACAGTGTTAAAATAAGAAAGTACACAAAATTGTACAAATTTAGGGGAATTATTATAAAGCTGTGTGTGTGTGTGTGTGTAGAAAGGCCTTGAAATTGTGATATTTCAGCTATACAATATAATTTTTTAACTGTATTTTCTTTGTGGTTTTCTTTATTGCAGATAGAGATGTATCTTTCAGGTTTTCTTATCTTGTTTGGTGAAAACATTTTGAAGCCCAAAGAAATAACCAAACACAATGGTAAAGGAACAGTAACACAAAAAAATGAAAATATTTCATTTCCATTTACATATAGGGGCAGGTTTATCAAAATGTTTCCACAAGAGGAATAGTTTTTTTTTGCTTATCTTAAATTGTAACATATGCACCTAAGTGCACTTGCCACATTCTGGGCTCCCTGCCAAAAGCCAATTATGTTTTAGAAACATTGTAACTTTGGCTGTTTAGCGAAGGAAATCAAAGAGAAAGTCGGGACAGTTGGGAGGTGTGTATTAAATGTTCCATACAGGACCCAACAAAGGTTTGCTCCATCCATTGGCATGCCACTAACTTCTAGCTCAGTACGTTTCTTGGATGGGTCCCTGATGAGTTTGTTATAAAAAAAAAATACATTACCTCACTAATGGCAGCTGATGTTAGGGTTAGAATTAGAAACCTGGTCCTTACTGAATTGTGGTCATACTTTTTGAGCTCACACACTCCAAATGCATATACATAATCTGGTGGTTTTATCAAAGTAATCTCTTTTTAAAGAATTCATCAGTATTACAAACAATACAATCTATACAGATATTGTGTATCAAAAAAACATGTCAAAGCAATAATAACGTTGAAATACAGTACACGTCACCCAAGTTTAACCAGAAACTACAAGTCACACAAGAAAGCGGACACCCTTTCCACACAATGGGCAATGGCAGATGAATTCCATTCAAGTAAATGGTAGGGTAAGTGGCCTAGAATTATAAATGGGTATTTCTATACTGGCTGAAAAATGACCCTATGTCCCATGGGCATAAAACCAGTTAGCTCATTTTGATTCATTTAGTTTTTCTTTTGCCATGACTCCTGTCCAGTACTATAACCCTTGTCTGACATTTGTCCTTACTGCTGCTTCTTCATGTTACCCCTTGTCTGCCTTTGTGTTGTTCTATGAATTTGTCTGCTATTATTTGGCTTGTCTGTTACCTGCATTGACCTTAAACCATCTCCATGAACCTTTGCCTTTTATGAGTCAGTCTGTGTGCACCCTATTGTCCTATGCCAGGAGTGCCCACACTTTACTAATGTGAGATCTACTTTTAGTGATGTTGACCCATTATGATCTACATCCATAATATCACTGTTAGCATTCTGTACTATGGGAAATATTACTTAAATACTGATTTTTGAGAAACTGTATATTGCTATATTTAACAAACAACTATTTGTTATGTAACCTTAACATAATAAATATCTGAATAAAAAGCATGAAACAGGAGGGTGTTTGTTGACAGTTTCTTCAGATCTACTGACCACCAGCTAAAGGTCTACTGGTAGATCCCGATCTACCTTTTGGGTACCCCTGGCCTATGCTATAGCTACAATATTAATTTTATTAAGGTATAAGATACAATCTACTTAATATTTAGTTAACGGTATTTGTCATCTTTGTTATCTCAGATAATACACTGCAGATGTTGCCAAGACTTGTGAAAACATATACAGGTTACTCTCTTTGACCTACAGTTATATAAATTTTTGACCCATAGATTTAAAAGCAACTGAAGTTCAGTGGCAGATATGCTTTCCCCAATAGACTTTGTTTATTTAAGCAGTCTCTCTCCATCTGTCCTCGCAGGCCTCCCACTAGTGACTCCACCTTTGTATAACAACAAATCATAAAAAGGATGTAGCATTCAAAGCATTCCTATACACTATTACCAAAATAATCTTGACACCTGCTTCACATCATCATTAACAAACTGGAAAGAACCTACCCAAAAGTTTTGCCAATGAGCAAGCAATGCAGAACTAACAAGAAAGCCATATGATACAAAATAACTTACTATTTCTCCTACAACAAACTACAGATTACAAATTTCCCTGGAAAGGAGTATTGCACTTTTGGACTTTTAACTCCATCGAGGTTTGATAAATCTTGAAACATTTGAGGTTTTTTTTTTACAAAAAAAAGTTGCTTTTCCCCTTTAAAAGCACAACCAGAACCCTAATGGCTGCAAATCTATTAAAATAAAGAACCAGACGTTACTCCTATTTGTAATACAAAGTTGTTTTTATTTTATTTTACTTTATTGTTTCCATTCACTTTTGTTATACAATGCAATGGTCTCATGTTTCCCACAGAAAGGGATATACATAAGCACAAAAAATTGACCAACAATAAAATGTAATGCAGTTGTGAAATAATGTAAATTCTTGACAACATTGTAAACAAAATGATGTAAAATTGCCTTAAAAACTGTCATTCCTTTAAGCATATCTCCCCTTTCTTTTTTCTGTACCCCTTTGAAAACGAAATAAAGACCATTTAAAAAAAAAAAAAGCACAACCAGAAAAAAAAAATCGGAATTTAATGAATTACTCCCTTCATTTACTTTGAGGCAGTAGAGGATTTTTTGGGTTGTAATTGGACAAAACGTTTTACAAAGAAGGATTTCAAAGTATTCATTCTGCTTTTTTGTTCATTCAAAGTTTCTACAGTATACTTGGATTATCCAACAAATAAGTAGAAAATAATGGTTAAAAACGGAGTTTATTCTCGGTTGAAAAAAATCTCCAAAACCTCACAAATTCGAATTGACAAATAGGCCTCCCCATTTACTGTATACTGAGGAAGGTGAATCAAGGCTTTAGTATCTATTGGTAAATCTTTGCAAGCTAAACCCACAACAGAGACAATGGACACTTGCTCCCTGCATGCTTTCTGCCATTTCAGCTTCAGTATGTGAACAGCCTGAAAGCACTTAAATAATTTGATAAACAACATTCAATACAGATGTAACATAATGTTCATTTTTAAGTGGCCTGTCTGAATAAGAGATCTAAATTGGTTAAGCACTGTGTAAGAATGACAGGTCAACTGATTAACTTTTAACTTGTTCAAATGTCATCGATTTTACTTGCTTTTTCTGTATATCAAGCACGACTCTGTATTTAGATCATCAGCAGAAAGAGGATAGTGAACCTGATGTAGTATCAATAAATTTATCTTTGCCAAAAGGCAAAGGAATTTTTGTGAAGGGGTTCTATATAAAAGTCTTTCTACTGTTTTCTTGGTGTCTTTTCCGACTGCGGGG
>CM044442.1:93373121-93414843 GCA_024363595.1 Xenopus borealis
GTATCAAAAAAACTGGAGGAAAATTTGCAGGCCAGGAAGCTGCGTATGGGACATACTTGGATGTTCCAACATGACAGTGATCCAAAACACAAGGCCAAGTCGACTTGTCATTGGCTATAGCAAAATAAAGTGTGGCCATCTCAGTCTCCTGACCTCAATATCATTGAACCACTCTGGGGAGACCTCAAATATGCAGTTCATGCAAGACATCCCAAAAATTTATAGGAACTGGAGGCTTTTTGATAAGAAGAATGGGCAGCTTTACCGCCTGAGAAGATAAAGAGCCTCATCCACAACTACCACAAAATACTTCAAGCTTTCATTGATGTTAAAGGGGGCTGGGATATGTACATTTTTGATAAGGGCCATTTGGGTAGTTTGTGTAGTGATTATGATTTTAAAAGAATAAACCAAATTGTTTGTCAATAAATGGCTTCAGCCAACCACTAAACGTGAGTGAAAGAGTCTCTGAAAAATGGTTAAGAAATCATAAATTCTGCAGCTTGAATGGAGTGAGTTTTCTTTACAGAATGCATTATTCCTCTTTAAACAAATCTCTTGATTGCAGGGGGCAAGCCATGAATCTCTGAGATGACTTATTTTATCCTTATATCTCTAAGCGCTAATTATATAGGAAATAATGATCTCTGTATGGTAAATACTGTAAGTTATAAGAATAGTATTAGTCATCAAGGAGTTCCATGCCCATATATATAAGTGCTTTTATATTCAACTCCAAGGAACAGTTCAGTGTAAAAATAAAAACTAGTTAAATAGGCTGTGCACAATACAAAATGCTTCTCGTATAGTTTTTAGCCAAAAATGTAATGTATATAGGCTGTAGTGACTGGATGTCTAACATAACAGAACATTACTTTCTTGCTTTTCAGCTCTCTAACTCTGAGTTAGTCAGCAACTTGAAGGGCGGCCACATGGGATATGTTCAGTGAGTTTGCAATTGATCCTTACCATTCAGCTCAAAAGTAACATTTATGACCCATGTAGCCCTCCCTCAAGTCCTGATCTCCCTAGTTGCTGGGCAGATGCCCATGTAGCTAGTTGTAATTTGCATACAGTAGTTGTATTGGCCAGGAGGTGCTGTGGCCTTTTAACTTCTGGTTTCAGGACCAGGATGACTGGCCTGCCTAGAACAATGAGTCTGTTGCAGAATAGGAAGGGGCAAGTCAGGGGGTACAAACGCCATCCCAATCGGTGTATCAGTTGGAGCAGAGAACTGACCAGAAAGGATTTGCTCGGCAAACTGTGGAAATAGGGAATTATGTGTCCACCTTCCAATTCTTGGTGCCACAACATTAGGTCAGAACGAAATTTAAGCAGGAGAAGAAGAGTGCCGATCTTGCCTGCCAGGGATTCAATCTTAAGTTCTTATGGTCAGTGTAGATAGTGACTGGATGAGTACAGAGTGACAGAGAACCGAGGCAGAAGTAAAGGCATCCTTCAGGGACTGAAAGGCATCTAGGGCCGCAGGAGGACAGGAATTTGGTTTACCTCCCTTACAGATAAGGGAAAGGATGAGAGCAATACGGGAGGAGAATCCCTTGATGAGCTGCCAGTAGTAGTTCGCAGACCCAATAAACCTTTGAATCGCCTTTATTGCTTAAAGGAAGAGGCTGAAGAAACTGCTAGCAAGGAATAGCAGCAACAGATGGATCCTCTGCGGCCAGGGGAGTGGGGAACATACGTGACATAAGCATATGAAGTACTTGCCCAATGTGAACTTGTTGAGTCTCATACGCTTCCATGCGTGATGCCAGCCCCCGGAGGGCCGACATGCAGCGTTGCTTTTTCAGAGAGATCCATGGCCCAGGTAAAGTCGGGGCAGGGGGGGGGTGCTGCAGCTCCCAAGGGAGGAGTCTGGATCTAGGAGGAAGCCCTTCCAGAGAGTCCAATACACGGTACAAATGGTTAATCAGAAGGGTAGTCAAAGTCCAGGCACAATTTAAGGAGGCAGGCAGAGAAGATTCAAAGTCAGAGTATCAGGCAGGGGTCAAGATCAAGGAACAGCAATGGTAACAGCACCCAGGAACACCAGCAAAGGAGACCTATACTTGGGCGGTGATATGGCGTCCTGAGTGTCCTTTTAACTTCTGTTTTGGCGCTGAATCTGGCGCGGACACCTAATTGCCAACCACTGACCCACTGGGCACCGCCATTACCCGGAGTGATACTGAAAAGGCAAAAGCTGAATGTTAAATGATAAAAGACAGCTTTTACACTCTACTGCAGATGCACTGGCCACTGGATTTTGAAGAACAGAGAAGGGAGGCAGGGCCATTATAAGGCTTTGGTGGGCCCTGGTCAAAGAGCCTATCAGTGGGGCCGAAAGCCCTTGCACGCATAGCGCAAATGTGCTCAGTGCCCTGAAATGTTTCCATTGAAAGCGCTGCCTCTGTACAGATGGGGAACTGGCGCAAACAGGCAATGGTGGCAGAGGAGGCTACAATGTATAGAATGAAACCTGCAGCCAACAAATGGAAACATTTCAGGGCACTGAGCGCATTTAGATCGGAAACAAGGAGCGGTATGTAAACTGTCAAGGTTATACGTTTTGGCACGATTCACCACTGCAGGGCCCTCAGGTAAGGGGTGAGCAGTGGGGCCGGACAGAAGTGTTCTGTCCCACGTAGATCTCCCCCGCTCTCTCGCACAGTGAACGGCATGTGGATGGCCTGTTCCGAAAAAGGTGCACACCGGTGCGTACATAGAGCACAGGAAAACCAATGCACCTCCATTTTACGCGTCCTCCTAGTTGGTGTGTCCGAGCAGGTTGGCATGATGGTCTGGTTGTAGTCGATGTATGCACACATAGGGATGGAGATGGAACCCACAGCTCATTGCCTTCCACACGCTGTCAGCAGAAGATGGGAGAAGAAATCGAGCTAACTATTTTAAAGTTTAATTTGTCATGGTGTTTTTATTTCGTTTTATACTAACAATTTTTTTTTTATGTTACTGTTCCTACAAGGTATGTTAGAAAGGGGCACCTTGAGGGGGAACATGGATATTTGGGCTTTAGCCTGTGTTCAGAGTGTAAATTATTAGCCCAGTTCACCATTTTTTTTACCCACAATAAATGAGCAATTCTAATCATGTAAGTGGTAGTACCTGATATTAGGGAAAACCCTAGAATTATAAAACCAATGGCAGGTATACTGTACACAGGGCTCTGTAGCAACAGTGCAGCGCAAGTATAGAGGAAAACAATTAGGTGCAAGCACTGCAGCAAATGACTACAATTCTGCTGTCCTTTTTGCACTTAAAGGGGACCCATCACCCAAAAAAACTATTCAAAATGTACCATATTAGTCAAGCAAAATAAAGTTTTATTACACTATATAAATTATTTCATTTTGTTTCATTCAGTCTGGGAATTCATAATTATAGCTAGCAAGTAGGAGCCATTTTGTGGACACTGTTATTAAGGCAAGCCTTGTATCATCTCAGAATCTTGTTTGTGCACCAGAATGGGGGACCCAATGTCCATCCCCATGTCCTGGCTACACAATTAAATGGTGAAGAGTGCATAAAGCTGGCCATAGACATAAAGATTTTTAAACGATCCAATGGTTATCGTGAGACCACGATTGTCTCAAAACGATTGTTTAAATATACAATGTGTCTGTCAACTAAAAAGACCATTTCAGGCGATATTGCCAGCAAAACTGAAGGATTGCTGCCCGCAAACGTAGGTAGATTGCACGTTGACAGATAAAGATTCTTTTTAGCCGATCAATTTTCAGACCAATGTCGGAAGAAAAATCATAAGATGTGCGATCGTTCGAATCCCACTAACCGCACAATAATTTGACAGATCTGGTTAGTTATACGGATAGAAAAGAAAAACCCCCTTATATCTATAGAGCTAATATATATGGTTGATTAAATTACCTAAACTTAAAAGATCACTAGTAGATTTAGACGAAGTTATAAATATAAAGTGCTCACGCTCACCGCATGCATCCATTCCCTTACAGCGCCGGCTTCCTTATGGCGTGTGCACCAGAGGTCATGCACAATAGAGTGAAATTCAAATTGTATAAAAAGGGAACTCAGTCTACAGATCCTTGCCCGTTGTTAGGTCCTATTTAGAAAGTTCCTGGGTGTTTTATCCTAGTGATTCCTGCCTGAACTATTGTGTATTGACCCTTGTTTTGCCTGACTACTCTATTCTCTCCAATCCTGACCTTTGCCTGCCTGTTAACTCCGAACTCTCCAATCCTGACCTCTGCCTGTCCACTAACTATTCTTCGCTCTCCAATCCTGACCCTGGCCTGTCTAACAATTCTGCTCTGCTTGTGCTGGCCTGGCCCGCCTGTTCCACTCTGAGGCATCTGGTGGTATTCTTCAATCCAGTATCCTTGGTGAGACGATCGTGCCCCTGTGCTTGTCCAGAACCTTTTAGCTTTGCTCCTCTCTCTATTAAGACCTGGCAGCATCCAATTAGCTGAGGGCTCCTCCCGAGGTGAAAGGCGGCAGTTATAGGCAGAAGTGAGAGCCGAGACCAGGGAGCTTAGCTTGGTTTCTGGATTTAGGGTGCCTTTCGTGACACAGATATAGTTCTCGTATAAGAGGATTTTATGAGGGAACACAATATTTGTGGATGGTGGGAGGTTCTGTTCAATTATTTCATTGCTTTGTGCTTGGTTGATTCAATATTCTGAAAAGATTTATTGTTTATATAAAAATAATGAATCTCAGTGAATTAAAAATACTGTAGTTCATTGTTCCCATTTAGTCAGCTATTAGTAAAAAAAAAACATATGTTAAATTGCCACTGCTTGTATTGTACATTAAACAAAAAACCTGGTTTGTGAAACCTAAAACCTTACCATTTTAAAATGTCTTTTTTTGCATTCGCTGTAAAAACCCATTTTGCTTGATCGTTTTTTCCCTTCTTCACTACATACTTCTTCACTTCAGTATTTTGTGGGGGGAAATTATTTATCCATGAAATCAGCAGCTGGGGTCAACTTTGGTTTCATCTGCAAGGGTAAGGCCACACGGGGAGTTTTCGGGGAGATCTGTCGCCTGGCGACTTATCCCCACGACGTATCTCCCCGAATCGCTTGGTCGTGCTGCGCACCTGCGACACGTAAAGCCGCCTGCGCTTATTCATACGCAGCGGCGCAATTTTAAAAGTCGCTCAAGCACAGGCGACTTTAGCGCGACCAAGCTATTCGGGGAGATACGTCGCGGCGATAAGTCGCCAGGCGACAGATCTCCCTGAAAACTTCCCGTGTGGCCTTACCCTAAAACAGACAAGGCTGTCTGCAGAGCCTATGAAAAATATGTGTGTACAGTTTGCAAATACTAATAAGTGTAAATGAAAGATGTTCAGCTTTCCAGCTGTGTTCAATTACAATGCCAAATATGAAATTATGCGAAATGGTGGCGGGGTTCACTTGCAGTGGTGGGGTTCACTTGCTAATAGGTTTCATGAGTCTACATAACATATCATTAAAACAGTAATATATTCTTTGCGGGGGTTATTATTAAAGCCCATTTATTTCTGGTCAGAGTTTTAAAACACCATTTTTTCAGAGGAAAAAAACTCAAATTTTTCATAATTTACTAAACCCCTAGAATGCTAAAAGTCAGAATTAAAAAAAGGACTCCATCTCAAACCTGCCGAGGTTATGAATACATCAACGGCAGATATCACATTTACAATGGGATGCTTGGTTTTTTACAATAATCTGAATAATTTGTGGTTTTTAGAGATAATCCGGAAGGTTTTGTGTGCCAAATCCAAAAAAAAAACCATACAATTCGGATTTGTGCCTGATTTTAGCAAGTTTTTTCCTGCACCAGATTCTTTTCGCTTTAATTTCGTGATAAATACATTACAAAATGTGTATGGGAGTTAGGTCGAAGTGGTTTTAAGAAAATAGTGAGGCATTTTTGGATTTTAGTAAATAGTTTCCTGTGTGTTGTAATGTGTGTTGTAATGAATATTTCATCACTGTGTGGGAAAAGTGTGGAATGGAAGTGTAAGTTATAGCTGGGTAAGATGAAATGTGTTGCAAATGCCTCTAAAGCCTCTACAACCTAATTTTTCTTGTAATAATATTACATAATAAATAAATAAAACAGTATAATATATATATAAATGTAGGTCACAAGAGGAATCCTTCCTCTGTTTTTCTGCCTGTGACATCATACAGCCCATTTACAGGCTGGAGAGCGATCAGATGGGCCAGACTCCCCAGTGCATTCTTGGGAGAAAGTGTGTGCCTGTCTTTGGAGCAAAAAGTACAGGGTCTTCAGAAGACCTGAAGAGAGTCAGCACAAGTAGCTTTAAGACTGTCAAGTATAGAGAAGTTATTAAATCTGTGGAATCTGTGGAGGTACAGATTGAGCCCAGCCTGTCCCCTGCCAAGCTGCTAGAGACTCAGAAGGAGAAATGAGCAACTGATGAGATTGATCCTGTTGCAGAGCAGCAATGAAGACAACTTTGTGATAGAGTTACACTAATGGGGAACACAGAGGACAGGAACATGTCATCGCACCGGAACGCGTTTGCGCTCCGATATTGGATACGCCGATAGAAGTATTCTGGGATTTAGTATGTTGGAACGCATTTACGCTCCAATACGAGCGCAGTCGGAAGTGACGTCGGAAGTCAGATTTTCATCGTGGAATATATGCTAACTTGCGCTCCAAGCCTCAAGTGCAGATAATGCTCGTGCTTTTGAATAACATAGGGGGCGGAAATGATGTCAGACGCCCTGAGGACACTGTTACACATGCAGCATGGACTATTTAAACTCACGGACAGTAAGACTGGTTCTGCCTATTACTTTTTTCTTTTCTTTTTCTTTTTTGCCCCTGAGGAAGACCCTTAAGGTCGAAACGCGTTGGGCTTTTGCTTTTGTTTTTCTTTCTCTTTTTTTATGTGGTAAATTTTTTCATTTTTTGTCAATATAATTTGTTTTGATTTTTTATATAATTCTTTTGGAATAAATTTTGGATCATGTGATAGCAGGTGTGCTCTTCTTACTTGTGGTGGAGTACTAAGATTTATTGGGGACCCTGATGGGGAGTCTCCGGGGAAGTAGCACCCGATATAGTTTTTTGCAAAGGGTGTGCGCTGACTTTACCTTCTTTGGCTAATTTATGCAATCTCCAGTGTGACTGCCTTTGAGAGCACCCTGGTGAGTGAGCCACCCAAGGGAGGATACTGGCACGGATACAAGCGTGGGGCTACAAAGTGAAGACAGGTCTTGTGTATTTACCTGCTACGTGGGAGCTGCAGCTAAATTCCAGGTCTTGTGTATTTACCTGCTACATGGGAGCTGCAGCTAAATTCCAAAGAAACTTTCCTATTAGGCTTTATTTTTTATGTGTTTTGGTTTATTTGTCGTTCTGTTGTGCCTCTCCAAACTTTCAGATATGGGTCACTGACCCTGGCAGCCAAAATACTATACTCTGACATGCTACAATTTTATTGTTGTTATACTTATTGTTCTACTAAGGCACAATTGTGCCCTGTGTAACAGAACACAAATAGTGTAAATAGCAGGCATAATTACACAGGTTTGTGCAGATGTGCATATTGTGACCTGGGCCTATACATCTAAAAGGGCAGAAGAAAGATAAACATTAAATAAAGTTCAATGTATCATATCTAAAAGCTAATCCTACAGATGGATACTGGTAGAAATACACAGGAGTGATGCATGTGTAATACATACTAATAGTAGTGTCTATTAGAAATATAGGTATGGGATCCGTTATCCAGAAACACATCATCCAGAAAGCTCCAAATTATGGAAAGGTTGTCTCCCAAAGACACAATTTTATCCAAATAATAATTTTAAAAATAATTTGTTTCTCTGTTTATTGTTTATTTATGTTTACATGATTTTCTAGTAGCCTTTAAGTATGAAAATCCAAATTACAGAAAGATCCATTAACAGTAAAACCTCAGGTACGAGCATTCTGGATAACAGGTTCCATACCCGTACCTAAAATACAGTTGGACACAGAAACTAGTATGCTAGGTAGAAGTGGAGTTAATTATGCTCTATTATGTCTTCCATATATAGGTATGGGATCTGTAATCTGCAAACCCATCATCCAGAGAGCACCGAATTGTGGGAAGGTCATCTCCAATAGATCATTTTTTAAAATGTAATTAAATTGTTTTATTTTTTAAAACAGATGCCTATTACAGGAAAATGCAATTACTGGATATTTCCCAGCCCGCAGCAATAATGGAAATTTCACATATACCAGTTATGCCTGCATGACATAAGAATGCTTATACATTGATAAGAAAATAAACAATAACAGATTTAAAATAAAACTTCTGGGATAAGTCAAATGTTTTAAAATTATTTATATTTTTTCTTTAATAATAAAACAGTACTACTTAATCCCGACTATGCTATAAATGATTAATTACTAATGCTATTGGGTTTCATTAAAGTTTACATGATTTTGTAATAGAATTTAATTATGGAAATCAAAAATTACAGAAAGACCCTTATCCAGAAAACCCCAGGTCCCCAGCATTCTAGATAACCCGTCCCATACCTGTATTTAAAAAAGGCCAACGTAAACCTGAAACATTATGATTTGTAGTCTATTCTGAGACATTGATAACAACGGTATAATATATCTGAGTGCTGTCCAATTTATCTAACTTTTGTATAGCTCAGGGATCCCCAACCTCTTGAACCCGTGAGCAACATTCAGAAGTAAAAGGAGTTGGAAGCAACACTAGCATGAAAATGTTCTTGGGGTGCCAAATAAGTGGTGCACCTATGTGGATTGTCAACCTACATTGAGGCTCTGTCTGGCAGTACACTTGGTTTTTATGCAACCAAAACTTGCCTCCAAGCCTGGAATTCAAAAATAAGCTCCTGCTTTGAGGCCACTGGGAGCAACATCCAAGGAGTTGGAGAGCAACATGTAGCTCATGAGCTACTGGTTGGGGATCACTGGTATAGTTGTTACTGATCAAATTTGCGGTCTGCCTTTTATAAAATCCTTTGTTATTGTGACACACACTAAAGCTAATATAAGTATTTTTAAAAGCATTATAATAAAATTATATAAAAGCTAATGTGTTCACCTTTGTAGCATCTGTATATTAATATGTTTGTGAAATTTTAACTAGCCTATATCTATCTGATCAAGAACCTCAGTCACAGTCAACCTGCAATACCAAGAAAAGAAAATTGGTTAAGAATGGCATATAACACCAAACGCTTAAGCAGTCGCCCAGACCAGTCCCAAGGGCCATGAAATCTTCAGAGTACAGCCCCCAGTCCTCAAGGGCACATACAAAAATTTCCAAAAATTATTACTCTGAAGACATCAATTCAACTATTAAAAAATTTAATGTTTATTCATTATATATATAAAAATGCATACAGACCCATAGATGCTCAGAGCATCCATGGGTCTGTATGCATTTTTATATATATAATGAATAAACATTACATTTTTTAATAGTTGAATTGATGTCTTCAGAGTAATAATTTTTTGGAAATTTAAGAATGGCATATGCTATGTCTATGATATGTCAGGTTTTCCAAATGCACAACTTCCTCCAGCTCACCCAAATGTGGAACTTTGTAAGCAACCTCCAATACAACATGGATTAATTATATTCAATAGAACATATATGGTACATACACCCCACAAATACATGACCCATTGGGAAGAAGCTCAAGGTAAAGAGATCTCAGTATCCACGTAGGAGAGAATCTGGGAGAATACAAGGACATCAATATGCGCCACCGTAAAGAAGAACATAAATAAGGTACTGGGTTGGTACCACACTCCCCAGTTACTCTATAAGCTTTTCCTCAATAGCTGAATGCCAATGAGCTGGCAATGTGAGGAGCAAGAGGGTTCCCTATTACATATGTTTTAGGGATATCACAAACTGAGAATGTTTTAGGAGATGGTTAAGAGGTGGTTGTAGAGGGTCACAATGGTAACAATAAATCTAGACCCACTGGTGTCTCTATTGGGAAATACCATTCCTAGATTGAGTATGACCAACCAAATACTGACAGCAGCAGGGGGATTAATTTGAAAAATTGGAAATCCACAGTAACTTACAGTAAGAAGCCAGGCAGTGGGAATGCATTGACAAACAAGGATAGTGTACCAAAATGTTTGTTCTGTGTTAAATGTTTTCTGTAATACGTGTGTTCTATTGTCATGCATATACCTGGTATAGTTACAAGTGATGTCATATTTTCTTAATGTTTTATTATGTTTTCATAACTTTTCTGTTTATCATGTTATGGCCAATTAGAGCAAGCTGTAAGTTTAATTGAAATAAAAAAAAAAAATATATATATATATAATATATTTAATATATATATATTTATATATAAAAGAATGGCACAATGCCATTGAGACATGGGAATAGCAGAGTAATGCTTAGTTGTGGCATAGAGAGGCACAGCAGAATGATGTCTAGTAAATGTTTTTGGTAATATGAAGCAAATGTTTTTTGGGAAGCAAGTCTGTAAGGTATGTATGTAAAGTAACGAACAAGGTATTTAATGCTTAGCTTAACATCCAGCCCTAAAGCATACTGTTGTTAAAAGAATGATCTCATATGTTGTAATCCCAGAAAAACAAGCACATCTTTGCCAAGTACTATTAATGTACAGATGGGCTTAAAATAAACCACTCAAACTATTCCTAGTATACAAGTATGTGAATTTGCCATATCCATTTGTTGCCTCTGCTAACAGCATTTCCACATTAGTCTGCTTGATCTTCCCTGATATAAAATCTGCCTTTTGTCAGTAGGATTTGCTTTGCTAAAACCATATGATACGTATACAAGCAGGGTAATATATGTTCTCCTGGCCAATATAGTCACTGGCACACTTTCCAGTGTAAGATATCATGCTTTTCCAATTGGTTACACTCACCATGGCAACTAATATTTTATATAAAAACATATACATTGCAAAATTCTAGCAATAACTATACAGAGAGTTATATAGAGGCTCCTTGGCATGAAGTAAAAGCTAGTGGATTTATTAGTAGACCAAAGCCTCATGGGAAAAAACAGCTAATGTTAGAGCTTACACTTATACAAGTGTGGTCATCCATATTAAATATAGTAATTTCTTCTAATAGTGCTCAAATGTCCTTTCCTCCTTGTAACCCATTCAAAGCAACTTGTGTCTCAGAGAGCAAATTGTGTTATACTATATTGCCACTGGATTTGCAGCTACAAGTAATTAGATATAATCAGACATGATTTTTCTATCCTTTAGAGGAAGAGTATTTTAGGTTCAAGAGAGCAGGAAGTGGACGGCAGTTTGTGACCCACTCATCCTGCCAGCAATAGCAGGGTTTTAAACCTTCTGTTCTCACATATCCCTGTATAATATAGATACCTGAATATTATACAGTATATGGGAAATACATCAGCAGAATTTAGAAGCATGAAGGTGCATTCCTTTACAAGTGACTGTGTGGATGAGGGAACTGTTAACAAGTTTGCTCTAGCCTCCAGGAATCCATTAGTTTGTTTTATCATATTTATCATGTTTGCTGTAATTTTTTTGGACTGCACTAGTATTTCAAAACATAAATCAAGTGATAATAAATGATATCTCTCAATTTATATTCATTGGGGAAAACGTATGTCAGATGCCCAACATGCATTAATATACCCTGCTACATTTCTGCATAAATATCAATAAAAATATTATATACTGGGGGTTATTTATCAAAGGTCGAATTTTAAATTGATGTGAATTTTTTTCTAAACGCTAAAAAATTAGATTTTATTCACAATTCAAATGGTATATTATTTATGAAAAAATTTGAACATCTCAATCAAATAGTTCCGACCAGAAAACTTGACTTCAAATTGGATTTGACTCGAGTTTTCCTCCAAAAAATAAAACCTTGACTTTTGCGTGTCACATTTTTTATCTCTTATTGGAGTCTATGGGGGTATTATTTTCGCAGTGAACAACTATGGCTCAAGACAACTATTAAGATCTTCAAATATTTCAACCTCTGCCGTTGACTTCTGCGGGAACTCGGCAGGTTTTAGGTGACGAATATTTTTGCACAGTTTCCATGGTCGAGGTGTAGTAAATCTCACATTCAAATTCAAATTGGAGTTGTTGATTTTTAATTCAGAATTGTGAGTTTTGACCAAAAATTTTTTTTTTTTAATTTTAATTTACCATTCGAAACCTTGGTTAGTCTGCCCCTGGTAGTAGGTGTAAAAGGCTAACATCAATCAAGTTCAACTTTTTGCTGAAGCCTGCTTAACAATTAGACCACTCCTGGGATAACATTTCAGTAATGTTCTTTATTTTGTAACTTTCTAATAAAAAGCATCAAACCTTTTTGGGAATAGAATTCCACAACTTGACAGTAAAAAATTGATTATCTTAAATTGAAACCTCCTTTCTTCTAATCTGATCTAAATGCATAATCTGTCTTGTGGAAGGATCTACAGATTAATAAAGTTATAGTTATCACCCTCCCCCCCTTAACCATTTTTTCCTTCTTCTTATTGGAATATTGCTATAACTCATTATCCACCCAAATAATCCTAGGTTCTTCTCTATGAAGAATTTGCCTTAAGTTGGCCATACACGGTGAGATCCGCTCGTTTGGCAATGTCACCAAATGAGCGGATCTCTCCCCAATATGCCCACCTTCAGGTGGACGATATTGGGCTGATCCAATTGTTGGGCCCTAGGGGATCACAATAGAGGAAGTACAGGTGGTCATACGGGATTTTTAGTCCCTTCCAATCGACATCTGCCTGACTTTCGGACAGATATCGATCAGGTAAGCCGGTCGGAGGGCCCCACGCACGGAGCGATAAGCTGCCGACTCAGTCTGTCGACAGCTTTTATCGGCCCGTGTATGGCCACCTTTAATGCTATTAGCGTCTTGCAAATATTACATTTGAAACCTTCAACAACACTGCCCAAATTGTAAGTTTATCCAGATACTTCTGCAAATATTATTCATACTGGATGGAATTAATTGGCCGGTTTGTCTGGATACTCCTACAAATATTATTCAATCTGAATGGAGTTTATTGGCCAGTTAAGCCAGTGCCATCAGGATAAAGTTCATTTATTGCTTACAAATCCTTCCCTCAAGTTGTTACTCTACAAACTGAGTTGTTAGTGAGTGTCAGTGTCAACCCATTAAGAACACTATTCTAATAACCACCCTGTGTTCACAATCCTTCAGCCGTTTTCTGTAAAAACAGTGACCCCTTAACAAATTTTCAAATAACATGCCCACAGCACATATTAAACTTAGTCTGAGAACTGAGAAAATCAGAAAAAGTGGCTTGGTTTAAACTCAAAGGCGTATTTCATCAGGCCCCAAGGAAAAAAAGTTGTTCTAATGCCCTACACATGTGCCCATAGTTTAGGTGCCATATGTTAGGAAATGTAGGGGGTAAGGAGGATACCCCTAAAAAAATTTACGATCTTTTTCTGCCTATCACCATTAAAAAAGTAAAAGACACCAGTCTGGTCTGATGTGGCGAAGTCAAGTCTTGCGCAAGAGGTAACATCCAGTAAAATCTGCATCTAAGTGAATTAGCGTAGTTACGTCCCTTCGTCAGTGCACAATTTCGCCTGGCATAAGGGTGCAAAGTTGCACTAGCGAAGTTACGACAGGGACCATCAGTAAATCGGCAAAGTTACGAAATGACGTCACACAAGCAAATTTGCACTAGCGTTAGCCGCTTCGCACTTTAGTGAATTTCCCCCATGACTTCTTGGACAATGTGGTCTGGACAGACCAGGCAAAAATGGAGGTATTTAGCCACAGTACCACGGCATTTCATCAAAACAATTTGTCACAACTGTAATGTATTCTGGTAAAAATGTTAGGGTTTGGAGCTGTTTTGTTGTGTCAAGGCCTGAGCAGCTTAGCACCATTTATTAAACTATTGTTTTTTTATTGATCCAGAGGGAAATGTGAAAGTGGACCTTGCAATATGACAATGACCCTAAACATTCCAGTAAATCCACCCAATAACTGAAGGGATCTGGAATAGCCAGGTCAAAGATTAGCTCTAATCCCATCAAGATTCTGTGGGTGGATTTGAACCAACTGTAATAGGAGGAAAACATTCTCCTACTCAATATTAGAGGATGCAGAATATCTATAAGAAGAAATTCTAGGTTGGTATCCCAGAAGTAGTTACTGTATGTAATACATTATTTTAAGTAATATGGTGTAGAAAGCAAGAGATAAGAAATGTCATCCAAACATCATGTCAACAGTTATACATTAGTGCTGATTTAATCTATAAGTGGGTTAGTGTAACTGCAGGAATTTTTCAGCCAGATAAGTTAAAATTACAGTTAATTATCATTTTAGAATTGGTAAGTGCATGTATTTGTACACGAGAAAAATTATTTTTATTGCATGCAAGTTTTGGAAATACAGTTCAAAACTATCAAGGATGTTGATTGGAGGCATAACTATAGTTTACATTGAATTGTACAACATTATCAAATGTGCTAACAAATAAGCCACTAACACAGGATGAAAGTGCAACTAATTGGGTGTGACGTGTGCACTTATTCAAAAGAGCCAGTTGCCAAGGGTTTTGTGCTGCAGGTGTCTAGTGCCCAGACTCAGAGATAGAGAGCCAACCGAGAGATTTTGCAAACAAAAGCCCAAAGTGTTATCCAATAACATTATATCCATGAAATGTACAGTATTAAATAGTGTTGCAGTGCAAAATGTAAACTGCCTTTTCACCAAAAATTTTTCTCGAATAGCAATATCTTAGTTTGACAGTGGTTTGCAAACATATTGTGATCATTCATTTTCATTAAATGAAGCAGTACTTGCTGTTAGCTATCTGAAAGGGAAAATGCTATCTATCATGTAAACGTACAGTAACCACAGAACTGCAAATCTGCTTTTAAGTTCCCAGCTAATTGTAAAGGTTGCTGTGCTGCTTAGAGCAAATTGATTCCCCCAAATGAAAACTTGTATCAAACGGTTGAGTTGGTTTATGAAAAAGATATTTTTTATTCTGTGCCAGTTTTATAACACTGAACCTCCGCAAATTAAAACAGACTTTTTACAATTTACATTTTTATTAAAACTAGCAGTATCCTCTGCTTGAAAAGCTTCAGTCAAGCAATGGATAGCTTCTTCACTGGAATTCTAGAAATAACAATAATCATGAATTAAAACATATGATTAAGACAAGCAATAATATTCCTTTTTTCCCTGCAGTAATACAACAGGACCTTGTACTTATTATTTTAACGTAATCCTACACTATTAGCAGGACACGTAGCCAGGTTTTGTGAAGAATAACACCAATATCTCCAACCCCTGAAGTAGCATTATTGTGTTTACCATAAACAAAACTTCCAAGCATCCACATGAAGCTTCTCTCCTAAAGATAGATTGTTGCTTTAAAATACCTTCTGTTACTATGATTTGAGTATTGTACTAGAACCTTCACATGCACTTTCACATGTATAAATCAATGCTCAACACATATTGAAAATGTCCATATGTTGTTTATTGCTTTTTTGTAACCTTTTTCTTTCCTCTCCCCCTTTCTTCTTTTCAGTTTTGTTTTACCCTTTCATGAAACCCTCCCCATTTTTTTTGAAAAACGTTAAAAATCATAAATAAAAGAATAAAGAAATATTTCAAAATGTTGAAGCACAGCTACACACAAATAAAATTTTTGCCTTTCACATCAATCAATGGGATTGGAGCCCTCCTCAGCCTTCACCCTAAAGCTGTCTGGTTGCTGTGTTTGGAAGAAGTTGGCAACATGGAGGTCTTTTTTGAATGAAGAACAGTTGTAGCACAGTGAAGAACTTTTCTAAAAAAAAGTCAGGCAATGTATGTGCTATTGCAGATCTAAAAATGCCTTAACTGCAAGATACATTTGCCTTCCCATTGATCTGCTTCTCCCTTTCATACATTATTGTTGATTTCTTTAACTCAGCATGAAATGGTCCAGTTAAGGGTCTTTTGGAATGCTATCAGACAAGGATAGGGCAGGTTTACATATCAGTTTAATATTTGTTACCAGGTTCTGAATTACTTTTTGAGTAACAAGGTTGACTTCCTAACTTAATTTATGCAGATATGGATATTAAAACATATGTTCTTTATGGTTTGCAGATTAATCTCTTAATCCCTTTCTTTTCTTGGAAAGATCAGTCAGCCTTTCAATCATGGTATTAGAGGGTTTTGGACATTAAAATGTTCATTGTATGATTTTGTTGTTTGTTCGTTCATACTTTTTCTATTTGTTCTTTAATGGCATTTGTGGTTTTAGAGAAATCGTGGTTTCATAAACCTAAAATTCTATCTTTAATAAGATTTTGAAGTGGAATTTAATATACATTTTGAGGGTCACTATGAATATCAAAGCTGACATAGATAAGAATAATTTAAATTATTACTAGCTTTTAAAATGGAGAATTTGGGATCTTTCATTTTCTTCCTTGTGCTGAAGAAACAATTACCATTTATGGCATTTTGTATAGAATCGAGAAAATGGGTGTGTGTTCCTGAAAATGAGTGAAAAGCACAATCATAAAGAATAATAATAATAATATGGTCTCATCATAAAGACAAGGGTACAGCCTGTGAGTAAGTATTTTGGCTACTGCATTAAAATTACTGGTTCTCCTCTAATCTATATTGTTATTTTTGAATTATATATGGATTATACAAGTATACACCCAAAGCCAAACACTTGCTTACATATATACTGAAAAATTGTAGATTGTGTTTAGTCACTGAAGTAATTTAAGATGCTCGCTGTAATTTTCCCCAGTCTCTTATCATTATTTCCATGGCATAGCTGCAGTATTAAATAACTACAGACAAGCATGGAACCACATTATATTATTGCTTTTAATAGCAGTATTTGCGGTCAAAGTGAAAGGTTAAATCCATTATCATTGTGGCTTTAAGAAAAATTATAACATTTTACTTAAATATAATTACTTTATGTTAAAATATTAGGAACTCTATAGTCATTTAAATTAGTTCCAGGCTTGGACTGTGGTCTAAAATGTTTATCAGTGACTTTCGCTTTGTCTGCCATAAAAAAATGAGTTTATATAATACCTTAAGATAAATATAGTATTTATGACACTGTGTCAATAGCTTTACCAAAGCAAGCAGTAATGTATATAGTCCTGATCATTTCACTTCTCTCTGTATACATACAAGCAAGCATTACAGGATGAGGAGTATTTTGAATACCCAGCATGTAACGTCCATTTTCACAGTAATTCAAATCACGTACTGTTGCTCTGTACTGGTAAAACTGATATGCCTGCTTCAGAAACACTACAGGTATTGAATCTTTTATCCATACAAACCATTATCCAGAAAAACAGGACCTTGTAATGGGTTTATTGTTTACAATAATCGTGTTAAAATAAACCTTGCAGCACAGTATCTGCGGTTTCTGAGCCTGTTTTCCACATATATCCAGATTTTGTTTGATTGATATACGTTTCAATTGGGACAGGAGCAGTAGAACGGGCACGCTACGTGCTACTGGTGCAAACTGATTTGTTTTCATTATTGTTTACATGAATTTCTAGTACCATTAAAATATGAAGAATCAAATTACGGTAAGCTACGTTATCAAGATAACCCCAGGTTCAGAGCATTCTGGATAACAGTTCCCATGCCTGTACTATTTGGTGTTTTTACACAATTGTCTGTGTAGCGATGGAAGCAACTGAAATAGCTCTAAATGGCACAGGTTGAATAGCAGATAACAGATTAGATCTGTACAACATCATTATATTTCACAGAGAGTATCTATTATGTACCTGAGCCTTTTCGCCTTCAAATGGCTGTCCCCATGGCTGCACAGCAGCTTATTAATATGATGTATTATTTATATATAACTATATGTATAGAGCAACAGTAAATTACATTTTATTACTATAAAACACTTTAATTTTTTTGGTGTTACTGTCACTTTACAGGTTTCAGTTCAGTTTCCACTCAAGATAAGGATGAAACTAAACCCTGTGAGAATGCTAGGGTTCACTTAACTCCCAGATTGAATCTTGGAATTGGTGGATCCTGATGAAAAAGTGCTAAATCAGGGAGGATACAATACTTTTACTTTTTACTTTTACTGATTTATTTGATTAAAATATGCTTTCCAAGGGTTCAAAGGAAATTGTTATCTAGGAAATAAAATTCCAAGAAAGTGACCTGAGAACATGGCTTGCTTGAAGATGTCAAAGCTTTATTAATACTTCTGTAGACAAAATATCATGTCTCATGACACTGTACATGACACATGACATCAGTATGAGATCTGTATGAGAGCACACCCATTGACACACATCTTAACAGTAAACTCCCTTTTCCCCCTAAGCCTGTAGCCAAAAGTCACCCACTCCCCACTGATCACATTGCTAAGTGACTAGTATCTATTTCCCTGTTGGATCACTTGGGGGCAGATTTATCAAAGGTTGAATTATCAAGGGATTTTAGCCCTCGAATTTGACCCTTGTTTGATTTTCAAACGAAAATCTGACAAATTCAAAAATTGAAGGACTTTTCGTACGATCAAGTGCTTCGAACTGTTTGAAGGGTTTTATTGTAGGATTTCTATTTGACCATAAAACTTCCCATAGGCTTCTATTGCAATTCGGTAGGTTCAATCTGCCAAAGTAGGCCATTGAATAAAATTTTAAAGGGGAAGTACTTTGATGGTCGAAGTGGCCTAATTTGCATATTCGAAAAATTGTAAATTTACAATTTGCTCGAATTTCGAATCCATCACACGAATTTAGTAAATCTTTCCCATGGTGTTTCCCCTTAGGAATATTATGGTGACCCAACAGCCCCATATGATTATACCCTAAAGCAATCTCCGTGACTGCTCCATTAAACTGGAAGACTGGGACAATATTCATTAGTGGGTTTTTTTTGTTTAAATTAGTGTGTTCATTCTGCTCCAAATTTCTTACATCCATAAAATTCAGTGACAATTCATATTATAATTTCATGTAGTAGTTTTGTCCAGAGAAACTCACGCACCAGATTTCAGGTGCATATTAAACTAATGCACAAGGAACTCTTTTCATTCTTTGGATACTTGGTTAATGCAAAACATGGTTAGAATATTTTAGCATAAAAAATCAAAGCAAACATTTTGTTAGGCACTACTTTTTACCTTGGATCATTATGAATCACACACCCAGGTTAAATTGTGATTTAATTTGTGATTAAGGAAAATTACCTGAGCAACACTATCTTTCGCTCATTGTCTTTCCTTTCTTTTCTTTTAATGATTTTTATTCTTCTTCTCCATTTCTTCGCCAGGCGAATTTTTGCCAGCGCTATGCAAATTCACTAAAGTACGAAGTTACGCTCAGGTCGGCGAACTGTAGCGTAGTTGCGCTAGTGTTACTTTGCTAGGCAGAGCGCAGTTACGCTAGCGAAGCCTAATTTGCATATGGAACTTTAACGTATAATAGAAGTATATGTTACAGCCACTACATTCCACTACACAAGCCCAGGAAACCTTTAATAAATTAAATAAAGTTGTCCTATAGCCCTACATGTGCCCACTGTATAGTTGTGTTGCCATATGTTAGGAAATGTAGGGGGGTAGTGGTCTGACCAGGCAAAGTAAAGTCTAACTTAAGTGGTAACGTTCAGGAAAATTATGATCTTAGTGAATTTGCTTAATTACAATTCTTCGTCAGTGCACAACTTCGCCTGGTGTAAGGGTGCGAAGTTGTGCAAGTCTATCTACTTCGCTAGCGAAAATTTGCCAGAGCCGGTGTTAGTGAATTTACGAAGTTACGAAATAGGGACACGCTGGTGAATTAGCGCTAGCGTTAGACGCTTCGCTCTTTAGAGAATTTGGGCCCTTAAATCTACTAGAAAATCATGTAAACATTAAATAAACCCAAAGAGCTGGTTTTGCTTCCAATAAGGATTAATTATATATTAGCTTGGTTCAAGTACACGTTACTGTTATATTATTACAGAGAAAAAGGGAAAACATGTCAAATTTGGATATTTTGGATAAAATAGAGTCTTTGGGAAATCGACTAGCTACAGAATATTGGTATATTGCACATGTGTACTTGCTATGAAATTATTAGTTATAAAAATACCTTGTACATAAGGCAATATCAGTGTACTTGATAAGACTATACTATTCTGAATATTACAGATTGGAATTGTATACACTAGTGTTAAGAAAGTAAATATTTATTTACGTTATTGTCTTCTCCATCCTCAGTTAAGAAAATATTGAGGTAAATTTGACTTGCCACTGGAATCTAGACTGGGTTATATTGCCCACAACTGAATTATGCACAGTGTCCCTTGAGGAGCTTGTCATGGCCTTAGGAACTGCTCTTTGCATTGAGTCTTTTGCTGTATTTTTTCACTAAGCCATCTGTTTTGCCTCTGGTCGAATCCTTGAAGAAGTGCCCATAAACTCAACCACCCACTTAAGAAGCAATAATCTGGTCTGCTAATTCCCCAGGTCATTTCTTTAAGCAATCTGCTGTTTTCTGTTCTTTCCTATTATATGCACAATTAACCTGTTTTTTTGTACATACCATTATTCTGGATTCAGGAAATGTAATTTTCACACAGAAGCTAAGTGAGAATTTATTTTAAAATTTAACAAATATTAAAATCTTCCCGACCTGCCTTCGCGTCTTCCCTTCCTCTATAATGAAAAGTCGCCTGCGCTAAGCCTTTGTAAAACGAAGCACCGTGTGTGCTTAGCGCTGGCGACTTTTCATTATAGCTGACAGGAAGACGCGAAAAAGCAGTTCGGGTAGATAGTCGCCCAGAAGAACAGGCGTGTCACTATGTCAATATAATACACTTTTAACCACATAGTCCGTGTGTAATCCATGTCATCATTCAGTTTTCCTTGAACTGATGCCTGCATTAGGAAGCTATGGCATTAGCCAGATATCAATATAATCCACCTAAGACCCCAATTAGTAGGATACAAGCTGCTTAACTTCCAAAATGGTAGCCATGAAGTCATGGAAATTGTAATACATCATGCTGCTATTTTTTTTTGGCCTACATATTTGTCACTGCATGCATATATCTACCAATATTTATCAGGCTGAAAATTGCTTGTACCATTATAATTAATGCAATTACGTAACAAATTAGACGATGTTCAGGCTGTAACAGCTATAATACAAAAGTTATGTCTGACAAATAGTAGTCACCCACTGATATTGTTAGCCAACAGAAATCTTCTAACCTGTCCTATCGATTAAATGACTAGTCGGGTTGATCTACACATGGTATGAAAATCACATGGCCTCTGAGGCTCACCGCACCAGAGGTCACCCCTTGAGACTAGAGGGCTGCTGGGGAAGCCCTACTGGAGCTGTGGTCAGCGGAGGCTGCTGGGGAAGTGGTATTTTAAATTTGTAAATGTAACATCGGTCCACTTCAGGCACTTATAAACAAAGACAAAGTAATAAACAACATTATAAAAAGATTAAGCCAAAGTTTAGGAATATCTGATATAAGTAATTCTAAAACAACTGGACTTGCTGAGTAATTATTGAAGACGTTTCACTACTCATCCGAGCAGCTTCTTCAGTTGAACTGAAGAAGCTGCTCGGATGAGTAGTGTTACGTCTTCAATAATTACTCAGCAAGTCCAGTTGTTTTAGAATTACTAATATCAGATATACTATGACCTGGATGAATGAAAATCTTCATAGTCAAAGTTGAGGAATGTTTCTCAGTTGAGCCTATGTTTCAAACCTTATATGGCCATCAAATTGTCACAAAAATATTTACCAAGTATGAAGCAAAAAACTCTTAGAATGCACGCAAAGCCCCAGTTGTTCTTTGCCCTTACCTGAATGAGAGAATGCAATGGGTCTGCAGGTACAAAATTAAAATAACATGGAAGAATCTAAATTGCAGCAGGAGACATGACTATACTAAATGAATATACTAAATACAAGTTAACACACTCATTTTGTAAAGAAAGATCATTTTAATGTCCATTAAAATTTCTAAATAAAATAGGAAGTAAGATTCTTGTCAGCACTAGAAAGTAATCCATCTTTTCTACTTTAGAGGACCTTGTAAAACATGAACAGATATGATGGAGGTAAAATGCCATTATGGAAGTCCGACTGGCATAAAAAAGAAATCAATAAGGAGGAAAATGTTATCCATTGATTTTACTGTACCATCATTTTTAAATAAGAGACACTTAAATTACACAAGCTCTGACAAACCATTTGGCTTTTATTAAATATTCATTCTTTCTCGGTGAAGAATATATAGGAAAGTCGTTTTCATGCTGAGGGGAGAATTTATTTTAAGGTTGTTTGGGGTATTTCTTTATTTAAGAGGATAAACCCCTAATATTAAAGGGCAAATTTACATAAAGGATTCGAAGTTCGAATTTTCAAAAAGATTCTAATTCGAATTTTCTACTGTTTTTGAAGACCACTTCGACCAGTGAATTTTGAAAATTCGATCGAATGATTCAAATAAAAATCTATTTGAATAGTCGACTTTTCGACTGTCGAATTGCTTCCCCTTTAAATTTTTATTCGACTGCCTAGTTCGCCAGATCAAAGCTACCGAATTGGGTTTCATTATTTTTGATCAAATAAGAAAATTCGATTGAATCATTTGATTCGAATGATTTTATCGATCGATCGAATTTTTTCTTTTTAATCGTTCAACCAATCGAATTGTGGTAAAATCCCTCAAATTCGATATTCTAATTCGAAGGATTTTACTTCCCACACTATTCCCATCTATTCCCATGGTCGAATTTGAGGCTTTTTTAGCCTCAAATTCGACCTTTAGTGAATCTACCCCTAAGTGCTTGTAAATGATTAGTGATGGGCGAAACGGCCGCGTTTCGCTTCGCCGAAAAATTCGAGAAATTCGCGAATTTTTCGCCGATTCGCGAAACGTCGCGTCGTTTTTGACGCGCGTCGCGTCGTTTCCGACGCGTCGCGTCATTTTCGGCGCGCGTCGCGTCGTTTTCAAATTTTTTTTTTGCGAATTTTTTTGCCAGTTTCGCAAATTTATTCGCCAGCGGTGAATCGCGGGAATTCGCCCCTGGCGAATAAATTCGCCCATCACTATAAATGATTGATGGCAGTTCAGTGGGATAAAGGGAATTGCTGGTTGTATCTGTTATCCATACTTTAAAGGGGAAATGTAAAAAAATTTGCAAAGAGCTGATTTATATTTATATATAAGAATAAAGATTTGCATGTTGCAATGTAATATTCTTCATTAGGCTTTTTATTGCACTGCAAATTTTAATAACGCACTTTGAACCTTTAACACCTGTTTGAAGGTGGCATAAATTTTTGTACATTTGCAAATGTAGTGACTTTTTCATTAAGAATTTATAACAGTCACTGTGCACTATACTATAAAATTTGCAATCGCTATCTTACTTGTTTGAGGGGCAAAGGCAATGTTGTTCACTGAAGGTGTCTCAATGATAATTTTTATATTTTTTTTCAAAGCATTAAAACTCATTTAGTTTTTTAATGTAACTTTGTTTCATAATAGGGGGAAAATAAAGAGAAAAAAAAGGAAATATGCTGCTTGCAAAAGTATGGAGTCCCGCATTTTAAAGGGATTTTGATGGTGTTGTTTTTATTACTAAATTACACTGTTAACATTACAAAGAATTCACTCTGCCATATACATTTTTATTCCTCCCAAAAAGAATATTTTTTTAACTTTTATACTGGTGTGCAAACAGCCATCCTAGGTCATTGTGCCTGATCCCATGCTTTCACAATAGAATTTATTTCAGATAGACTATTGTTTTCCATTCTCAATCTGGAGGAGTTGCAGTGGGACTTTCTTGTGTCAGGGAGTTATCTGGTTACATTCCCATTGTTCTTTTGTTAGGCTGCAGGGGGGGGGGGGGGAAGCGGTTAATAACACTCCAACTTTCAGTGCAGCAGTAAAGAGTGACTGAAGTTTATCAGAGTTCAAGTCACAGGTCTGAGGGGACCTGGGAAACTAACAACATGTCTAATCCCATGTCAGTTTCCAAAATTAAATATAAACAAATATGTTTTGAAATAGATTTCCGTGTAGAATTCCGCCGGAATAGCACTATTAACTGACTATTAACTGACAAAAAAAACATATTTTCCTATGACAAAATCCCTTTTTATAGAGACCTACATTGTTTGACGGGTATAGTTTTCCTTTAAGATTTTAATATAAAGTATATAACAGCTTGGAGTAATTGTGACAGATTTGAACAGACAGATTTTCTTCATACATTTTAAGCTGTTTGGATGACACTTATGCACCTCAGTTTTCAAATAGGGCCCTTTGTGTTACCCCAAAACATTGCTTTGTTCACGAATAAACGCAAGGGCTTCACCCTGCTTGCACCTGCCATGAGTGCCATTGAATTTTGCTCCTACAGGTACAGAGTGGCAATTTTATTGCTACTTGCACAAATACATGGGACATATGAATGCTGCTGGCACAGGTACATGGGGCAATATGATGGCTGCTGACCCAGGTACAGGGTGACAATATTAAGGCTATTGGCACAGGAACATGGGTCAATATATGGGCTGCTGGCAAAGTACAGGGGGCAATTTGATTACTGCTGGCACCAGAACAGGTTGGTAATGTGAAGTCTGCTGGCACAAGTACATGGGGCAATATGATGGCTGCTGGCAAAGTACAGGGTAGCAATATGATGGCTGCTGTCACAGGTACAGGGTGGCAATGTGTTTTGCTAATGAAGGTGAATTGCCATTTAAGCTGTGAGGCTAACCTCTCCCAAGTGACCTGTGTATATTAATTGTTATAATTGCTTGTTTGAATATCTCAAAATTTTTACAACAGTATCTTAGTGCAAGTGGTGGCTGGTGGGCTTTCTGCCAAAAGCCAATTAAGTTAGAAACTTTGTATTTTTTCTGGCTGTTCAGTGCAGGAGATGCATTTCAGTACAAATACAGTTCAGGTTGAGCTATCAAAAGATGGACTGTACCGCTCCAAATGGGACAGTTGGGAGGTATGCAAGGCTGTAGCTGCGGCACTGAGGGAAGCCACCAAATCCCAGGACAGGATACATATCTATAGCTATATTGTGCCCTTGTATTATTCACCCCTATACTGTCCTGAAGATTTCCCCCTGAAGCAGCACCTCAGGGTTGCCAGGTTTTCATTTCAGAACAGACTATAAAAAAACTAGCCAAACTGTAGCCAAAAGCCATTTTAAAAGTAGCCCAATCCATAAACTGAAAAATCTTAATGAAATAAAGTAAAACAATAAGGGTATCAAATCACTTAAATGCCGGTAATTTTCCAATAACTTTTTCATTAAAGGACATTCTGCTGCTGTTGGTGCAACTACAACTCCCAGCATCCCCTACTGTGTGCGTGTGTATTGGAAGTTGCAGTTGGGTACAAGAGCTGGAGGTTGGGCATTGCTGCTGGAGTCATGATCAATAAGAAGACTGGGATATACACTGACATGTATAAGAGATATATGCATGGAAAAGGGAGGCAGCGTCATGTGCATGTAGGCAGTATATGTAGCACAAACTAGTTGGTGCAAGGTACACTGGAAAACCATGTTCAGATCAGACCAAAATGAAAAATAAACCATACAGGCTCTGTCTGAGTCTCAGAGTGTCTGTACACAAACAAAAAGACAGCCAGTCACGCTGCCTCCCTGTGCTGTGGGGCGGGCTGGGCAGCAGCAGCAGTATTGCGGTATTTCAAAGTCCAAACCCACAGCACCAACCAAAACTAGCCATTGGCGGGTTTGGACTTTGAAAACACGCTCAATTTGGCGGAAAACCCGCCAACCTGGCAACCCTGCAGCCATAAGCTGATTTTCAATAAGGCTAGGGGAGGCTAAAGCTGGCCATAGACGATGTAAAATGCTCCAATGCTCCCCAAGAGGGTATGGGACCAGGTGCAGTCGCACCCAGGGTCAGACACACCCTGGTGTTCTCACCACCACGGCCGTGACTGCACGCGCTGATGCGGCTAAGAGGTAGCAGGAAGGGAGGCCTGAGGTAGCAGCCCCCGGTTCTGGAGGGGGGGCTGAGGCAGAAGCCCGGGTGGGCCCCAGGCCCTACAGTCTGACCATAATTGCACCCCTGGTAGTTACGTCACATATACCCAGGACCAGACTAGGGGTAGGCAGAAGAGGCAGCAGCCTAGTGCGCAATAATTGGAGGTGCTAGGCAGGCCCAGACTGGCAATCTGTGGGTTCTGGCAAATGCCAGAGGAGCTGCTATAAGGTGCCATAGAAAGTCAGTATTTAGTGGGCTGGTAGGGGCTGTTTGGGCCTCTATGTGGGTGGATTGCGCCTCTGTGTACCTGAAATGCCAGGGCCTATTTTAATTCTCAGTCCGGACCTGGTGTTAGGCAGCTACCTCTAAAACTGTCTTCTGCCTACGCCTAGTTCACACCTCGCAGTCTTACTCTTCCTTCCCTCCTGATGCCGTCCCCTCCGTCGATTCCCTTTCTCCCTCGCTCACTCCCCTCCACTCCGTCTCTCTCCCCTCCTTCCCTCCCTCCTCCCTCCATTACTCACCTGTTTTTGTCACGCACGGGGGTGGGGCTTGCTGGCCCGGTTGCCTAGGCTGCCCCACCAGTCTGGCCCTGCCCAGGACACAATTACGCATTTTAGTGAATTAGCGTAGTGGTAACATGAAGTGGTGAAGCAGTCACTGGCAACAGTTCACCCTTGAGTGAATTTGGACCGATGTCTTCAACCATGCTTCTTCAGTCCATCCTCCATACAAATTCTTCTGTCTTTATCCATCTTCCTCTATTTTATTCCATCTGCCCTTCCCCATCAATCCTTTTTGGAAAAGCAGATGGGCTCCTGGGTAATCAGGGAAAGCTGATGGAGGAGGTCTGGAAATTGAAGGAAGCAGACTTATGGATTATACAGGAAGGCTGACCAGGAGGCAGACATTTCTTATAATGAAAAATAAAATAAATAAAGAAAAATCTTGCAAACTTGAAGCCTATCACTATGCTGGCTTTAGAAAACAGTGGAGGAAAAATAAGTGATAGTATCACAATTGCAATGTTTTTGGCCACAATTTGTGTCAAACCACAGTCTCAAAAATTATTGAATTATAAAATTTCATATCATAGCACATGTATGGCATCCGTTATTCAGAAACTCGTTATCCAGAAAGCTCATAATTACAGAAATGGCGTCGCCCATTGTCTCCATTATAATGAAATACTCCAATTTTTGTAATGTATTTCCTTTTCTATGTAATAATAAAACAGTAGCTTGTACTTGATCCAACTTAAAATATAATTAAAGGGGTTGTTAACCTTTGAGATAACTTTTAGTATAATGTAGATGATATTCTGAGACATTTTGCAATTGGTTTTCATTTTTTATTGTTTGTGTTATTATAGTTATTTAGCTTTTTATTCAGCAGCTCTGTTTTTCAGTGTCAGCAATTTGGTATCTAGGGTACAAATTACCCTAACAACCCTGCATTGATTTGAATAAAAGACTGGAATATGAATAGGAGATGGACTGAATAGAATGATAAGTAATAAAAAGTGGCAATTACAATACATTTGTAGCCTTACAGAGCATTTATTTTTAGATGGTGTCAGTGACCCCCATTTGAAAGCTGCAAAGAAACAGAAGAAAATTGCAAATCATTAAAAAACTATGAAAAATAAATAATGAAGACCAATTGAAAAGTTTCTTAGAATTGGCCCTTCTACAATATACTAAAAGTTAACTTGAAGGTGAACCACCCCTTTAATCCTTATTGGTATTAAAATCAGTGTACATGGTTTATTTAATGTTTACATGATTTTCTAGTCGACTTAAGTTATAAAGATCCAAATTACAGAAAGATCTGTTATCAGAAAACACCAGGTCCCTGGATAACAGGT
The DNA here is from genome assembly GCA_024363595.1 of Xenopus borealis. Classification (NCBI taxonomy): domain Eukaryota; kingdom Metazoa; phylum Chordata; class Amphibia; order Anura; family Pipidae; genus Xenopus; species Xenopus borealis. Next base: position 93,401,070 of record CM044442.1, read on the forward strand.
CCCATACCTGTAACACGGTAATTTAAAAGTCCAATATTATTGATTAATAAAAGCAAATGTAATAGCTCTGATGAATTTCTACCTACCTGTGTATTTGCGTGATTTTTTATCTTTTCCCACAAAATGAAAATATTCTATTATAACTGTTGAGTTTTAGACATTTTATTCGACTGGTGTATTTTTTTATTAGGATATATTTTGTCTCAAGGAGGAAAAACCAACAGAAATGTTGCCAGGCAATAAAATTTGACTTTCATTAATTTGATGGGATATTTTTCAGCTTTTCAAGACAAACCCTGTAAACTAGTCATTTTTTCACATTTTAATTTAGAAGTCAAATATTATTGATGAATAAAAGCAAAATCAATTGATAAAGAAAAATTAGTATCTCACTATGTAGATATATAAATTAGGTTTTATGCTACACTTAAGGTTTCTGTATTGATCAGATGAGTAAAAGCAATGTGTTTACAGTCAGTCACTTCATTGCTGCTGGTAAAATTCAGAGGCAGCAAAAATAAGCAAGGACATTATTAACGCTTTGTGTATCAAAGACTGTGCAGTCTTATTCACTGTCCTTCTCTTCTCATCATTAACAGCTTACACTTTACATATCATGTTATTGTTTGCTTTTTCATTTTCTGTTTGCTGCACATACATCTAGCAGGAATATATGCTGACCTGGCATAGACAGCTTGAGTACCTGGATCTGCACGCATCTGGATCCAGCAGTAGTCTAGAAGGGAGAGCTGGGCATGTAACCTAAGGGCCCTACATCTCATTACTCCTCCACAGGGCCAGAACTAGGGGTAGGCAGAGTAGGCACATGTCTAGGGCACAAAGATGGGGGGGCGCCAGGCACGTACCTGATCTGTCGCCTACTTCATGTCCGGTCCCGTCTCTCCCCAACTGCCGCTGGTGTTGCGCAGTTTCGCTTGCATGCCAGATGGCAGTTTTGCAGTTTCAGCAGCATCCCACCCTCTGCATCCGTCCCCAATTCCAGCACTGCCTAGGGAAAAAAGCTTGGGGGTGCCAGGCACGTATCTTTCACTGCTGCCTATCCCAGTCCGGTCTTCAGAGTCCTGCTCATTGGTTGCTCTGTTTGCACGCATACGTGAGATGAGGGGTAACGCATGGGGCCAGCACTCTCACTGCTCCATGACTGGGTAAGGTGATGGCTCAGCGTGCATGGGCACACTCACTTAAACGTGCACAATGGAGGGGGGTCTATGTGGTCGGCTGGGTTGCCTGGAGCGCCTGGCAGCTGTGGCCCGGCCCTGCTCCTCCACTGGTACAAATGCATTAGTTGTGCATAAGGTGCAAGTCCCAAGGAACACAAGAGAGATTGCACAGACGGCACTATATTTTACACTTACCATTAGGCTTAAACGTCAGATTGTGGAACACTTTTCTGTGAGTTAGCACTTGCCAGACAAGACAAGGGGTAGGTAACAGGGAATGTATGTGCATGGCACCCCCCCAAGATTTTAGCCCTAGGCACATACCTCTTCTTCAAACCTTTAGTTCTGGCCCACTGTGCGCTCCGCCTCCAGTGTCCCCCCTCCAAGCTCCCTCCCTGTATGATGAACTACTATAAATCTGCAGAGTTGCGCAGCAGAGTTCAAAGGATCTTACATTTGTTTCTGATCCTCTTCTGTAAGAGTGGAGACATGGATCTTAGAGGAGCATGCACAGTTCAAACTATGTCCTGAATAAGCTTTTACTGTTCATGATCCTTCGCAACTCTGCACATTTATAGAAATTCAGGATACAGGGAGACTTCTGAAAAGAAAAGGTTCTGCTGAGAGGGAGCTTGCAGGTGTGGCAGTGGAGCAGGCAGTGGAGGGAGGTGGAGGTTGTAGGGTTTAGTTCTCCTTTAAAGTAAGATGGCAGGTCTAGTAGGAGAGATAGAAGTTGGAGGAGCATAACTGGTGAGCTGGCAGTGGGGAAGAGGTTTGTTAAAAGATTGTTTAGGAAGGATAATTTTAGGAGAGATACTTTCTTTTACAGTAGGGGGTAGTTAGAGCTCTGATGCCAGCACTTAAAGGGAAACACAACAAAAACCTAACTTAAGCTTATTGAAAAGTAGACATAATTTCAAGCAACTTTGTATTATACATCAATTAAAAAATATGCAGACTTTTCATGATTTTAATGTTTTCTGACAGTTCCCTAAGTCTAGCCCCCTGCTCTCCTGATGATCTTTCTGACTACTTTGCTGAGCTGGCTGACTACTGTTGCTTTGTATCAGCAACCAGCTGTCATTAGCCTGCATCCTCCAAACCCCACAATTCCTTGCACATGTGATTTTAATAAGGAAAGGAACATGACAGTGCAATGCATTGTGGGTTGTGTAGTTCCTGCATGCTGTCTGTAAGCTGTGGAGAAGTTGTTACAATTTGTAACATCAGTGTTTTAGTCCCCCCTTCCCTGCCAGGATTTCAAATGATGCAGAAAGAGAAGAACTGTTAAACAGCTGGATTTCAGCATAGAAAATGACATTTATTCATACTTTTTGAAGAAACAGGTAACTGTGATTGGTATATTAAGGTTTTTTTGTGTTATGTGGGCCTCTTTATCAAATTTTGGTTTGGAAGCCAGAGTTCCCTTTAACTATAAAATGGTATTTCACTGGATATTGTGCTTTCTTGTTTTATATGTTTATGTTGTGTATTTTTATAAATATTTACAAAAACCCAAACTCACCTGGATTACAATGTAAGCAACTTCCTTAAGTATATATCTACATACAGTATAGTAAACAACAGTCCAGTCTTCTTATTTATCATGAAACAAAAAGGTTTTACTTAGCCAAACATATGCTACTTTAAAGATTTGAATTCCTTTCCTTATAATCCAGAAAAGTGCATTAGCAGGAACCCTTTATAGGCAAACTGTTTCCTGGCTCACGATAAACTGGAAAATAAATCTGCACACACTACACATCAATAATTTAGGCGTTCACATGCCGGAAATCACTGTTCTGTTTTTACACAACAAATTGAATTAATGGAGTTTGTTGTCTTATGCTTTACTTTCAGTTTTGACATATGACAGCCTATTGAGTAAGAAGATAATCACATTAATCTTCATATGTATGACACTTACTATACCTGCTGATGCTGCAGAACATGTATTGCCACAAGCTAACAATCAATAGAGTTGTCCATTTCCATGTGTTGCACGCTCTCTGTGTACCTCAGCTGATGTAGCATGAAAATATTTTTTACAGTACTTGGGGCAGATTTACTATTGGTCGAATTCGAGGGTTAAAAAACCCTCGAATTTGACCATTTGCATAGCTGGGGAATAAAAATCATTAGAATTCGAATATCGAAGTCGAAGGATTTTACCGCAATTCGATTGGTCGAACTTTCAAATAGCAGATATTCGATTGATCGATAGAATCGTTCCATTCGAACAATTTTAACCATTCGATCGAATATTTTCATTCGATCAAAAATAATTAAACCCAATTCGGTAGCTTTGATCTGGCGAACTAGGCAGTCAAATAAAAATTTAAAGGGGAAGTACTTCGAATGTCGAATATTCAAATAGATTTTTATTCGAATTATTGGAATCATCCGATTCGATCGAATTTTCAAAATTCACTGGTCAAAGTGGTCTTCAAAAACAAAATTTTTTATCTTTTTGAAAATTCGATCGAACTTCGAATCCTTCATGTGAATTTAGTAAATCTGCCCCTTGATTTCACAATAAAGTTTTTGACAGATAAGTCAAAATATAAATAAAGTAACAATAAAAGATAAAGTAACAATAAATCAGATTATGGTCCATCGCGTGAAGCACATAATGCCTATATGATCACCATGAAATGGGGAGATGGAGCAATGACATAACTGTGTCATTAGAACTAAGGGAGAGAGAGAGAAGGAGGATTATGAGAAAAATAAGTTAATACAGTTATAGGACTTGTTATCTAGAATGCTCGGGACCTGGGGTTTTCTGAATAATAGGTCTCTCCATTATTTGATTCTTCCCCCCAAATGTAATAAATGGCAGTAAGTTTGCCCAGGAGCAGTAACCCATAGCAACCAATAAGGTGTTTGCTTTTAAACAGGTGACCAGTAAGTGCTACCTGCTGATTGGTTACTAAGGGGATTTGCCCCTGGACAAACTTAGTGCCTTTTATTACATAACCCCCCTCATACCTTAAGTCTACTAGGAAATCCCAATAGATTGGTATTGATTTCAATGTTTTTTTTTATTACAAAGAGGGAAATAATTTTTTAAACTGCGGATTATTTGGCTAAACTGGAGTCTACAGGCCATTCCGTAATTTGGAGCTTTCTGCATAAAGGTTGCATTTTAGTGAATTTGTGTAGCGCTGGCGAAACTACGCCAGGCGGAGTGCGGCGAATGTTGGTGAAGCCAACGCTAGCACATTTTCTGCGCTTAGTGAATTTGCCCCATAATGACTTTCTATCGCATCTTACAATAGCCACTCTGGCATTTGCCAGAACCTACAGAACCCAAAAGCACATAGCTGTGCCTACTACAATTGTACCTGGATATGTTAAAAGTCTGGCATTGTTTCTGGTGTTTGGTGGGCCACATGTACACCTGATTCTTTTGGTGCAAATGAACATGGCTGATTGACTAAGGGAAATCTGGAACTAAGATCTCGTCCGTAGATGATTGTAATTTAGGGTTGCCACTTTTCCATAGCCCACAATCACAATCGGTCAAGGCCATGATATCAGAGAGGCGGGCAAGTGATGTTGAGAGCAAACAACATTACAGGGGTGAGGCTAGGCAGCGGTAATCAGCAATTGGCTAATCGCCATGCCAATCAAGGGAGATCATACCCAGTTTTCCTTATTTGGCTAACCGGGCAAACTGTCTTGACCTGGGCACCCCTTCTGAAAACAGGGCTGTCTGGGTCAAATCTGGACAGGCAGCAACCCTATTGTAGTTCCAGTGTTCCCCTGGGTCAATTCTTTTGGAGTTGAAGGCAGAAAGGACTGAGCAGTGCTGAAAGCAGCTATAGGGGAGTGAATGGAGAGTATTTTGCTTATGGCTTAATCAGTCCCAACAACACATTAGCTTATGCATAAATGCTTTAATCAAAAGTTACAAAACAGCAAACACAAAGACAGTCCACAATAATAGGGTACTTTCATATTTTTTATTGTTTACTTTTTTCCCACATGCAACTGCAATAGTAATTCCCTATTTTTTCCCAAGCTCAAGCAGAGTTGAATACTTAAATTGAACTGTGGCCAATAGAAGGACTATGGCCTCTTTCCCATACCTACAGGTGTAGATGGCAGCATATGCAGGGATCCATATTTTGCTAAATCATATCATGGCACACTAGGTCATGACATTATATAATGTGGGCCCAATAAAAAACTCCTGGGAACGTAAATACAAAAGATTTCCTTTAGTCATTAAAAGCTCTCATGCTTTTCCTGTGTTTCACCCATGCCCTCTTTCCTTTTCTACCTTCCTACTAATCTAACTTATTTAAATAATGCCAAATAATAAGAGGAGACAAGAACAAAAAGGAAGAGAGAAAATAGAGTGGGAATAAAGAGAAAATATGACATGGAGGGGAATAAGAGTAGTTAAGAAATAGAGAAAGGGGTTAGAAAAGTTTAAAGAATCAGATTTTATATACTAAACACTAGTTTAGTGCAGGGTCCCTTTTCCTGTACTGGTCAGTACTTGTATGTAATCTGTATTTTTGATATATACTCTGTTCAACTGTACAACATTATGGTCAGGGCTCCTTTCAGAAATGATTTGCTGTTCCTCTTTCACTCTCCAGCATGTCTTGATCTTGCAGCTGTTACCTTATTATTACAATGTATAATACCATTAACATTTCCATACACATAAAATGTGTAATATTTGTTTATATATTACTGACACATATTACAGGGATACCTAAAGTGCTGGAACTCTCGGCTGTTGGGCTAAAACGCCGTTTGTTTGGATTTATAGTTCACAAAACCCTTACTGTATTCAGTTAGAAATCCTTGGTCCACAGCAAATAATTAATCTCATAAAATACTCTCAATAGATATACTGAAATAAGGAACCCACAGACACCTGCTACCCAGTACTCCATGATGATTTGCTTCCTTCTCTACTGCGCACATCATGCTTTTTTCCATGATGTTGTAATACTTGCCAAGCTTAAAAGAGCAAGGTAATTCACAAGAGACAGTGCTTATTCAATATGGAATAGTGCATAAAACAGCTTGAAACTAAGCAGTAATAGAACTATTTAAAAATTCATTAGTCCAGAAAAATCAATAAAATAATTTATAAAAAAGTAATGACCCATTTTGGAATTATGATTTCCTTGCACAAACTTAATGAGCAAATCAAATGTTTACAGTTAATAATTTAATGGTTTGTGCTGCATTGTTTTCCATGGTTCTTTCCCGACCAAGAAGAAAGACTAGGCAAATCTGTTATATTCGCTTCAAAAGCTCCAGGAATGGGTTGGTGGGAATGGCTGTGTCTTTCAACAGGATAGCAAGGCAGGAAAGAGCCTGCATTATATATACTGGCAATATGAATCTACTAGAAATATCTGTTTGTGAAGGCAAGAAATATAATACTTACATGAACAATACAATGTATTATCTGTAAGGCAACAAAAAAAGTAAATAGTACTCTACATTGTTTTTAGAGAGTTGAGAGAAAAGAATAAGTAGATTAATATATATTGTAATTAATTATCTTTAAAGGACAAGGAAAGTTAAACTAAAAAATTAGGCTAGAAATTTTGTACATAATGTTGTGGGCTTCTGTACCAGCCCAACCAACCCCAACCCTTTAGCAGTAAAGATTTGTGTCTCCGAAGATGCCCCAGTAGCTTCCCATCTTCTTTTCTGCTGATTCACTGCACGTGCTCTGTGCTGCTGTCACTTACTGAGCTTAGGGACCCACTCACAATATAAAGTACACATAGAATAGAAATATAGTCACAATATAAGGCTGATTAGTAATTAATATGGATAATTACTACATGGCAGCACAGAAACCAGTGCAATTAGCATCAGAATGTAATAATCAGCCCTGTAGCATCATCTTATATTACAGGCCAACCTCATTCTCTGATTGATAAATTGAGACAACCCCTAAACTTAGCTTCTCAACAGCTGCTCAGAGCCCACTGAGCATGTGAGTGTCACAGACACTTTCAAGATGGTGACCCCCTGTGGCAAGTCTGCAGTCCTGGATCACTGCTGCTATTGATAAGATGAAACTTTAGGCTGGTGCAATAAGTTCAGTATATAAAATATGACATTTTTAGCCATATTGTTTTTTAGGGTTTAGTTCTCCTTTAAATCAAGAGGGTACAGTATCTGTTCAGCCACTGCCATTTAAAAATGATGGCACATTTACAAAGTATATTGCATTTTGTTAATTTCGGGATGATCAAATTGTTTAATGAAGGGGAAACATTATTGTATTAAAAACAAATTTCTTCAAAAACCTTTATCATCAGTATATTGTTTCCTTTTTATTTAAATGGATACTGTCATGGGAAAACATGTTTTTTTTTTCAAACACATCAGTTAATAGTGCTGCTCCAGCAGAATTCTGCACTGAAATCCATCTCTTAAAATAACAAACAGATTTTTTAAAATTTACTTTTAAAATCTGACATCGGGCTAGACATATTGTCAGTTTCCCAGCTGCCCCCAGTCATGTGATTTTGTGCTCGGATAAACTTCGTTACTCTTTACTGCTGTACGGCAAGTTGGAGTGATATCACCCCCGGCCCCCCAGCAGCCTAACAACAGAATAATGGGTAGGTAACCAGATAACAGCCATTGTAAAACCAGATAACAGCTCCCTAACACAAGATAGCTGCCTGGCAGATCTAAGAACTGCGAAACATTCCGTTACATCAAGTAGGAGAAACAACAGCCTGCCAGAAAGCAGTTCCTTCCTAAAGTGCTACCTCTTTCTGAAAGCATGTGACCAGGAAAAATGATCTGAGATGGAGCCTACACACCGATATTACAACTAAAAAAATACACTTCTTGGATTAGGACTGACATAGTATATTATATTATTTGCAGTGTAAACAGTGTAATTTAGAAATAAAAACTACACCATAAAAAGCATGACAGTGTCCCTTTAAGCTTTCCATTTTTTATATGCAAGATCATTCATGCTAGACCATTTTCATTATTTTGAGATAATCTTGAGATGATATCTGCTTTACCAACTGCCGATCTTCTGAATCTTGCATTTTACTGCTCCGGTTGAGCAAGCAGTGAGTTTAAGACTGGTTCCAACTATTGATGAAGATCGATTGAGAGCTCATTTAGTGCAAAGAGGTAGTGTGGGTGCAAAATGTAATGCTCACTGACATTCATAAAAGGTACTTGTGCCCATAGATGCTCCTATTGACTTGTGATTACTTGAAAGGCATGCCAGTAGGCCTGTCCAGGTCACAACTGCACTTCAAACATTGCACCTTTGAATTGGCATTTGTTATTAAAAAATCATTAGACTGATACTGTGCTTATAATATAAATGTAGCTCAGTCATAAGCCTCACAGAACGGAATAACACCCCAGAGACATTTACTGCATCCTATTTGTTTTGTTTCATAGCATTTATACCTGATATATTGATGTCCATTTTACAAGAGTATTTCTTTCTTTCAGTCTGTATTGTTCTATTGACATGTAGAAATAAATATGGCTTCTACTTTTGCAACTGTACATATGTTCAATACTGAACATAAACACCTAAGTGTTTATAGATGAATTATATCCATATAATATGTGTTCTAGAACAAAGAATATCAGTTACTGAAAGCTCTATTTTCCAGTATGGTAGTAGATGTAGATGGCACATGTTTCTTTTACTGAACCAGCATTTGGCCTCTAGAGTAATAGATGTCAAATGGTCTAGTTTCTTTTTAGGTGAAAAAGATCAGCTGATCTTAAAAATTGCACTAATGGAACACAATAAAGAACAGACTACTTTTGGCCTTAAAGGGCTGCTAAAGACATTCTATAATTTTTACAAAATGCATCAGTTAATAGCTCTCCTCTAGCAGAATTCTGCACTGAAATCCATTTTCAATCTGACATGGGTCTAGATATGTTGTCAGTTTCCCCAGTGCACCTAGTTTTGTTACTTGAGCTCTTAAAAGTAAAATATGGTATTAGAATGAAATCTCTGAAGTTGTCCAATATTTTTTAAATATATTTATATTCTGGTGAGTCTAATGTTGCATTTTGTGATCTATTCATATTTCAAATGCAAATTATGGTAAAAATAAATTCGTGGTTAAGATAAGGCCAGCTATCATGCCTAAGTTTATGCTTTGAACAGAGAGAAGGAACATACAACATATTACCTTATGCAGCTTGAAGTGGCCATATAGTTTGAAAATAATGATTTAAATAATTTTCACCACAACTTTAATTTAATTTAATTGTTATGAACTGTGAGAATGGGTGCCTAGTTATATATATAAACTGATATGGACATTTTTGTTTAATGATTATCAACATATATCTGAATGAATTATAGGCTGTTCTCTTTCAGACCCAATAAGAAACAACAAAAACACATTTACACTGAAAAAACAGTTTACGTCATTCTGCCACCAGCCTGTAGCCATTGGGGCAAAGAAGTCATGTAAGCAAAGCTGGAAGCTAATACTACACCAAAAGACTTCACTTGAGAAGGAGTGAGGATCAACAACCTGTTGGCATTCACTGGCTTCATCAATTCCACCTGAGCAATGGCTACAGGGGGTTGATAATAAGAATAAGACCTGGTGAACTCAGTCTCCAAATTCTGGTTAAGATATATTGGTGAAGATTGTGTGTGGCAAGTATCATTGTGGAAGCTGTGCTGGTGACTAATATAGTGATGCAGTGGCATAGCTATAGATGAAGCATCCCTGAGGTCATGGGGGTGGGGGAACCGCAGGGGCCACTTCCACTACTGCTGAAATGAACCCCAGACATGAAGGTGTCCAGTAAACTCTGGCAAGGAGCAAGGAGTAGGCCGATGCGAGCAAAGAGTAGGCATTTACAGGGGCAGTGGACAGATGCAGGTGGGCAGTTAGGTTGGGAATCTCATTGTGATGGGGCCCTCCAAAGATTTATTTGTATGGGGGAGGCGCACTGTAGTTACGCCACTGAAGAGACGTCCTTAATTGAACTAAGAATTGTGTCGAACCTTCCATTTGTTGCTTCTAAGTGTTTACTCCAATTACCTGGGGAATAATAGTGGTGTGAGGGAAGGTCAGTCAAGTTATACAGAGAGTTACTGTACACAGTCTATATGGTCTAAAGTATTGCTGTCCAATTTCTGTGGTACCAAGGCCAGAATTTTTTTCTGGACTATGTGGTGGAGGGACAATAATGCAAGCCATTGTTGACTACTCCCTCTTTTAAACCACACCCACTTTAACCCACACCCATGTTATCACAAAGTCTTTTAAGACCATGTCGACATTAATGGTGGTAGCATTGTAAAATACTAAATGGTTTGTACGCACTGCAGGGATATCACTCATCACTGATATGTGAAAAATTTAAGTCATATTAAAACATACACTTAAATTCATATGCCTCCTCCTGCCCTGTTTATAGCACTGCACCCCCCAGCACATGAATAAATACCTTAGAGATCCCTAACAAAAATTTCTAAATTGTAACAAACCCCCAGAACAAACACTACCAGGGTCACATCCCACAGTCAGAGTATAGCAAACATAGGGAGCATATGTCAGGCAGAGTATGGTACACACAGGGAGCATAAGTCAGGCAGAGTATGGCATAGACAAGCAGCATAGGACTGTCAGAGAATGGCACACTCAGGGAGTATAGGGCAGGCAGACTATGGCACATACAGGGATCATAGGGCAGGAAGAGTATGCCATACCCAGGGACAGGCAGAGTATGGCACACACAGTGAGCATAGGGCAGGCACAGTATGGCACACACAAGGAGCATAGGACAGGCAGACTATGGCACACACAGTGAGCATAGGACAGGTAGATTATGGCACACACAGGGAGCATAGGGCAGGCAGAGCATGGCACACACAGGGGGCATAGGGAAGACATAATACAGCAGGAGACAGGGAAACCTATCAGGACTCTAAGGTGAACAGTTTCTACTGTGTTCCAAACTATCCCATAAAGCAATTCTAGCACAAGAATTATTCATTTGTGGTATACATTATACATATTTATAGGCCAGCAGTGGCAAATAAAACAAAATACCATATGCAATGCCAGTAGCTGTCTGGTGTGATGTAAAGGTGACCATTAGTGATGAGAGAAAATTTTCACCAAGTTTTGCCATGAAAATGACGCCTATAGACTCTGGAATGATAAATTGTGCTTTAGCTTCTGTTAGTCTGACAATTCTGGATTTGGCAGATGCCAGACAAATGCTACCTGTCTGAATGTATAATGCCACCAATAATATTTAATGGAAAAGGAATAATAATGTAAGCCTAGTCTTAATGATTTGGGCTAGGGTCCTGATTCCAGTAAGGCAAACCTTAACATTGCAACTTAAAATTACATTTGTGACATGCTTCCTGCTATAATGGAACCTTAATGCAACATTTTCTCTACTGTTTCAACACAATAATGCACCACATGCACAAAGTGATGTCCATGCAGAACTGGTTTGCAGAGATATGTGTAGAAGTACTAACTGGCCTATAACAAGCCCTGAGCTCAACCCAGTAGAACAGTTTTGGGATGAACGATCTGAGAAATTCACAGAGAACTGTAGCTTTTTCTGGTACAGGATTGGAGAGCCCCCCTCATTTATCAATTGGACATTCCCAGCACAGTTTGCATACTATGTATAAATTGAGAGAAAGAGGTATCCCCTGCTACCATTCATCTCTGCTGCCAGATTTAACCACAATTGTCCAGGGGCAGGCAAGTTTTCTTTTTTATATAAGCACCTGTGGGCCACCCCCTAATGATGCCATCCATGGAAGCCATATATTATACAGCCCTGATTCCTTTCCACAAAATACACCAAAAGCATTATGGATCAATAAGGCTTCTATCAATATAGAGCCAGGGGCATTTTTACTGCTGGACAATCACAGATACACTTAAGTATTGTCTTGCATGCACACAAACAAATAATGATGTATAGAAGGAATATATACTATAATAATTAATTGTTTAAATATTTTAATGAGCTGTTTAAAGTATGACTGAAGCATTGTGCTTATACAACAATATCCAGTATCATACTTAAGATCAGAAGGAATAAGAAGAGAACATTGCCCTCCAGTGGATGCATGCTGGGCATTAAATTCACTTGAAGATAGCATGAGGATCTAGCTATACTTTATCTATCTACCTATCATCTATCTATCTATCTGTCTATCATCTATGATTTTCACAATATAACATAGAAGCACATTACACAACCCATTATACAAACATCATCATTATGATTCCAAATTCAGACCTTAATATGTTAAGCTTTCAAACCGCGTCCAGCAACTTTTTATTCTGCCTCTTACTTATCTCCTTTTTAAAAGAGAGCCAGTTTATTAATGTAGAGACCCTGTGGTTTAGGCATGGTGTTACTCAGGCAGTTTCTCTTGTATTTGGACACCGATATGGTCTTCTTATTCACCCAGGCAGCTATGTCCCTGTTCCTTGGTCCATTGTTTACACATTGGCAGTAGAACCCTCTCAGGGGTTAGTCCATCCTGTCTTGATGATTTTCCCCAGCACTAGGGATCCCATGGGATATCTTGCTCCTTGGCACTTTCGCCAATATGCTGTGATTGTATTTGTAGAGCTATACTGCCTGACTGCTGTGAGCCATATCATCTGCTATTTTCCAACAAAGAAGTTATCTGTTTGACGCAATTATGCAAGTAATGATGCCTCTGTTCATGGTACAGGTGTGGGATCCTTTATCCGGAAACCGGTTATCCAGAAAGCTCAGAATTACGGAAAAGCCATCTCCCATATACTCCATTTTATCCAAAGAATCCAAATTTTAAAAAATAATTTCCTTTTTCTCTGTAATAATAAAACAGTACCTTGTACTTAATCTAAACTAAGATATAATTAATCCTTATTGGAAGTCAAACCAGCCTATAGGGGTTATTTATTGTTTTCATGATTTTCTAGTAGACAAGGTTTTAAAATCCAAATTACAGAAAGACCCATTATCTGGAAAACCCCAGGTCTCGAGCATTCTGGATAACAGGTCCCATACCTGTATTAACTTCTTCACATTAACCACAAAGACAGGGGAACTCCACTGCTTAGTCAATGGTACTGTGATGGAGAAGATCAACTTCTTCTGACAGTACAATGCTACAGCTGAGTTAAGTGACCACAGTTCAGAAGTGTAGAGTAGGTAATAAAATTAATGGTCTTAATGCAGGAGAGAAGAAAGAGGTCCTAGGTGGCTGGCAGGGAGAGATACTGTACTTTTGTAAAAAGCATAATTAGTGGAGCAAGGAGAAATAGCAGATATACTGTATGCCCTTCTGTATGTAATTAATAGATCCTACTCTTGTATTCTCATACCTTCAGGAGATCTCAACAATTTACCAGTGTTATCCAGTTTTTTGGTATCCAGCGCTCAAACAGGACATTATTGAATAAGATAGGGTGCAGAGAAGGGCAACTAAGCTGGTAAAATGTATGGAAAATCTTAGCTATGAGGAAAGACTGGCCAAATTGGTGTTGTTCAAGCTGGAGAAGAGGTGCTTATGTGTGATATTATAACTTTGTATAAATATATAAGGG
>CM044442.1:93416854-93438715 GCA_024363595.1 Xenopus borealis
TTTAGCAAGTGAGGGAATACAGGGTTATGGAAGATAGCTCATAGTATAAGTTGATCCAGGCACTAGTCCGATTGCCCTCTGGAGTCAGAAATTATTTTTTTCACCCTCTGAGACAAATTGGAGAGGTTTCAAATGTATTTTCCTTGCATTCCTCTGAACCAACTAGCAGTTAGGCAGATTAAAATAGAGTTAAAAGATTGAACTTTATGACGGGTGTCTTTTTTTCAACCTAATTTACTATGTTGCTATGTTATCCAGATTATCAGGACTTGCCCTCACCTTTGTGACTCAACTAGACACAATTACATAACTCATTACATACTTCCCCTGTCTTGCACAGCTGTACAGCAACCTTGTCTGAATCAGCAAGCCATGCATAATTTATACTATTTAATTTGCCTCTCCTTTCAAACTTCCTGTTCAAAAATCTAAAAATCTTTTAAATAATTAATTACTGTTTAGTAAAATATAGTACTGTATGTTGCTATTTGTCACATACAGTACCTAGAAAAATAAACGCCATGGCTTTTAAAAATGACTGAAATCATAGAACGGCATTATATATAACAACAAATTTAATCACATGATGTTTCAAATAGTACTATCAATAAGATGATATTTGCAAGTTATTGACTCCAACCATTTGTGGTGGGTAAGGCTGTACCAGCAGTGAAAGGCTGTTCCCATTATACTCAGTCGGAAGCAGCAGAGGCAATTGCACACACTATATTCTCTAAGAAAAAAACATATCTGACATTAATCTTAGAATAAGGATGCAAAAGAGAAGGATTATTAGGAGCAAATAAAAAGTCAGAAAAGTAAGGAAAGTCTGACTAATTATAGTGCTACAACACTTAATAAAAAGGGCCCAGAGATGTCAGGATTTTAGAAGCTGATAAATATAATGTGATAAGTTCCTTAAACCAACTTGTTAACTTGCTGAATGACTCCCCAAGGCTTTTGATTGGACCTAGCCAAAAATGTGTTTCCCATACTGTTTATGGTGGACCATGCCTCCACCCTTTACTGCAATAAAAGAGGTTCCTACAGAAGAAGATAATAATTAAGTAAAAACAAATCATTAATGGTAAACGAATTTGTAGGTTTTCAGAATGATTCCCAAACGTAGGCCTCAGGAGATTGCAAGGCACACCGCTCCAAGGTTTCTTTTTCTAAGTATGCTTTCTTGCTGTAAATGCCCAGAGGCAGCATATGGCCAGTACTTTCAACCAAGAGCATTCAATTCTGATTGACTCTCACTTACTCAACCTAATATTTAATCTCTACTTTGCCTCAATTATTGTTTTGTAAGAAGATGCAAAGTGCAAAAAAAATGGAGCTCCGTGTTTAAATTATTATCTGGGAAGAAAAATATCTTGTATCAACATAACATTACAGTTTCTCATTTGGGACATTTTGTGTATTGGTGTCATATTGCCATAACATCACATCGACCTCTTGTGTTGCTATTAATAGTAGAAAAATAATATAAATGTCATTTTCCCATTCTGTTACTTTTTTCAATGCATTTAAAAGAAATTATTTATAGCACAGTTATTTTCCGCATATTAGATTCATCACTTCCAAGAAATGACTTAAAATCCAAAAAGGAACCCCCCAGAGCTTTGGCTAAAATATGTTCATCCCTTATGTCCTGCTAGTATTGGTTTAACAATCCAGTAACAAAACAATGTTTGTATGTTACAGAAGTGAATATTAAATGTGGACATTGCAACTGCTACATTTAAATACCGCATTGCTTCACTCAATCATTAGGTTAATCCCTGCCTTTGATGGGTTATTTTAACAAACTCAAAGGTGCAAATTCATTAAAGGGCAAATTTTGTGCCCCCCAGATAAAAATTCACTACCACTACGTTAGTTCACTAAAATCTGGACAAC
The DNA here is from genome assembly GCA_024363595.1 of Xenopus borealis. Lineage (NCBI taxonomy): Eukaryota > Metazoa > Chordata > Amphibia > Anura > Pipidae > Xenopus > Xenopus borealis. The sequence goes on from CM044442.1 coordinate 93,418,757, forward strand.
CGAACCCTGGCAAAGTTTCACTATTGTTAATTCATCAGTGTGAGCATTTCATAGCGATCTTTCGCTAATGTTAATTTCTGCCTAGCAAAGCTTTGTTAGTACTCTTACGCTTAGGTCAGTTTGAATAGGGCTAGTACATATAGGACATATTATATTTTATTAGTGATGTTGGTGCAAATTCTTGAAGTTGCCACTTATTACAAATGTCCAAGGAGCCATAATAAAGACAGAAGAGATCCTCTAATGCTCTCCACATGAGCCCATGCTAAAACAAATGTGGCATGTCCCTTAAATGGTTGGGAATGTTAACACAAAATTCTTTAATACTTTGAACTTTTGAAGGCAATATTTAAAAATTGAAAAAACACCAATGTTTATGACTTTCCGGCATACAGGATATGATGTCACTGACATAAGATTGAGGAGGGTGAATTTTATCAGTTATCAATTCACTTAGTCTAAGGTGGATAAGGAAACTCTGACGAAAGAGGTAACGTTCTGTAAAATTCCCACTTGGTGGATTTACACAGTAACGACCACTCGCCTGTGGGTAAATTCAACTGGCGATAATGCGCAAAACTGCGCTAGTGATGGTCTCTTTCACTAGCAAATTGTCATCTATGCCTGGTAGTTAATTGGCAATGTCCCTGCTGGTGGTATTTCTAGCAAATTTTTGCTAGCAATGGCCACTTCACTTTGCTAGTAAATCTGCCCCAATGAGAAAATTTGGGGACAAATCAATCTAATCTTATGAAACATACTCAACACTACCTCCTAATTAAAGAATTGTGGTCCTCTGATGAACAGTTAGTATGTATGAATGTAGAGTAGTGTGGAATATGAAACATTGCACTTTCTTAACAGAAAGAACAGTACAGGCAGTACATACATTTGCCACATTATGTAAAGGATTCATTTCAGTTCAGAACTATACAACTGTATATAGGAACTTTTTCAATTCATTTGAGGCCGCTGATGACTGCTTCTGACCTTGGAGCCTCCACTTGGACAGCCCTTGGATGAAGGAGAAGATAACGTTTGGAAAGACATCCTGTTGGTGAAGCAATTATTCTTTCAAAGCTGCTCTTATGCCTATTCATTATTTACATGGAGAATATAAACTCCAGATCTTTTCCCCATCCCTTGTATTTAAGCACAAACGTGACTTGCAATAAAAGCATTTAGTAGTATACTTGTGTGTACTATTGTGTATTCTATTAAAACAGCCAATTCACATAAACATGATGGGTGATTCTGCTACAATGTTGCTGGGTTTAGGAAAATAGTTCATAATCTCTCTTGTTGTTTGTACAGCTCTTAAAATGACAGTAGGTTGCCCTATAGATAACAGGTCATTTACAATGTCCATCACAAAAAAAAAGTTTGCATTCAGTCTTTTTTTGCAGTTTGCCCACTGCATGGAGCATTGTGCAAATAACCTTAGGAAAACAATGGAGAAACAGAGCTCAGAGACCTGTGTTATGGTGGCCATACACGGGCCGATAAAAGCTGCCAACAGACAAAGTCGGCAGCTTATTGGCACGTGTATGGGGCCCTCCAACAGGCTTTATTGATCGATATCTGGCCATAGGGCCCACGATCGGATTACCTCGATATAGCCCACCTCAAGGTGGGCATATCAGGAAGAGATCCGCTTGCCAAATGAGTGGATCTCTCCGTATATGGCCACCTTTAGGCAGCACTCCATTCAATAGAGGTGGGTGGGGGAGGCATGTAAGTGTCCGCCCCAGTCATGGAAAGGCATGATGCAAAGCCCGCATCTGGGTCCTCTCCTTACCGGTGATAAAGCCTAAGCAAAAGAATCTATACACATACTCATTATTTATAGGAAGCAGGGTGAAACAAGCTGCAGTCTTTCAGATAGCAGGGGCTGCTGGGTATCACACTTCAGTAGCTAGATGCTGCAAGCAAAAATAAAATTAAAAAATACATACAAATTTCAGTCTCTGCTTACATTTTTCAATCCTTTCCAGAGGAAACAAATAAGGAAATTCCAGGAATAGAGCCACTAATCAATCCTTATGGGAGTGGGATGCTGCTGGCTCCAAAACTGGAAGACTATTTGGATTCATTCCTAATATTTTTTTTATAATAATCATAATTGAATATGTATTCACTTTTCACAGAGGCACCCAACCCATTTTTTTTAAAACCCATGAAAATTCACTTAGCGCACATTCTGATTAGAGAAATCAATAACTCTAACAATTTTATAACAATTTATAGAGGCTTTATGTGACCTCTGTGCTTTTAGGATCAGTGCATGCCTTCACATCTGCACCGCTTAGGTATGAAAAGCTTATAAGGCATATCTCATAATGTGAATTAATTTATTGATTATTCCACCTTTAGAGCTAAAGCACTTACAATTCCATATAACACATGGAAAGCTTTATTGCTACTCTATTATCATAGACTACAGCAAGAGTCTTGAAATATTTCAAGACCTCTGATTATCAATTGAAAATATAAAATAGGCAAACTAGTTAATAAGTGATACCCTTGAATGGTCCTTTGACAAGTATCCACAAGAAAAAGGATTGTAGGCAATTTCTCTGGTTGGCTAGTAAAATAAGATAAAATTGTCCTTAAAGCTGCCATTGTCTGAAGATGTTAAAATAATTGCAATTAACTTTTGTATAATATTCATATATTAAATTTAGTTTAATAACAAGAATAGTGATGGGCGAATCTACCCAGTTTTGAGTCGCCGAAAAATTTGCGAAATTCGTGGAAAAAAATTTGCGAAATGAGTCACGGCATGTTTTTGACGCATCACGTCGTTCTCGGCGCGTCGTTTTCGGCGCGTCATGTCAAAAACGATGCGCGACTCGGTTTTTTTGGTGAATTTTCGCCAGGCGAATTTTCGCTGGCGTTTCGCGAGTTTATTCGCCCATCACTAATCCAGAATTCTTGGGACCGATTTCCAGATAACAAATCTTTCCGTATATTTATCAAAAGTAACTCAAAGCAAGTGGACTTGCTGAGATATTTTAATCAAGATTTTTCACTGCTCTTCCGAGCAGCTTCTTCAGTTCAACTGACTGGTGTAGGGGAGTTCTCGACATATAGACTCTTCCAACAATCCAACCACAACGGCACATTGTAACTCTTCAGAGAGGTGATATCTGAAATTCACAGTGGTGTTGATGCTGTGTAGTTACAGTGATAGGATTACCAATGTGTCATGCAACTCCTAGAAAAGAGTGTAAAGAGTTCTGAAACCGCCGGGGTACAGATGTGAGAACAGCATTGTATGTAGAAGACAGGTGGTGTCGAAGGCCCCCCCGCCTCTGTTCAAGGACGGATTCTCCAACATGAATCGCCTCTTTCACACCTCTTTCAAACCAGCAGTCTTTTTTATTCAAAATCTTTCTGTACTTTGGATCTTCATACCTTGAGTCTACTAGAAAATCATGTCAAACCCAATAGGTTTTTGCTTTTAATAAGGATTAATTATATCTTAGTTTAGATCAAGTACAAGTTACTGTTTTATTATTACACAGAAAAGAAAATCATTTAAAAAAATTTGGATTATTTGATTATAATGGAATCTATGGGAGATGGCTTTTCCACTAATCTGAGCTTTCAGGACAACAGTTTCGAGATAACGGATCCCATACCTGTAGTTTGCAAACAAATTGGAATATATGAGTAAAATAGAGCCTATGGGAGATAGCTTTCCCTTAATTCAAGCTTATTGGATAACAGGTTCCTGAATATTGGCTTTTCCATACCTATAGAAAATATGTATTTTATTTAATGTCTTAGATTACTGGCCATTCAGAGAAATTGTATATTTTAAAGGCGAATTACGAATTTTAATATAATGATTCCTTCCATCGAATGCTACTCTAAGATTGACTAAATTCACATGAAATTCACGTGACGAATTTGAAGTTCGATCGAATTTGTATTAAATTAGAATCTTCGAATATGCAAATTAGGCAAATTTGACCATTGAATATTCAAATTTGAATGATTCGAATAAAATTTTATTTGAATATTCGAATATTCGATGGTCGAATACTTCCCCTACTTCGCCAGATCAATGCTACCAAATTGGGTATCATTATCTTTGATCGAATATAAAAAATTTGATCGGTCGATTAAAATCGTTTGAATAATCGATCGAACTTTTTATATTCGATCGATCGAATTGCTGTAAAATCCTTCGAATTCGATAGTCGAATTTCTAATTTTTTTTAATCGAAATTCGACCATTAGTAAATCTGCCCCTAAATCTAATCAATTTACTTATAATTATTTGAGGTCAGCGTATTCACAACCTATGTAGTTTATTCCCTGTTGGTTGTGAGATTAGTGGTGTGTATGATACCTCAGTTGTGATCCCCTTTTATCAGCGATACCGTTTGTTATTGCTTGCATTCGCTAAAAGTTCTCAGTGCATAACAGGACACAAAGGGCCAGATAAGATATATGATATAAAATAAAATAACATATCATGGTTTATCATGTGAATATTCCATGGCAGAAGAGAAAATTAATTGTCTTTTCATTGAATTGAATCTGGCCCATAACATGTTATACAGGCATACGTTGAAGTGGAATGAGTTGAACTTGAGATATCAAACAAAAGGACTCCTGTAAGCATGAATCCATCACTGTGGAATCTGTCTGGTCTAACTTCTGATTTGGAATATCAACACTTCACAAAAACTATGCCGATTGTTACTGTGATTTTCAATCTAATTTCTATTTCAGCCACTTTCATTGGGTGGATCCTGCTTCTTTTTAATTACATGATTTTATCTTTTATATTAGACTAAAAATGTGTACCGGCAACCTAGACATTTTCTAAAATGGTGGTTTATTATTTTCCATACTTTGGAAACTGGTTTATCAAAGGTACATTGTTATGGGAAACATTTCTTTTTCAAAATGCATCAGTTAATAGTGCTGATCCAGCAGAATTCTGCACTGAAATCCATTTTGCAAAAGAGCAAACAGATTTTTTATATTTCATTTTGAAATCTGACATTGGGCTAGACATATTGTAAATTTCCCAGCTGTCCCAAGTCATGTGACTTCTGCTCTGATAAACGTCAGTTACTCATAACTGCTGCACTACTAGTTGGAGTGATATCACCCCCATCCATTTCTCCCCCCCAGCAGCCTGACAACAGAACAATGGAAAGGTAACCAGATAACAGTTCGCTAACACAAGATAACAGCTGCCTGGTAGATATAAGAACAAAGTAAAACCCATGTCCCACTGAGGCTCCTTCAGTTTCATTGAGAAGGCAAAACAACAGCCTGTCAGAAAGCAGTTCCATCCTAAAGTGTTGACACAAGTCACATGCCCAGGAGCAGCTGGGAAATTGACAAAATGTCTAGCTCCAGCCATGTCAGATTTAAAAAAAAAAATCTGTTTGCTCTTTTGAGAAATGGATATCAGTGCAGTCATCTGCTGGAGCAGCACTATTAACTGATGCGTTTTGAAAAAAACATCTTTTTCTATGACAGTATCCCTTTAACACCCTTAGCTATTAGTCCTTAGAAGACCAAAATTGAGGGCAGAAGGCTGTCAAGTGTTAAATTAAATTTTCATTACATTTCCATATAAAAATCCAATTACTCTATTGAATGTATAGTGTTCAACCTATCTATGGGTCTGTAGGGTTCATTATATTTTCCCTTTCAAAAGGTTAAGCTGTAAAATATTCCCATTATTACTGTCAATGACCCTTGAGTGATGTTAATGCACAATGCCTGGTTGCAATAACCACTTTTCTAAACCTCAAGATCATGACAAATACAGATGTAAGACTAACAAGTGCATTAGTGGGAAGTCAGCAGAAAGTGACTGTTCTGAATTGTGTCTACCTGTAGAGGCCATTACCAAAGACTTGGCACGCTAATGTAAAGCTAATGAAGTTTGATTCACCTTGTCTCAGCGTGTAATGCACTTACCTCTCTGCAATCACTATAGGTTTTAGATTTCAAAAAAGAAATAGTATGTACAAATCTGAATGGCAACTTGTCTTTTAATGAGGGTTCAAAGTCTCAGTCACTGGTGATTGGAAAATGGAGCTGAAAACTTAGTCTGGGCAAATTAGGAACAGGTGGTCTACTACTATAAGATAACCATAATCTTGTATGTATCGAATGGAGTAAAAGCAGTAGAGTGTTATATCCAATACAGAGTCTTCTTCTGATCTAGTAACCCACAGCAACCATCAGCAAATGGTCACTGTGGGTTACTAGGCCTGGAAAAAACCTGCACTTGTTATTAAATCACCCCAAATATATCCAGTAGCATGACTTCTGTAATCCTAATAGAATATCAACAATCCACAATTCTTATTTGTATTTTTTTTTTAAATAAGGTATGTATGAGAAGATATTGGAGTAATTGTTCCACCCTTCTCTGCACACTTGATTCATATACATGATTGCTAAAAAATATTACACAATAAAAAATAAATAGATCATGTCTAAATAACTAATCACTTGGTCCATTTTTATAGAGTACCTTGTACCACAGGGTAAGAACCAGGTAGGTGGTCCATGCGTACCCTGCTTGAGTATCTGGATAAACAGAGGCTTTTATCCTACCCACCCAGTCTATAGTTTTTTTCCCCACTAACCTAGTAGAGCCATCTCCAGAGTGACGCCACTTCCAGTCCAAGGGGACACCACTCCTGGTTTTATGTGTCCCTGGTTCGAGTGGGAGTGGGTTTGGGGTAGTGGGTCTGAGTAGGGACATAGTAGGGTGGCAGGAATGTTTTGCTGGTCATTGGGTCTGGTTCAGACACAGGTCTTTGCCCACAGATTGAAACCAAGTCTTAGGAGATTTATACTCCAAGTAATGCTGTTAAGCAGACCGGTATTTGACCGTTTATATTTCAACCAAAGGTAAACAAGTTAGGGACCACCGTGTGGGGTTTACCTTGACGTGGTATGGTGGCTTATCAACTTTATGATCATAACTTTGTAACAAAAAACCCTGTTTTTCCTTTTTAAATATATGCACGTGCAAATTCATTGGAATATTTAGACAGGGGATTATTGTACTCAATTATATATTTTTATATGGCCTTAGGAGTGCACCCACAACCACTTTTTTTGTATCAGACACAGGTCTGCCCAACTGGACCTGCAGGTTTCTGCCTTCGGGTACTGAGTGTAAGCCTGTAACATAGGGAGTTAACTATGTGTAGAGGGAACCTCAAAAGTCACATCTGTCAGAAGGCCACTGCTAGTTATAATTGAATTTTGCATTTAACACAGTATTATACAGTATTACTTTGCATTCAACTCAGGCACATGCTTAGCAACTGGAGCCCTACATAAATGAGATACTGGCTTCTAAGCTAATTCTAAGTTGATAGACTTTTTAAATATATATAAACTGATCTTTATTATAATAGCAACCTAGCTGATCTTGCCCATATTACAGGCGTAACTTTAATTGCAGACAAATTCAGTCATCTGACCCAAATAGTTGGTTCACAGTAGCACTAATTGAAACTCTGAGAATTAACAGTACAACGCAACTGCAATGAAACTGAAAAAATGATATGTTCGTATCCAAGCAGTTGGACAGACACTCATAATAATTTGTCCCTATGTACTTCTGATTTGCACATCTCTACCACAGTGCAAGCTACAAAAGCTTCACTTCTAATTGCATTTCATTTGCACAGAGCTTTCCTGGACTGTGGTTTTCAGTTGGATCCAGATTCAGTAGGATCTGGATATGATCCAAAATTATTGGATTCTGTTCTGTAGTTTGAATGAAACCAAAGCTAATGTTTTGTGTCACTCAACTGCCTGTGCTCTGTAACGTTTTTCCAGTTGTCATTTCCTACCCACAAGTCCCCATGGGTACAATTACTAAATATCTTCACATAATAAACCTGTATTGAAAAGTATATTTCTTCATATCTATAGGGTTTTCTGTCCAAGGAAAACAATCTGCCATATTTCTTTTTTCTGCCTACTGAATCTATCCATGCTGTGCCAATAATATCAAATCTTTAGCAGTCCAGACTTTCCTATTTTACCTGGCAAACATCTTGGATTAAAAGTAACTTTAATAAATATCAACATTATCACTAAATATCACCAACCACTTAATTTGGTTGGAAGCCTTTGTCTCTGACAGCTTTAATAAAAGAAACATATACCAAAGTTATTTTAATGGGTATCAGAGGTGATGTGAGAGCCATTTTGTCTATTATAGCAACCTACAACTAAATACATAGCACTGCTTGCCATAAATAAGTAATATGTGGAAACCTTTTATGCTACCCAGCAAACACATAATCATTTCCGAAAATAAAGCCTTCTTACTGTGCTTTCTAGTTTGTGCTAGGGAACAAATAAGATTTATCTTCTGCACGTCTACATATATAAATGTATAAACATAATGCAAGGAGTAGTATCTGTGGTTCACTTTAAGGAACAACATTTTCCACTGTAGATCTACAACTGTATGCAAGACAGAGAAAAGACTGCTGTTATGATGCCCACACACATTAGGGGGCAGATTTACTAAATTCACATGAAGGATTCGAAATTCGATTGAATTTTCAAAAAGATTCAAACGATTTTATGGATTGATCAAATATTTTCTATTCGATCATTCGACCAATCGAATTGCGGTAAAATCCTTCAAATTCGATATTCGATGGTTTTTTTAACCCTCAAATTCAACCCTTAGTAAATCTGGATCGCTCTTTGAAGTCTAGTACACACACACAGAATTGTGCCACTAACCATCAGCTCATGAGAGGTTGATTGTCATCTGTTTTTGGGGCTACCCAAGTACAGACAATAATTTAACACATTATTAACTATGAACCCTTATTAAATTTATGAGGCAGCTTCAATTTACCTTCAATTTAAAACTGTCAATGTATCAGGTTTGGTGAAAAAATTATTAAATATTTATAAACTTGACAACCAATAACTCTTAGCTCTGGGGTAATATGGGGCTCATGTATATATATTGGGGATACATAAGTAAGCACATTCTTACAATTTCTTTGTGGATTTCACACCAATTTAAAGGGATACTGTCATGGGAAAAACATTTTTTTTCAAAACGCATCTGTTAATAGTGCTGCTCTAGCATAATTCTGCACTGAAATCCATTTCTAAAAAGAGCAAACATATTTTATATACTTCATTTTAAAATCTAACATGGGGCTAGACATATTGTCAATTCCCCAGCTGCCCCAAGTCATGTGACTTGTGTTCTGATAAACTTCAGTCACTCTTTACTGCTGTAATGCAAGTTGGAGTGATATCACCCCTCCCCCCAAGCAGTTCAGCAACAGAACAATGGGAAGGTAACCAGACAGCAGCTCCCTAATGCAAGATAATAGCTGCCTGGTAGATCTAAGAACAGCACACAATAGTAAAAACCCATGCCCCACTGTGACTCCAGTTAAATTGAGAAGGAAAATCAACAGCCTAACAGAAAGCAGTTCCTTAACAAAGTTCTGGCACAAGTCAGATGACCATGGGCAGCTGGGAAATTGACAAAATGTCTAGCCCCATGGCAGAAAACTGAAAATAAATAAAAATCTGTTTGCTCTTTTGAGAAATGGATTTCAGTGCAGAAGTCTACTGGAGCAGCACTAACTGTTTTGAAAAAAACACGTTTTCCCATGAACTTAGGCAAGCAGCGCCTATAGACTATAGACAATGTAATCATATTTATTTTCCTACCTATTCCAAAGTCAAGAGGAGTCATTGTTGAATTAAAGGAACAGTAACACCAAAAAAATTAAAGTGTATTAAAGTAATGAAAATATCATATAGTGTTGCCCTGCACTGGTAAAACTGTTCTGTTTGCTTCAAAAACACTACTATAGTTCATATAAACAAGCTGCTGAGTAGGCTAAATGGCACAGGATAAGTAATGGATAACAGATAACATTATGTTCTACAGAGATCTGCTATCTGCTGTGTAACTTGAGCCTTTTCTCCTTTGAATGGCTGCCCCCATTGCTTCACAGCAGCTTATTTATATAAACAATAGAAGTGTTTCTGAAGCAAATACAGCAGTTTTACTAGTGCAGGGCAACTTTTTGATTTTCATGAATAAGATTTGAGTTGCATGATATCTTCTTTTTGAACAATCACAACATTTGCCAATTCTGTAGTATCTTCTAAATCCTAGTTGGGACAGTCCAACCAACACATATTTGAGCAACTAGCTCATTAGTATAGGGATGCTGTGGTATTTCTAATGGGCGCCAGAAGCTCTGTACGTAAAGGTTACTGCTTTTAAGAGAAAGTTTAGAATTCTAGCTAAAATGGATTACAACATATTGATTTGTTTTATAATAAATAAAATCCACTTTGTGCTCCATTCTATATTAACACGATTTTATGTAATGGACTATACTTACACATTTCTATCCAATGGCCAAACATCAGGATATGTCTGTTGAAACAATGAATGTAAACACAGGGAAGAATATTCAAAGCTTGAACAGTATGTTGTGTTAATAATGCAAACTTATATTATTTGATTGCCAAACCTCTCTACTTAATTTGTCAGGATTCATTGAAGTCTGGCATGGTGCAGAGAGACTGGCAAATTGCTAATGTGGTGCAGCTATTCACAAAGGGTTCCCATTCTCTGCCTCAAAACTATAGGCCAGTTAGTCTGACGTCGGTGGTAGGAAAGCTTTTCGAAGGATTAATAAATTATAGGATACTGGACTTCATAGCAAATAACAATACTATGAGTTTGTGCCAGCATGGTTTTATGCGTAATAGATCTTGCCAGACTAACTTAATTTCTTTTTATGAGAAGGTGAGCAGGGACCTCAATTCTGGGATGGCTGTGGATGTGATTTACTTTGTTAAAGCATTCGATACAGTGCCACACAGAAGGTTACTGGTTAAATTAAGGAATGTCCTTAATGGCCTGGAACATAGTATTTGTACCTGGATAGAGAACTGGCTAAAAGATAGACTACAAAGAGTGGTGGTAAATGGAACATTTTCTAATTGGATCAGTGTTGTTAGTGGGGTACTGCAGAGCTCTGTACTGGGTCCCTTGCTTTTCAACTTGTTTATTAATGACCTGGATGTGGGCATGGAAAGTACAGTTTCTATTTTTGCAGATGATACTATATTGTGCAGAACTATAGGTTCCATGCAGGATGTTGCCACTTTGCAGAGCGATTTGTATAAGTTGGGAAACTGGGCAGCAAACTGGAAAATGAGGTTCAATGTTGATAAATGCAAGGTTATGCACTTTGGCAAAAATAATATAAATGCAAGTTATACACTAATATAGATGAGAAGTTGTCTTATATTGGGCAGTGTCATTCTGTAGCTACTAAAGCATATAGGGTTCTGTCCTGCATAAAAAAGGGCATAAACTCAGGGGATGAATACATAATTATACCTCTTTATAGATCCCTAGTAAGACCTCATCTGGAATATGCAGTGCAGTTTTGGACTCCAGTCCTTAGGAGGGATGTAAATGAGCTGGAGAGAGTGCAGAGACGTGAAACTAAACTGGTTAGAGGGATGGGAGACTTAAATTATGAGGGTAGTCTAGTTCTTCAGACTAGAAGAAAAGGACTTTGATTTGAAGCAGCGTAGGTGGGGACAGTGAGATTGTGGAATGCACTGCTGGGTAATGTTGTGATGGCTGATTTAGATTTTTTTGGACATACATAATATCAAAGGCTATTTTGATACTAAACTCTACAGTGGTATAGCTATGGGCATATATGGTTTGTGTGAAAGAGTGGAGGGGGGGGTGTGTATGCTGGGTTTTAATTTGGAGGGATTGAACTTGATGGACTTTGTCTTTTTTAAACCCAATTTAACTATGTAACAATGCATTTTATATTAAAGATGCCTAAAGGGAATACAGTATATCCATGCTGGCATAGTTTGGTGGTGTAAATGGAGTTGGCCTGGCTAATGTTATGTTCCTGTTATGCCACTTTACACTTGCCTTGACTACTGTGTGGTCACAGGAGCAGCTGGTCAACTTCAGAGTGTAAGTTAGTTCAAGAACTGAAAAAAATAACAGCTGATCAATGCTACAGCATAGGTTAGACTGAGCACTCAACATTTCTTTGCTTCCATTACTGACTAAATATGACACACCACATTATAGTAATATCACAATATACTTCCTATACTCTCAGTTAGCTTCTTGTAAAGTTTCAATATCATAGTATAATACAATAAAACATAATAGTTATGATTGGTAGTAATAGTAAAGGTGATGTTGACTTAACAATTGTAAAATTGCACTTTGTGCTCTGTTACCTTTAGCAAGCACTTTGCACTACATCTGCATGCATTTTATTGTTTGTCCTTCTAAAGATTTGCACAACTAGTTACAGCAGTTAGGACCATGCTGGTTTAGTGTATATTTAAGATACCATAAGAGCAAACTGAGACAGGGAAGATAACTCTCCCTTAGGCTCATTACTGAGAAGGGGGAAGCACCAATACTAGAATCAACAAAGGAAGAAGGGACACTTTAATTGCATTCTGTCATGAATTTTTAAAAAAACTTCTTTACTTATAATTGATTGAAATTTTCCTATTCGATCGTTCGACCAATCGAATTGCGGTAAAATCCTTCGAATTCGAAGGATTTTACTTCACTTCCTATTCACATGGTCGAATTTAGAATTTTTTTCAATTTCGAAATTCGACCAATGATAAATCTGCCCCTTAATGTTCCAGAAAACTTCCAGCAGCCACCCCATCCAAGCTTTTCTTCATGGCGAAATGGGGGAGTTTTCCCCATTAAAATTATATTCACAGAGAATTTACACAAGGTGAAAATTCACCACATTTCTCTTAAAAAGGTTTGTTGTGAAAATACACTTGGTGAATTGAGTGGACTTGAGTGGTGAAGTTAAATGAGGAGAAAATTTGCACTTTTGTAAATGTACCCCTTTGTCTTTTTTACAATGCTAACAACTCTACTTTGACTTACCAGGTTGGTTAAAGATATTAACTACTGCATAGCCGAAATCCACTGACTACAGTCTATAGCAATTGAGGGACTGGGCATAATAATTGTGGATATTTAGTCTGTGCTCTGCTTCCCTTTCAGTAACTTGTGCTTGATGATGAAAGTTTTCCGAAACATACCGTTATTTTCTCCCTATGTGAGGGTCTCATTCATGATTTCTCACCACCAGGAAATGTCTTGCATTTACCTAACCTCCCTTAGAACCTTCCTTGATTAAATCAAAAGTTGTACAGTAAGCATTGTATACAGTAATTACTCTGAACTAGTCTCATAGAAATATGTTTCTTTTTTCACATTTTATTTATTTTTTTCTAAACATCTTCCAGGACTGATGTTAGCAGTGGTGTGGAACAGTGCGAAATAATTATATGGGCCCTAATTATATAAACTTTAGTCTGCAATTCCTAAATTGTTTTTGAACTACAGCTCCTAGTATTACCTGCTAGGCAGCTGTTGGTGGATGCTGTAACTAATGTAAATTTTTACTGACACTGTCTTTTACATGTGATTCACACAGGATTACTATAGTGACTGCCTCTTCCAGGAAAGTTAAAATCTGTTGGTTTGCAAAGGAGTTTTTTTAATTTAATCTCCCTCGTTGTCACTGGCACTCCAAGTGCAGGGGCATGGGAAGCATTTGTTTATCAACCTGTTTAACTGAGATAAAATTAAGATTATTTGCATTTTATTAAATAATCAATTTATGTATGTGACAATTTTAGAGATAAAGTTAGAGAGTAAAGGTGGCCATACACAGGCCAATAAAAGCTGCAGACAGACCGAGTCCGTGTATGGGCCAACAGATGGGCTTCCATGATCGATATCTGGCCGAAAATCAGCCAAATGTCTATTGGGCAGGACTAAAAACCCAGTTGGATTGCGGATTACATCTGTTCGTTAATGCAGTCCCACAATCCGACTGCCTGTGGGCATATCAGGGAGAGATACACTCATTGGGCGACCGGATCTATCTGTGTATGGCTACCTTAACACACTCTTGTCACTTATTTTCCTAAATGTGATGCTTTTGCCACAAGTAAAATGTCCCTTGCAAGTGTAAGTCACCCACACTGGAGGGAGCATAAAACCCCCTGGGGGAGAATAGGGGGTTTTGTATGTAGAAGTGCAAGGTTTCAGGAGATACATTTGAAGTTGATAGGCCAAAGGTTGGGACAAACAGCAAGTACATGAAGTCTTGGTCAGGTTGGGTCAAGGACAGGAGAGTCTCCTGACTTTTAATTACATTTACAAAGAACTTTATGATCATTGTAATCCAGTAATCAAACTATGGTAAAAAGTTGCTAAGAATTCAATTTGCTTTCATTTCATTATACAAAATAATATATTGGGGGGGTTGCATTCTTTTTAAGTGCTTTATATACATGAATTACAATTAAACATACTCACCAGTTTTAAGGCACTTCCATAACAAATCATGTGAAACTATGTACAAACAACAAAGCTAATGTTAGCACTGCTTCTGCATTAATCACCAGTTGGAGTTGAAAACTATTGATTTGGCACAAAGAAGGTAGGATAGATGCTTTCCCTCTCTTGGGAACCACAATAATGCAATTTTGTTTCTACTTTTGTGGTTTGTGTAATTCAATAAGTTTCTGCAATAATCCACTGTTTGCAAGCTGTTTATATCACAGACCATATTTAAACATTACCAGATGGCTGAAGCAATGCTATGGATCTGCAAAATGAGTTCTGAGTCATGGGGTGTCTAAGAAACTGTTAAATTTAGAAAATCTGACGGATACTATTGTATTTGCTGGTATAAATATTTTCCGTTTAAGCAGCTTCATGGATGTTTTGCAAATGGTCACGTTTATAACAATGATTTGTTTGCAGACTTAAAGCACATTAAAAAAACCTATTTCTGTGTGTAATATCAGAAATAATGTAGACATTTCATGGATAAATCTCTTAAATGTAACTTAGTTTAATCACTTTATGGTCTTTTTAGGTGCCTGTTGCCACAATTTAATCAGTATTGAGAGAAGCTACCATAGAACCGATATATGAATAATATTGGGTGCTGTGTGTCCCAAGGGCTCACCACGAAATATGAATATTTTACTCACAAAAATGCATATCAGGTGGTGCCTCTGTGGTTCGAGGTAAGCATTGTTCACCAGTATAATAGGCAGTTTAGTTGGCATGCCCGAGAGATAGAACCCCTTGACTAATCTATGCTACAAAATGGAGATCTGCTTTGATGTTTAACCTGGCTCTTAGTTATGCACTTCAATGTACCCTCAGTTATGTATTAAGGGTAGTTTTCCCACTGGAATGTGAACCTCTGCGGTCTTAGGTAAGCTTTTTACTAGGTAACATAGGCTCATAAAAAATCACCCAAGGTTGGTAGTTGCTGGTAACATTTTTAAACCCTCTTGTTCTGCCGCTTGCCCACCCACATAAGCCCTGTGTGACTCATATTTGGCTCATTCTTACATCTTTTCTGCTGCGATGGTCAGGAATCAGCCACAACCCCCCACCAATTTGTATCATCAACCTGTCAACTCTCCCATATATACCAGTGCTGTGGATAATTTTCCCATTTAAGCTATGGATCTCACCAGCTACTTTAGAATTATCATTGGCCTCTTAGTTACTTCTCTGACTAATGCCCTGTTTAACTAGTAACTGAATTTTTGTGGATAGCTTTTTTAAAAACCTAATCCTGATTGGTGTTCCTTCAGCATTGTACCTCAAGCCATTGTTTATAGCTACTTCAACATCACAACGCTGCCTGTTTAAAATTTTAAATGTTCTCTGACAATTTTAGCCTTCAATAAAACAGCCAACACTTTAATTTCACACAAGTTCAACTACCCATTCAAACTAAGTTAGAAGTTTATTGGCTAAACAGGTCTGCCCAACCAATATTCTGATATCTATTGGACAGGTGTAAGTATTCTTTTGGGATGAGGACTGCATCAGTGAGCCAATGGGGTCCTTGCTCAGGCTAGATTTTATTTTGAAATCAAGGCAAAACTATTGGATCAGCTCACTGTGGGCATATCAGGGAAAAGTCTATTTTAATCTCAATGAAATTCAGTTTAATTCAAGGTTGTAAATCAACACAATGTAAATCAACACAATCCAAGGGGGCCCAATACATTTGTACTTATGCATTGTTTGCTTCAGAGTAGGCATTCCACATACACAGTCAAAGACCAGCACCCTTTCTATTGAAAAAATATGCATCTACTGTGTAGTTTTCTGTATCAGCTGAGGAAAGGAATATGGCAGTTTAGTTCTGTTTTTTTTTAAGGCTAGACTTTTTTTTAAGGCTAGGTGTGGCATCTGTTATCCAAAAACCCATTATCCAGAAAGTTCTGTATTACAAAAAGGCTGTCTCTCATAGACTCCATTACAATCAAATAATCCAAATCTTTAAAAATGATTTTCTTTTTCTCTATAATAATAAAACTGTGCCTTGCACTTAATCCAAACTAAGATATAATTAATCCTTATTGGAAACAGAATCATCTTGGATTTATTTAATGTTTACATGTTTTTCTAGGAGACTTAAGGTATGAAGTTCCAAATTACAGAAAGATCCCTTATCCGGAAAACCCAGATTCCTATAACAGGTCCTATACCTGTATATGCAGTACAATATTAAATCACAATGCCAAATTACCTGTAATTAGTAAATATGAGTGAGTGATCTAATGAATCCACTAGAAACCTCATTGGCATTTTAGGGTCAGAAAGTGGAGAGATATATAAACTTAGAGATATATAACCAATGAGTGAGTTGACAACCTGTGAGGAGGATAACTAGTCAGTTCCCTCTAAACTGCACAACACCATTAGATGACAGATAAAATATAATTCAATGTTTGCTTGGACTTCATGTTAAATGTAACGCAGATTAATAATTCTGAATGATTCACTATTCTTCTTTCACTTAATCACTTATATCTGCTGCATAGAGTCATACGCTAAATTGCCTTCTTGTTTTATATGGAGTAGTATTAAAGCGATACTGACACTAAATTTTTTTTCCAAAATATTAATCTACATTAAAAGTTGTCTATTGGTCATGTTGATAGTTTTTCACTGATAGTTCTGCTTTTGTAAGTAATTGTTACTTGAAGTTCCTAAACCTGACAGTTTTGCCAACCTCACTGTCCCTTATTAACCTGTCAGTTAGAGTTTCTAATGCTAACAGACGTCTGCTGCACAAATATGGCAGCCCCTTCATACAGAAATATGGGGGTAAGAAATATTTAATGCAAAAGCATCAGGCAAATACGTTTATGGCTAAATTATAAATAGTATGCAAAGACAATGTTATGATAGATATTATAAAGGATATTTTTATGTCAGTTTCTCTTTAAGGCTTAGAAACAAACTCTTTCATTTGCAGACATATGCTACAGATCTACACTGTA
Organism: Xenopus borealis; assembly: GCA_024363595.1. Taxonomy (NCBI): domain Eukaryota; kingdom Metazoa; phylum Chordata; class Amphibia; order Anura; family Pipidae; genus Xenopus; species Xenopus borealis. The sequence goes on from CM044442.1 coordinate 93,436,190, forward strand.
CGGAGACAAATATATATATCTCTTGCCAATTTTAAGGCTCAGGTCTTTTGAAGCAAGGGAACATCCACGGGCTTAAACTAACAAAGAAAATTTTTTTTGGAGGAGCTTGTCCAATGAAAATTAAACATGGGATATAGATTGTACCTATCCATTTCTATACCATCACTCTGTAAAATTATACATTTTCTGTAGATTGTTTTGGTTTATACTGTTCTCTGCCACCTGCAAACAAAGGGAAATTTATTTTTAAGAGGATCCCCACTACACTTCTCTGTGGTACCACCAGCATTTAAGTCCACTCAGAGAATGAACTATTGAACACTGCTTTCTGCATGATGCATAAACTACGTCTCTATGCATATTTTTACAGCAGTGATTATTACAGTAATTATTTGAAAGGCACCACATTCAAACCCTTTGCAAACAATAAGCAGCACACGCACCTGTTCCTAAGGGTCCAACTTGTACCTCGTCATAAAGTGAATTATTAGCCATATTTGATTTTTAAAAAATCTATAAATAAATCTTAAAATATCTTCCTGGTTACTGATGTCATATTTGCAGGTCAATAGTTTTCAGACTCCAATTGTATTATCTTTCTATATTATCGGTTTTCCTGACATTTGCTGGCACCATACAACACCACAGAAAGTCTGAACATATTTTTAAAAGCCCAGCAGAATTAGGTGAGCTCACAATGGACATGTACATGTAGGTGTTTTTTCATTTTGCCACAGTTTTATGTTTAGTTTTGGACAACATCACATCCTTTAAAAGGGTTATAGAATGACCAATTCTAAGTAACGTTTCAATTGGTCTTCATTATTTATGGGTTTAGTCTTTTTAAATATTATGATTCTTTCCAGCTTTCAAATGGGGGTCACTCACCCCATCTAAAAACAAATGCTCTGTAAGGCTACTGTAATAATTCACCCTGGTGGTCTAGTGGGAGTGCGACAGGAATGCCTGTCACAACCTTAGTGGTTCCAGGTTGTGCATCTATATCCGGAAAGTGCCGAACGTGACATCATCGGTTGGCTCGCAATTCGAATATTTAAAGGGCTCTCTGTGTTTAATTCATTGCCCAGCATAAAAGTCTATTTACTTAGTTCCTGGGTGTGTTTTTCAAGTGATTCCTGTTCTGTTTTGACTCTGCCTGTCCCTGATCTCATCCAGGCTTGTCCCTTGACTATTCTTCCGGATTCTGATTTTGTATTGCATTTTGGTGTTTGACCTGGCCTGTGACCATGACTAAGCGTTGTCTATCGATTCTGTACTGCACTGCCTAATTGGTAACAACTCAGCCTGTAGCGGTGGGCTACGCCCAAAGCCAAAGTTGGTTGCTAAAGGTGGACGAGTGAGCCATGACCGGGACCTTGGAGTTTGCTCTGAGTTTTGGACTCCGTTTGTAACAGCTACAACTGTATTGTTACTGCTACTATTTGTATCTCACCTTTCTATTTAGATCTCTCCTATTCATATTCCAGTCTCTTATTCAAATCAATGCAGATAATTTATACCCCAGCAACCAGACTGCTGAAACTGCAAACTGGAGAGCTGCTGAATAAAAAGCTTAATAATTAAAAAACCACAAATGGTAAAAAATTAAAACCAATTGCAAATTGTCTCAGAATATCCCTCCCTACATATATTAAAAGTGAACTCAAAGGTGAACCACCCCCTTAATGGGTCCAAAGATACTGTACATGTACAAGTCAGTAGATTTCAGTTTCTGATAGTATTATCCTTCTAAATGCTGGAATTTAATCAGTTTTTCTGTCATTCACTCTCATCATATGAAAACACAGAAAATCCACATTTGATTTTAAATTCTTTAGAAGAACTTAACTAAGCTTATTATGAACTGGTGTGTAGGGACCCATAGGGTTAACACTCCCCTATGCCATTAAATGCCTACACTTCCTTGTTCTGTAGTTGCTTGGAAAAAGCCCATATATCTACTTTTGTTTATTAGCATAATGTGTACAGTGTATCAATGGTCCACACTTCAGTAGAGTGCTGGGCTTCCTCTTGTCTCTGCCACTCCAGGAGGGAGTGGATGCACTGGGAAGCTGGAGCTCAGGCCCCAGTAAAGGGAATCCTTGGTGAAGTCTGGGATACAGGGACCCCGTGAATGAGGTGTTGTTGGGACAGGGTATTTCTCTGTAAAGCACTTTACAGTGGCATATAGAACTAATGAGCAGGAGCAGCCTGGCTCAAACTAGGAGGAAAAGCAAGTGGGTAGCTCTCCCCCTAGGTTACCGTCTAATAAGGATTTAGCTTTAGTGATTTCCCTGATCCATTGTGTGGGGATCCAGGTCACAGTACAGAAATCCTGAAGTGCATCTATACATGTGGTACACTATCTCCTCAGGGATGTCACAAGGTGCTGGTCCTGAAATGCCATGTTGTTACCTGACATGTATGTGAATACCTCAGAGAATTTTGAGTGTCAAAACCCTGATTTACGCTTTAAAGGACATGTAAAGCCTACATTTTCCTAACCTGTATATAAGTTGGGCATAT
>CM044442.1:93536466-93552157 GCA_024363595.1 Xenopus borealis
TTTTTGAAAATGAATGAATATGTATTACTAAAAACTGGTGGGCCTGGTGCGCACATCACCTCCCACTGTCTGTTTGCACAAGGGGTTATTTATTAAAATCCGTATTTTTTCTGGACAAACTTTTATAGGGTAAACTCAATTTTTTCGGAGAAAAAATAAAACTTGAATTTTTCATGATTTATTACACTCGGATGCTGTTAAAAGTTCTCTCGAACCTGCCGAGGTCATGTAGAAGTCAATGGCAGATGTCCCATATACAATTGGTAGATATCATGATCTGCACTGAGTTTCGTACAATAATCCTATTTGGATTTTGGTTTTAGGAAAATAGTGAGAACTTTTCAGATTTCAACAACCCACTTAAAGTAGAAGAGCTGTAACCATAGAGGAAACCAACTCCTCGGCTCAGGTCACCTGTGATGGTGGGGTGTGCCTCCTCTATAGTTTCACCACTGCTAATGAAGCATTGTGGCAGGGTTGTGTGTTGACCCCACTTTTCCAGTTTGTAGTAAAGTGGGCCAAATAATTTTCTATGTTTATTTTACTTGGCCTTGCAGTGCTCCCCTTTATATTTCTACATCTCAGGCTAGTAGTGTCACAGGAGCCATTGACTTGCATTTTTTAACAATCCTTGATAAGATAGTTTTAGCAAAAGTAAGGAGTTTTTTTATGAATTGTTTTCCCACTGTGGATAATGAAGTTAGCTGAGAATATGGTAAACCTGTTTGTTGTCTGAAAGGCATCTGTTGTGCAGGTGTCCCATGCTCACTGAAATTCATATTGATCACAGTGGGAAACAATTCACAGCATTCCTTTTTTTTCGTTGTCACTACAACAGAGTAAAAATACAAAAAGCAAATGCTCTGTGTGATAACAGGGGCCACAGTAACTGGAATTACTAGCCCCTACTGTAAAATCTTATTAAAGAGCCCTTCACCCTACCCAGCACTTGGGGAAAATTATATGTTTCACAGGCAAATGTGTTTATTAAATTGAAGCATCTGGGCTCTTTAAACTCTAAAGCTGGATCTGCTGTCAGGATTGTTATTCCCCTCAGCTAGGGTAATGGAGATGTTTCATTTGCTTGATGATATATTACACAAGGGATTAAAAGATGACTTAAAGGAAAACGTCACCCCCAAATGAATACTTAAGCAACAGATAGTTTCTATTATATTAAGTGGCATTTTAAAGAATCTTACCAATATGGAATATATATTTATGTAAATAATGTCCTTTTACTTTAAGTTAGGGAGGTGGTTAATGAACCTGGTGAACCTCTGGGTTATGGAAGTAATTAACTGGATTAACAATGGATCTTACAACTTGTTGTAGGGCACACTGACTACTAAGAACAGGCAATAGGGTTTGTGTGCATGGCATAGTGGAGTCTGCTTACTGTACTTCTAATAATTCAAGGGAATTAAGAAAAAATGTACCTACCAGCAGGTTGGAGCACACCTTCTATTGCTGTCCAAACCACAATAGAAGGTGTGCTGCAGAGAGACACAATTTGTGCATACCACAGTGTTTAACCTAAAGAGCGCTGGAGGTCAATAATCATTACTTTAGCTTTGTACAAATGGAACAGTCTTCATGTGTGTGTAAAATGGGGAGCACAGCTTACAATAACTACACGCTGATTTGGAGTTTGTTTCGCCAATAAGGTAACTTTTAGTATGTCATAGAATAGCTAAATCTAAGGAACTTTTCAACTGGTCTTCATTTTTGTGCTTCTACTGAACAATTTTAAATACTTACTGTATACATACTACAAACTATTTTATGTCTTAGTAATCTTAGTAACAAGTGTGGGATCCTTTATCCAGAAACCCGTTTGAAAGCTTTCATATAAGAGCATGTCATTTCCTATTGTATCCTATTAAAGCAAGCAATAATTAAAAAAAAATGAAAAACAGTACCTAACTAAGCTGCATGGATCCATATTAGTGGCAAAATAATCCTATTGATTTTTTTAAATATCCTTTATCGAGAAAACCCATGTTTTCATTTTCAGATAAGAGATCCCACACCTGTATCATATGTTATGTATATAACTTTTGCATTAATGTGTAAAGCCTTCTGATTCAAAACTTCTTGTTTAGTTTGTAGGGTGTTCCCATAAAGCAACAGGAGGAAGTACAGATGCTACAGAGGAGCAGACATGGTGATCACATAAAGCATCTGTGCACAGAATGATCTCTCATAGCATGAATAAGCACATGGACAGAGCAGATTTTATTGTGGAAATACAGAAAAAGGGCAAGATCAAGGTTGTGTATTTCACACAACCCCAAAGGAAAATTAACCTTTGGCTCCATCAGTTTCCCACTCACGTGCATAAAGAGTTGCAGAAAATATTTATTAGCATAATCTCAACATCTGAGGGCAGTCACTGCAGAGAGACACCATTTGTGCATACCACAGTCTTTAACCTAAAGAGCGCTGGAGGTCAATAATCATTACTATAGCTTTGTACAAATGGAACAGTCTTCATGTGTGTGTAAAATGGGGAGCACAGCTTACAATAAATACATGCTGATTTGGGGTTTTTTTCGCCAATAAGGTAACTTTTAGTATGTCATAGAATAGCTAAATCTAAGGAACTTTTCAACTGGTCTTCATTTTTTCATTTGACAATTTTTGAATTATTTGCCTTCTTCTAATGACTTTTTCCAGCTTCCAACTGGGGGTCTCTAACCCGATCTAAACCAAATGCTCTGTAGGGCTACTTAAAGGTGACCAACCCTGTTAATCCATGAGTTTATCAAGTGAATATATTTATGTATTTAGAGTGTCCACAGGTTCCAGAACCAGTGGTGTAACTACCAGGGGTGCAGAGGTGGCAGGTGGTTATCTAGGGGGAAATTTTACAGCACACATGCCATCAACACTCCAGCATGGGATTTATAGAGGTAAAGGCCCGACAGGGGGCCCACTTGCCCATCCTGTACCAGGGCCCACCAGGGAGTAGTTACGCCACTGTCCAGAACTTGACATTAACTTTGATCATTACACATCTGTATAACAAATCTTGGTAGCAGGGATGCACACAGAAACCAGGATTCAGATGAATCCCAGTATTTTTTTGTAGGATTTTAGGTCAGTAATGTTTTCTTACAACAATTACCCTGACCTTGAGCTATGAAGGATTACAAATCAAACTCTTAAGCTGGCCCTAGAGGTAAAGATTTTTAAAAGATTCGATCATCATCATGAGACCACGATCATCTTGAAACGATTGTACGAATTATCTATCAAAGTGATTTCAAGTGATATTGCCAGCACAACTAAAGGGTAGCTGCCTGCTGGCCCTGCAAACATAGACAGATTGCACTGGGAGAGATAAAGATTTTTTTAACCTGGCCGATCAATTGTCTGACAGATGTTGGATGAAACATTGTACATATAGTTACATAGTTACATAGATAAATTGTTTTGAAAAAAGACAGAGTCCATCAAGTTCTACCCCTCCAAATTAAAACCCAGCATACATACACACACATCTCCACTCTTTCACACCTCCACTCTTTCACACAAACCATATATGCCCATAGCTATACTAACTGTAGCGTTTAGTATCAAAATAGCCTTTGATATTTAACAAGAGAATAGTCCAAAAGACTGTGTAAATTATGATGTGGTGCTCTTTCTGGAAACCTTGCTGCACAGGGTCTCAAAATTCAGGCAAAATGAAAAAATCAGTAGTGTGTGCCTTCTGATTTTTTCATTTTTGCCTAGCCTTTGATATTGTCTGTCCAAGAAATCATCCAAGCCCCTCTTAAAAGCATCAACAGAATCAGCCATCACAACATCACCCGGCAGTGCATTCCACAACCTCACTGTCCTCACTGTGAAGAACCACCTACGCTGCTTCAAATGAAAGTCCTTTCTTCTAGTCTGAAGGGGTGGCCTCTGGTGTGCTGATCCTCTTTATGGGTAAAAAGGTCCCCAGATATTTGTCTATAATGTCCTCTGATGTATTTGTAAAGTGTAATCATGTCCCCTCGCAAGCGCCTTTTTTCCAGAGAAAACAACCCCAACCTGGACAGTGTCCCTTCATAATTTAAGTCTTCCATTACTCTAAGATTGTACGATGTACGATCGTTCGAATCTCACTAACCGCACGGTAATTTGACGGATTGGTTGGACAGCACTGAAATTGGTCGTCCATCAAAGAAGAATTGTTGTGTCTATGGGGAGCTTTAGATCCATGTTGCTTTAAGTATCTGGACCCAACTGCAAACAATTTTATGTTCACACTGATGCAATTTTTCCCTCCAAAAATGAGTATACAAATTAGAATTTGGATTCAGCTTGTGATTCAACGGAATCTTTTATGAAGGATTTGGTCTTCCTCCAAACATCACAGGTTTGTTGCGACCCTACTTGGGAAATGCTAGGGTTCCCCAACAGTTTTTATTTGTGAGCCACATTCAGATATTAAAAAGCGTAATGTTCCTGGATGGTACAAAATAGAGGCAAAAAAAGCCAATTGCAGCCCTTATGTGAACTGGCAGCTACAGGAGGCTCTATTTGGCAGCACACATGGTTTTTATTCAACCAAAATGCATTTCCAAGTCTGGTATTTAATGGCTTGTGAGCCATTAGTTGTGGACTTTGCACTTGCTGGGGAAGCTTTGTACCTGCTGTTATTTGCCTGGATTCAAACATATCCTGGGACAGGGTGCAACCATTAATAGTTTTGCTGACAACTTAATGTATAGTCAGTTTAGTAATTTCCCAGCAGAGTACCTCAGTGTGCATAGTAAAAGCTGCCTGAACTTCAAGTAGTAATTACTGAGCACCATTAGGTACCAGAGGCGTACAGTTCTCATTGTACTCTAGCTGCGTGTAAGGTATATAAAAACCCTGCAAATACCTCACATTGTTATTACTTTTGCCAGGTTACAGCCTTGCACCCCACCATGTCATGACATATATGGAAAAGGGGATTCTTGGGGCACTATTTTTGGCTGGTTACTATAGAACATAGGAGATTTGTTAGGCAACACAGTTGGGGGGAGCAAATCTCAGCACAAGGAAGTTTTGAGTAAGTAAGTGAGGTCTTTTAAGGGTCTGTATTTACGGGGAATAGAATTGATGAATGATTGGAACCATACCAGCTCTAAGCACTGCACATTCTTTAATCTGGGAGTTAGATGGTAATTGCATTATTTCTTGTTTAGGCTTGTTAACATTAGAGCTTTTGAGATCAATGACAGTCAGACAGATGACAATCAACTAAGTCTGATTGCAGTTATCCGTACCTGGATGTCACATGGGAGTACAGATGTGTGATTCACTTTGGGATCTTGTACCAAAGCTGCAGCATGCCTCTACATGTCAGCCGCTACCAATCGCAGCAGGTCAGGCTGCAAGAGGCACCCACAGACAGTCGGCTGCCTCCAGTTGTTCATTCTGTACCTGTACCATTCCCAAAAAAATAAAATACATTGCCAGTAGGGAGGGTAACATTTCCTGTGATATTTGTAATTTATATAGACTCATTTTGTTCCATGTTGCTTAGAATTTTGCATTTACAGCTGGAAATAATCAGGCTCATTACATAAATATCTACTATAGCACATGTTTTCATTCAATTATATAATGTGAACAATATTTCCCTCATAGTTCTGCAGTGTCTGCCCTGACATGCTCAATGTCTGGGCTTATCAAGTGCAGGAAGAGCAAAATGGAGGCTAATTATATAGGAGCCATTGATCAGTGCATGTTGCAAAATCACTCCAAAATCAAAGGCAAACAGTGCAGAGAGTCTCTGGGACACTTTGATCCATGTCCTAACAAAGCTAGTTGGCAAGAATTACTCACCCAATGTCTGGCATACCTCACATGGGACTAAATTCTCAGAAAAGCAGTTGCAGGGGTAATCTAGGGGTTAAAACAAGTACAAACTATATATGGTTTTTGTGTAAAGCTGGTCATACGTGTGAAGATCTGCTTGTTTGGTGATGTTGCCAAATGAGCAGAACTTTTACCAATATGCTCACGAAACGATTGGCTCATAACCTGATACAAAATAGGATGAATCTAGCACACTGCCAATAGCTGTTTGTTATGAAGAATGTTTCTATCCCCTTCAGTATAGATGTTCCGCACATCCCAAGTCAAAATTTAACCAGAAAAAGAGGAGATCACTGAAATGCATATTTTTCACTGCTCTGAATTAGTGTTTATTGTCGGCTGACAAACACGTTTTGGGCCTTCAGTGCTCTTTCTCAAGTGTAACCTGGTTTGGACTGAGACATCATGAAAAAACCCAATGGGTCCTGGCCCTCATGTGACCCAGACCCACTTCCTGCTGAAAACTCTTGGCACTCCCCATTAATGCCCCGGATTGTGGCTGCTAGGGAAGGAAGTAAAAGGTAGACTTGGCAGGGAGAGGGATGCAGCCTTGGGTATGGTTTGTGGTGGAGCTCACTACTGAGCAGGGGCCACTGAGCTGGCAGTCCCGATGGGCTCAGGACACCCCCAGTCTGGCCCTAATCATAGTTGGAGGCATGTTGGTTATTGGAACAGGGACTGTAACAAAAAGCAGATGCAGCCCTCAATTATACACAAAAATCACACCTCCCCAATCCATATTCAGCCAAATGGTCAGATAGAGCCATCAAGGAAGGACAAGGAAGGACCGCATTGTCCTGTGAGTCACCTGTAGAGTTGTTAGATATATCCAATATATACATTAATGGTTTCAAACCCCTTAGGTTGTCACTAATCTGCAACTCCCAGCATAAAATTATAAATTGGAGTCCTTAGCATTTCTAGTCCCCCTTTGCTGTAAAGCTGACCGTAGATCTTCTGATGAAATTGTTCAAAAAATAATAGATAGATGAATAAATCAGCACTGGCAAGTATTAGGGGTTTGCACTGCATCCTTCAAACACAATCTGAATTATGTTGCACTCTCTCTGTGGCCCTGAAAGACTTACCATATGTAGGTATTTCCTCTTTAAGCCTCACTTCAGTAACACTTCCATTTTTGTGTTAAAGTAATCAGTTTTAGCCTTTTAAGATCCTGAAAATAAATAGTGAAGACATTTCATTCTGATTAAGCTGCATTATTGTTTATTTGTGGTGAATGTGGCACTTCAAACATGGCTGCCACTTCAACAGAAGGGGTTTGTTGCCTTGAATGTGACAGCAAAGGGAAACACAGCCTAAATGATTAATGAAATAAAACTTAAAACTAGCTTGATGCTTTGATTCTATATATGGGGAGTTTACTATGGGCTGAGTAAAATGATGGTATATTTGCTTCTTAGTATTACATTTATGTTACAGTTAGAGTGGTGCTGGCTTCTGCTAATCTATCGCAAAGGCATACAATGATTAGTGAGACGAAATGCATACTTAGATTGGCGCAGCACTTCATCGTCATTTTACAAAGTACAGAGAACAAATCACTTTGTTCCTGCAGTGTCAGACTGGGGTAGCTGGGGCCCATGGGAATCCCTGAGCCAACCATTACCTCTGACGTATCTGGTCCACCCAGACCAGGCCAGTCCGACCCTGTATTCATTAAATTTCCCTACTCCAAAGTGGTGTATAATAATAGGAATAGACCAGGGTACAGAGCTTCAGATATACCCAAAGATAAGGACCAACCCTGACCCCCAGTTTGTCACACACACACCCAAATCTCACCTGGCAAGCCTCCTTATTTATAGACCACACCTTTCTTCATAAAAAACCCAGTCTAATATAACAGAGTGAATTTATGCATATAATTATTCATAAAATATTTCTGGTTTGCTAAAGGTTAAGGGAATAATAGGAAAGAAAACCTTCATGGGCTGTAGCAACACACTTACCAGGATTTTCAAGGAAAACTGGGGTAGCCAAGGGCCAACCATTACCTCTGACGTATATTGCAAATTAGGGTCACGAAAGGAAATAGTGGAAAACCTTTTTTTTTTACATCCTTGTTTTGTAATGAAAAGTCACGTGATTTCCCTCCCCGACACTAATTTGCATATACAAATTAAAGAGATACTGACACCTGAAATTAAACTCTTTTTTACATCTATTATAATATTGGCTTTGAAAGCTACTTCTAACTTTTCCATAAAGTAATTACATGAAGCTTTTACATAACCTGTTTGATCCCCCATGTTCCTGTATGAGGGGGCTGCCATATTTGTGCAGCAGGAGTCCGTTGGCATTAGAAACTGTAACTAACAGGCTGAGATGGGACAGCCAGGTTGGCAAAGTCAGTGTCAGAGAGTCAGGCTTAGGAACTTCAACTAACAATTATGTACAAAAACAAACCTCTCAGCAAAAAATGATCAACATGACCTATAGGTAACATTTAGGGGCAAATTTACTATTATTCCCCAAAATAAATTTGACCAAATTCGAAATTTGATAAGCATTTGACCATCGAATGCTTATCGAATTGTTTTAGGCTATAATTTTGCTCGATATCCGATTTCTCGATGAATTTATACGATTGGATACTGATCATTCGATTTCACGAAAAAATCGTGAAATTTCATTCAAGCGTCCGAAAAATTTGTACGATTGTACGATGGCATTCGAGCAGGTCTCAGAAGCCTATGGCGAGCTTCCCATAGGCTTCTATTGCAATTCGTTAGGTTCAATCTGGCGAAGTAGGCAGTCGAATAACTTTAAAATTTTGATTCCACCTATCATCGAATGATCGAATTATCGAATATACGATCATTGATCTATTCGATCTATTCGATATTCGATGATCGAAGAGGCCAAATTTTAGTTTACGATTTCATGAAAACTTCGTACGATAGGTATTCGATCGAACTTCGATCATTTCACATGAAATTTGTAAATTTGCCCCTTAATGTATTGTCATATTTAATTTATTGTCATATGTTAAAAAGTAATTTTTTAGTGTCAGTATCACTTTAAGATTCTTATTTGGTTCTGGCCATACACAAGGATTTGGCCAAATCTGAATCCTGCTGAAAAAGTCTGAATCCTGGCCAAATCCAAAAACCGAATCCTGGATTCAGTGCATCCCTAGTTACAAATGATATCTGACAGACGCTAAACCTGATTATTTGATATTATAGATTAAATCAGTGGAGAACATGTACCAGAGTATATGAGTACTGCCAAATGGTCTGGTCCCTTCCCAGTGTATTAAGGCCTATGGGAGAGGTAAGAGCTCTGTCAGTGGTCTATTAATGAAAAAGTACAAGTTCTAGAAGTTAATTTCTCCTCTGCAATATGTTAAATATGCTCTGTTGCAGTTACTGTGTGTTGTGTAGCAACTTTACTGCAGATTAGCTGAGGTTTATAGTGAAGCCATGCAGAGCACATGCAGGGGTGTTTTTGGGGTTTTCATCTCCTGAGCCAGCCTTTTAGATATAGCCCCTCACACCCCATGCTTACCTTGCCGAGCGCTGGATTGGGTAGAGGTGCACTAGAACAGCACTGGCAACTTGCTGTCTGCTGCTGCCTGAGGCCAGCTTCTCAACTAACTTCATGGCAATAGCGCCCCTGAGCACATGGTACATCCCAAGATGGCTGCTGTATGAGAAATCTGCCAGTCTGAGCAGCACCCTGTTACCTGATTTTGAGTTTCTCATCACAATGCAAGGAGATTGTGTGTTATCTACTAATGATTAATGTATTTAGTGTTATACTGTATACTCCTTTAATATGTTACCAGGGATATCTAGTAATAACTGCCTGTTGTAATGTAGGAGGGCTGGTAGCTGTGTACCTGGCAGTGTGTTTCCTTTCTGTTTTACAGGTATGCTATATACATTTTTGTACATATACATGTTTTATGTAAATTTTGTTACCACTGTACAATCACTGTTTTCATTTTGTTAAAACTGAATGCATTAATCTATGGGAGAGGTGGGCTGTTAGTTTTGCTGTGTACATGACAGTTACAATGTGTTTCCCTTCTGTTTTACAGGTATGCACTCCACCTCAGAAACTCAGAACAACTCCACTCAAGTCCTTTTGTCAGCAGTTGTGTGTAGGGTTGCCACCTGGCAGGTAATTTACTGGCCTGGCAGGTAAAAATGCTGGTTGATCCCAATGTTATTAATAGGGAAAAAGATAAATATATAGGAAGGCTGGTATTTTTTCTAGAAAAGGTGACAACCCCAGTTGTGTGTCTATATGCTGAGTGAGTGTGGGGCTCCGGTGCCTGCACAGGCTGGTGTAACAAGGTGTGTTGCACCAACATCTTGGAAGGGCTGGAGCATGCAAGCAGTGGTGTAACTACCAGGGGTGCAGGGGGTGCAACTGCACCAGGGCCCCCATCCCCTTGGGGCCCATTAGAGCCACGAAAATGGTTACGGCAGGCGTTATTTAGGGGGAGATTATACATCACACATGCCATCAACACTCCAGCATGCGATTTATAGAGGTAAGGGCCCCACAGGGGGCCCCCAGTGCCCAACCTGTCCCAGGGCCCACCAGGTAGTAGTTACGCCACTGCATGCAAGTGTGAGTCTATAAAAAGGAAAGATTGGAGGCAGAAGAAGGGAATAGTAAAGTCACAGGTTGGAGCAAAGTAAAGTTCAGCATGCTCTCGCCTTGTCCTGCAAAAGTTGTGTGGATGTTGGCCCACACATCAGTAGTGCAGTGCTCTGGTTTCTTTCTGGGTAGGTGCATTTCTTTCCTAAAATAAGTGTGGACCTATACTATATATAATGAAATATTAATTTTCAACTGTATATATTTTGTGTTTGTATTTAATATGGTGTTCAATGAGCTATTGGGGTAACTCACACAAAGCAAACCATAATGGCAGACCCCCCACTCCAGTAATTCTTGTAGTTTTTTGGCCTTTCTTTGAGTACTTTTTAAACTACAAGATCTGAGCTGCAGTTCCTCATTGTCATCTTGAAACCTGATACATCCAACAATTTTCTACATCAAACACAATTTGCTACAGATGTTATCGTGTTTCTAAACAGGACAATGAATGACACAGAGTCTGAGAATGAAGCTCTCTGCTAATGGTCTCTGTGTAGATCAGGGCACCCTGTCTCCCTTAAATATCATCTTCGTCTTCGCAGCTTTGTACAGTTTTATTAGTGCTCAGAAATATAAAAAACTCATGGTGTGCTCAGCTCCGGAGAGTGCAAGAAGGATTCATATAATTCATTTAAAGGGGCATTTATAAGTGCCAAACGCAGGTGGAAAGCAGCATATTGTATTCTATCCTATACGTTTACATGTGCCTGTGTCAGTACAGGGCAATTTAAAAGAGATATGTGTGTTCCTTCCTGTGAGCCCCTGTGGCTGAGCATTTTAAAATGGAAAGCAAAGGAGCCGAAGTTTGAGTCCTCCTCAGCATGAACCCTTAAGGTGGCCATACACGATCAGACGGGACTAAAAATCCCGTCGGATCGCAGCCGCATCTGTTCGTAGATGCGGTCCTGCCATTCGACCACCCATATCCCCCTAGGGCCCATGATCGGATCAGCCCGATATCCCCCACCTCAAGGTGTATGGCCATCTTTACCCTTAGGGCTAATCTACGCAGGTGATTTGGATTAGATTTTGTAGTCAGATTTTATCTGACCCACAAGATCTTGTCATGCAACAACATGATATTTTGCAGCATCCTACAAAGTCTAATTCCCACAGCTGGAATGTAAATCGATCATAAAAAGTCTCTTAAGCTGGCCATAGACGCAACGACTTGGTCGTACGAATCGAGGATTCGTACGACTATCGTACGACTTTCGGATCCTATGTGTCGTGCCATGCCGATCGGTCGTTTGGTCGATCGGCCAGGTTAGAAAATTTTTGTCGGCTGGCGATAATATCTTTGTGTCTATTGCAGATCGTACGATTTTCAGTGGGAGACCGTCACTAGGTTTTTAATCGTACAACTTTCGTACAATCCTTGTCAGGGGCAGAACGTCAGCTGTCTGTGCTCTTTACTACTTATAGTTGATCTGAAGGTTAGTGACAGGTCGGGAGCAGGTCGGGAGATGCAAAGATCCGCTCGTGGAATCATCTTACGATCGGATCTTTGCGTCTATGGCCAGCTTTAGACACCATCAGATTTTATCTAGTCAGATGAAGATACAACATGCAGCCATCCCTTCCTACAGGGCACGTTGTGTTGTATGGCAAAGCTTCCATATAGTTTAATAATCATTCTGACATCATCCTACAAAATCTCCCGTGTAGTTTTAGGAAATCTTGTTACTCCCCGCATACTGCACCGCTACAGATTTTACAGGTGACTGTTGTGTGCTACCGAAATCAGCATCTATTTATTGCTGGGCATTTACTTCTTTATTTATTTAGTATTATTTACTTATTTATTTAGGTGCACAGGAGGCATTTAAATTATTGAAAATATGCCTCTGTGCTTTGTATTTTTCCTCTTTCTATTCTAGTGTTTTATAGCAAATTCACACTTAATTTATTCCCACTAATTTAGCTATGAAGTCCAACAATCCTTTGGACTTTTGAAATGCACTGATTCATTGAAATTCAAGCAAGTTTAACCCTATTGTGATGTAAGAGTGCTTTTTCAGGCTAGAAGAGAAGAATATGGAGCCTGTGAACTCCGATGCCTGAATCTGCACCGATGGGAAAGTAAAATGTTACAGGCATTTGCCCCTCCTTGAGGAGGGAGGGGTGTCTATGTAGGGAAGAGGGGTAAGATTTTTTAAGTAAGGGTTGAATTCTCCTTTAAAAAAATAAAAAGGTTTGCAATATTTATTGCCTACGGTTAAACCATAATCTCAGATCACTCATTATTTTGGGGATCTGAGATTAAGAATTCACGATGCCTCTGAACAACCGATTTTTGTTGAATTGAATCAACTGGCCAAATTGATCGATCTTTCAAATTCCAGCAAAGTTGGAATGGCTGGGAATCCTACAGAAAACATGTGGATTCCGTCTATTCAGGTCAAATCTCCCCTTGACATCCATAGTTGGGCCAAAGCACAGACTAGTTTTTCACAAGATTACAAATATTAAAAAACATTGCTGCATTGGCAATAAAGCTATAGTTTCAAGAATATCTGAATACATTAAAATATGATTTAAATTTCACTTTAATTGTCCTTTTGAGCTTCTGGGAGTATCTAGAAGAGCAAATAGTTATTATACCCTAGCAGAGGCTATGAGCTCCCCAACCTCCTGAATCATTACTGTTCTAGAAATGTTGACCCTTTAGGCTGGTTCAATAAGTTCAATATATAAAATGTGTCATTTCTAGGCATATTTGTTTTTTTAGAGTTTAGTTCTCCACAGCTCTGGTCTATCAAGCTGCTTCTAGCAGTCATCCGTTTGGGATGTTCAAGTGCTAAATTGGAGATCTGAGTTGTTTTCAGTAGAAAATATAATGTTGCTTTGAGGAAGCACACTAACGAGCCTTTGAATTTTTTAAAAAAAAAGCAAAAAGCAATATTAAAAAAAAAAAAAAAAAAAAAAAAGCACTATAATTTGAATAATTTTAATAATTGAGTAAAAGTGTTATAATTGAAACAGTTCCATGTTTTTATGCATGTTAAGATGCATGTCCCTTCTTAACTTCTTAAAGCATATCTATGTCTGTTGCTGGCTACATATATTGATTTGCCTTAGCTAGGCAAATTGTAAGGGCCACCCATGGAGCAGCTTCCAGCTCCCTGTTAGCTCGAGAAATGCCACAGATTGTTCATGGTTAAAACAATAGGCAAAAAGTTCCTTTTAGCACAATCCTTATTCACTGAACTAATGTTGAATAATGCTATACACTGTGCCTTTAAAACTTTTGGCACTACATTTATTATACAAAATGTTCATTTAGTGAGGTGGAAAGTGATGCAGTGTTTCCTGGCCAATAATATTTGCTTTCATTACAATTACTTTGTTTTGTTGCTTTGGGGAAAAAACAATCATCTCTGGAACATTTTGGTAACGCGACCTCTGCTGCTGCGCAATTCCCAGCAAGGGGATAAGTACAGAACACAGCAGCTATCACAGCATACAGGCAGGATGAGAAAAGTATTATACTGTTTGCAGCGTTGGCTGATAACAACTCCAATTTCATGTGTGTTATATATAGTGGCAAGTTCACTTTACAGTCCGATTCCATTACATAGCTCACACCACTTTTTCAAGAATATCAATCTATTCTGTCTTTCCCAACTTCCCCTACAACCATTATCCATTTTTCACTTTGCTCCCCACATTGTTTCATACTTGTCTTTATCTCTGAGGTTTGCTCTTCTGAGGTTGATGAGTTACAGAATAGGTTGCTATTTCAGATTTTTTATTTTTGTTGCTTTCTAAATGAATCTGAAAGGATTTACTTAACATTAAGCACTGAGCTGGAGCAACACAAGAAAGCTGTTTATTGTCAGTATATTCAGCAAAATGTTTCATCACTTTAAAGAAGAAAATGTCCAGTTCATGGTGGCGGGTTGCCAATTGTTAGGACAACCTCAAGCATTTTTAATGACTTTCCTGATACCGTGGTTCAGTGCTCTTGTTAGCAGAAAACTGCACTGGCCCAGGGTACTTGTGAGTAGGGTTGCAACCTTTTATAGAAATATATATATATATTTTTTTTTATTTTCCCTATTAATAACATTGGGATCTACCATAATTTTTACCGGCCAGGCCGGTAAGATACCAGCCACATGGCTGCGCCTCTGAATTCTGAAGAGAGAAGAAGAACCACAGGCCATTGCAGTTTTCTGCTCACAGGAGCACAGGCCTGGGGAGTCAGGTAAATCATTACAGTCCTTGGGGTTGTTCTAACATTTGGTACCTCCATGGATTGGACCACTTGTTCTCCTTTAAAGGAACAGTTCAGTGTAAAAATAAAAACTGGGTGAATAGATAGGCAGTGAAAAATAAAAATGTTTCTAATATAGTTAGTTGTAATGTATAAAGTCTGAAGTGACTGGATGTCTAACAGAACAGAACAAGTTAGTCAGCGACTTGAAGGTGGGCCACATGAGACATAAATGTTCAGTGAGTTTGCAATTGATCCTCTGCATTCAGCTCAGATTCAAAAGCAACAGTTATGTCCCATGTACCCCCCTCAAGTCACTGATTGGTCAGAGCCTGGTAACCAATTAGTGTAAACCAAGAGAGCTGCAAAGCAGGATGTAGTGTTCTGGCTTTTATGTGACTCCATCAGTGACTCCAGCCTTTATACTTTACATTTTTGGCTAACTAACTATACTGTATTGGAAACATTGTTTGTTTTGCACAGCCAAACTATTTACCCAGTTTTTATTTTTATACTGAACTGTTCCTTTAACTCAAAGGAGCAAAGGTTTCACACTTGCTCTGATTATTCCTGATAAATAAATCACTTTTTATATAAAAGTATAAGTAACACCAAAAAAATGTAAATTAAAAATACCCCAAACGTATCTACATCTAGAATGGTTACTGCTATGGAGCTACTATATACTGCAGGGAACACATTTGTATATGTAAAGAATAGGACAGGAACACTCCGCCAATGAGGCAAGTTGAGAAACTTGCCTCAGGCAGCAGCGCCCCACTGTGCTGGTGTCCTGGCCCTCTCTGCCACCCTCGTGGACCCCCATCTGGCGCAAAAAGGTGAGCGCACAGCGGAGGGGGGCAGCAGCAACACAAGCTGCCTCAGGCAGTGGAGGGGCCAGGATCACACCTGGGATAGGAATACATGTTATGTCAGATCTGACAGATCATTTTCATATTCATTGTTTTA
>CM044442.1:93583033-93596755 GCA_024363595.1 Xenopus borealis
ATATAGAATATGATTGAGTTTTGCTATGTTATGACACTATTCACATGCAAGGAGCTTGTTTGCAGAAGCTGCATTGACAGCCAAGAAAATGCTCAGATATGCACAATTTTCATTTTGGGGTTCCTACAGGTCACATACTTGGGTAAATCTATGCATACTGGGCATTAAAGGAACAGTAACATGAAAACATTTAAGTGTTTTTAAGTAATGAATAAATAATGTACTAATGCACTGTGATAGCCTTTCGCTTCCCCCTACCTTCCAGCTGCTTCAATGAAGAATCGCCAGCGTCTGTTCACACGCGGCGCTGCGTTTTCCAAAGTCGCTCAAGGTTGCCTTGTTTAGGCAATTTTGAGAGATTTCGGAAAACGCAGGTGATTCTTCATTGAAGCAGAGGGAAGTGGTTCGGGGAGATAGTCATGAGGCGATTAGTCGCCAGGCAACACATCTCCCTGAATCTTTTTGTCTGGACTAGCCCTTAAGGTGCTCACCCAGTTATTCAGTGGGTTCGGGAACCGGCAGCAAAGGGAAAACTCCAACCAATTCACTTCAGACAAGATAGGTCTGAATTGAGCTGGCTAGAACTCAGGGGCATGCGGGGCATCACGTTGTGTGATGTGTTGTTCCAAATGTAGAAATCTACAAAAACTGGAAAAGAATATAAAATGAACTGTTTGATTAATTGCAATGTGATGTTTGTGGTTTATCCTACTAACTTGTCTTATAGCATACAGTATATGGATTGCACAACCCGTTCTCTAAAAAACTGACTGTGTTAACAAAAGAGTCAGATATCAGCTAAAAGCGACAACTGTTTCGAGGCATTTTGCCCATTGTAACGGAGAGAATGTATCCTTCCTGCATATTCAGGGTATAGACAGAGTAAAACCTGAAAACAGAGGAGGAAACAAATTAGGTTAATTATTTCATTTAGAAGTGAAGTGGATTTTTAAATTAGTTACAAGAGAACCAAATGGACTGAATATAAAGTGGGATGTTAGATGCCCTGTTTAATTATGTATATATGAAACATAATAATTCAAACCACAGTAGGTGTTTGGAGAATGTAAAATAAATGAATTAAAGGAAAACTATACCCTGAAAATAAATACTTGAGCATCAGATATCAAATTAAGTGGCATATTAAAGAATCTTACCACACTGGAATATATATATTTAAGTAAATATTGCCCTTTTACATCTCTTGCTTTGAACCACCTTTTGGTGATGGTCTGTGTGCTGCCTCAGAGATCACCTGACCAGAAATATTTCAACTCTAACTGTAACAGGAAGAAGTGTGGAAGCAAAAGACAGAACCCTGTCTGTTAATTGGCTCATGTGACTTAACTGTATAGTTTTCTTGGTATGTTTGTATGCACCGTTGGATCCTAGGATCCCAGGAGGCTGTCCTTATTTTTTAAAATGGCAATTTTCTATTTATGATTACCCAATGGCACATGCTACTAAAAAAGTGTATTATTATGAAAATAGTTTATTTACATGAAGCAGTTGTTTTATGCAATATCTGTTTATAGAGACCTACATTGTTCGGGTGGTATAGTTTTCCTTTAAGTTGTTTTTATATAATATTGTATGGAAATAGAATGCTAAAAAGAAAGTAACAGTCAGTTAAGGTAATCAAGGCAATAATTTTTATATATAGTTATCTTAAATTGGCACAGTTACTTTTGAATTTTTATAATGTTGCAAAATGTAAAGCCGATATAAGAAGGTCTTTTGTGGATGTTAAGTAGTTTGTTTCTGACAGGGTTAATGGTGGGAAGGAAACACGTCAGTGGTGACATGAATTTCAAATGTTTTTTAAATGGATTTTTTGCACCGGTGTATTTATCCTGATTATGCCTGGAATCAGACGAAATGCGTTAGGAAAGATTTCTGTACAATAAAGCTACTTTTAATTTTATCGCTGCCTGGGTGTCCGTAGAGTGCGCATCATTTTTCTAGTGAATTGATCAAGCTACAAGCCTTGACATGTATCCATAAACAGTGTTGTTCTTCAGAATTCATTTCATATTATGTACAGCTATGTATGCGGTTAATAATTCATCTGGGTCAGACTATTCTGCCCTCCAGTTCTCTACCTCTTGACCCTGTCTCCTGCTTGCTTGGTTAATTAAAAATGATTAAACTGATTAATACATTACAAATAAATCTTGGTGAGTGGTATCTAACAGATCTTTATGCATTTCCAGTGGAAAATGAACTATTTACAGTTTTATTTATAGTATTTCCAAGCATATCTACAGCTTTATGAATGGTAAGGGTAAAAAGACAGTTACAAACTACAGATGCCTAGTTACAACTTAGAGCTCTCAAAATGAGTGGTGTAGTATGATTTAACACTTCTATAAGCCTAACCCCATTTGTAATCAAAGCAATATTCTGCGATCATCTTATAATAGATACGTTCAAAAATAATTTAAGGCATTCATTATTACTTATATATATTCATTGTTCAGAAAATTACTCTTGCGTTTCTTTTGGATTGTATCTCAATATCTCAGCAATAAAACCTCTAAAGCAGAGCCAGCTAAACTACTTTCATGTGGCATTTCAACACTGAGATAAAATCACATACAATCTATGTTGCACTATATTGCTGCTGCCTGCAGTCACACAGGGCAGTCAAGTGTCGATGGAGAAATTAGCTGGTTAATGCTGTAGGGAACATTTAAATGGGATACTGTCATGGCAAAAAATTTTTTTTCAAAATGCATCAGTTGATAGTGCTGTTCCAGCAGAATTCTGCATTGAATCCATTTCTCAAAAGAGCTAATTATTTTTTTTATATTTCATTTTGAAATCGGACATGGGACTAGACATATTGTCAATTTCCCGCTGCCCCAAGTCATGTGACTTGTGCTCTGATAAACTTCAGTCACTCTTTACTGCTGCACTGCAAGTTGGAGTGATATAACCCCCTCCTTTTTGCCCCACAGAAACCTAACAACAGAACAATGGAAAGGTAACCAGATAACAGCTCCCTAACACAAAATAACAGCTGCCTGGTAGATCTAAGAACAGCACTAAACAGTAAAAACCCATGTCCCACACGTACTATTTAGTTACATTGAGAAGGAAAAACAACAGCCTGCCATGAAAATGTGAAAATGATGAAAAAAATGACGACCCAAGTTATTGCTATGAGCTTTGATCAAACTTATGCAGACATTGCATGTTGAACTCACCATTAGGATTCAGAGTTGGTGTGTTTTGCTTCCAAATCAGGAACTACCAGAAGTTGAAAGAAATGCTACCTATAAGCGTTGTTCACTTGACAAAGTCATGTGCTGAAGCAAATATTGTGCACAGCTGTATGCAGTAACGTAACCACCGCCTTTCAGGCCCTGGTGCAAGATGTGCACTGGGCCCCCCTCCTTTCTGAAATCTCTCCAAATTTCCAATTTATTCCAGGGGGCAGAAATAAAACAGCCTGGAGAAAATATCTGTAGTTGATAACTCATTGGCATGGATTATTTGGGCTGGTATAGTTGTTTTCCATCAGGTCATGTTTCTTTTGGCAGACTAAAATCCATTTAATTCAAAGCTTTCTTCAATAAAAGTCCTACGTCGTCAGCAGTTAGTGACCAAAAATGTAATGCTTTCTGAAAACCAATACATTTTCAGGTTGATGTTTCTTCAATATTAGCATAAGCCATTTGTCATTATTAAATGTTTGCTTAGGTACATTATACATATGAACTACTAAGCATTCCTAAATTTTTGGGGCTCAGTAATAAAAATAAGCTGCAAAAACAACAAAATTGATATGTCTGAAACACTATTCTGTAAATCCTAATGCCCAAAATCAATGCTCAATTGTCAAGAATTTCCTCTGGACCTCAGCAGGGCACAGGATGCAAGTTCCACATACTCATCCATTCATCTTCTTCTGGCAATTAGTTAATGTTGGATCCAGACACATGAATAAGCTAGTATGAATCTCACATGGAGAGGAAAGTAGATGCCATTACAGAACCCCATGTTGAATCACCACATGTTCATCCTACTAACTGAGCTCACTGTGGGAATAGCTGGTTGCAGTTTCTTTCTACTCCTTTCAGATTATATACCACTCACAAATAAAGTCTGTTATAATCTCTGCCACCTTTAACCTCCCGCCTCCAATGATTCTGCCTGACATAATTAATAAAACGCACAGCTAAAGCTTTTGGACTTTTGGACTCATCCTGGTCAGCACAGCAGGAATATCTCTGATGAATTCCATCTGTGGAAAGGATACAAATCTAGGAATTTAAGTGGAAGAAGCCCAGGTTAGCAAAGGTAAATGTTAAGGAAGGTATACACAAGTCCTGCTGTATTTGGATTTCAATAAAACAGTAAACACCGATGCCAAATTGTGTTGAGGAAAACAGTTTTACAAGCAGCCAGTTCTCAAAGAAGCAGCAAGAGCAACCACATGAATGCTGCACTTTTGTTTGTACAAAACCACCATTCATTGAATTGCACATTACTTTATAACCCACCCAAACATTTTCCCTGCTGATAAAGTTTCATGTTCTTAACTTCCCTTCAATTTCTGCACAGTAATCACTCATTCTTTTGCTGAAATGTATGAAAATTTGGGGAGTGATATGTTGATTATGAGCCCTAAAGAACAAGAATTTCTACAAAAACACATGTAAGCACCCAAAGTTCCTTCTGTCTGTAGTCGTACAAATCTTAGTGGTTACAACCACATTGTGAATGTTGTAGATTAGATAGGTATATATACACTCTAGGTTCTTTAAAACAAATAAACTTCCATTGTTTCTATTATTATATTTTAATGTAGTTGTTACCGATATGGTATTACCAGATTTGAATATGGTTGGTACATGTTTCTTTATTAGGCTGAAGGCAGTTATTTTGATTGCAGATGTTTTACCTCAGATTTGCTACTTAAACTACCGTACTAATATTACACAATACTCTTTCTGAATATGAGCAGCATGTGTTCTAAAATGTCATCAGTACGATATCAAACTGTAAATACAGATTTAACTAAAGGAATGAGCTGTAAGAAACCCCTCATACAGGAGAGCTAGCCTAGCACTACTTTAAAATGTACCTCCTTAGGGGAATTGGTATTTTGTATTTTACACCTTCACTTACATTGAGTGACTCCCTGAGCATGTAATTTAGGTTGTATTTAAATATGCAAGACCCCATATGTTTGGCATACACATGATCTACTCGCCCCATTAAAACGTGGCAGAAAAATAATATTAATTGTCCCGAATTTAAGCAAATGTAACTGCTTACAGGAGTTAGGGAGACTTTACTCATTGTTTCCCATTACATCAGATTATAATCCTTTGATTTTTAATGCCTACGGTTGCATCTGAAGGACAAGCAGTGCAGTGGAAAAGAACATGTTCTAATTATATCTTCTCTGTGACATAAAAGACCAATGCAGCTACAGAACAGCTATGATTCAGCAATGGAAGCTAAAGAACTAGAATGAGCTGAATAACACAAATTGCATCTAAAACAAATAACTTACATAAAAAAACTGGGATACAGGCAGTTCTGAATTCATTTTCATTTTCATTTCTTTAGATGTGCAGATTGCACCCATTTTTAGCACTTTGCACCCTGCCCTGCAGACAGTAAATGGGCCATTGTGTCTTACATCATCATTTCCAAATTATATTCTAAGGGCTCTTCCACACGAAGAGATTGCAGGGAGATTTGTAGCCTGCGACAAATCGCCGCGTGTTTGAAGCTACAAATCTCCCTGCATCTCTTCCCCCAGTCTTGCGCTTGCTTAAGTTAAAGTCGCGTGTGCCTATTCACACGCGGCGCGGCGCTTTAGCAAATCGCTCGCCAATGCATTTTTGCGCGATTTTCAAAAGCGCCGCGCTGCGTGTGAATAGGCACACGCGACTTTAACTTAAGCAAGCGCAAGACTGGGGGAAGAGATGCAGGGAGATTTGTAGCTTCAAACACGCGGCGATTTGTCGCAGGCTACAAATCTCCCTGCAATCTCTTCGTGTGGAAGAGCCCTAAGCCTTAATGTTACTCCAATTTGGAGTGATATCACCTCCTCCCTCCCCCCCCCAGCAGCCTAACAAAAGAACAATGAGAAGGTAACCAGATAACATCTCCCTAACACAAGATAACAGCTGCCTGGTAGAACTAAGCACTCAATAGTAAAAACCCATGTCCCACTGCGTACTATTCAGTTACATTGAGAAGGAAAAACAACAGCCTGCCAGAAAGCAGTTCCCTCCTAAAGTGCTGGCACAAGTCACATGACCAGGGGCAGCTGGGAAATTGACAAAATGTCTATCCCCATGTCAGATTTCAAAACTGAATATAAAAAAATCTGTTTGCTCTTTTGAGAAATGGATTTCAGTGCAGAAGTCTACTGGAGCAGCACTATTAACTGATGTGTTTTGAAAAAAACATGTTTTCCCATGACAGAATCCCTTTAAAGCTAAACTTGTGTTGATTTGTGTTGAACTTCTGTTCCTTTTTTATAACTTAATGTAGTCTTTCATCCAGACCTTGATGATTCTTCTGTGTACCTGCCTGAAACATCTATTCCACTGAGGTTCATTCTGTGCGTTATTTGTTTATCTTTATTTATTTATTTATTTATTGTTTTAATAATAATATTGAGGATGTTACAGTAAACATACTTATTACAGCATTAAAATAATATTTTGCCTTAGTTTTGAAGAAGACGCCAGTTTGTTCCGGCAGTGATGCCAAGGATTCCAGTCCCAACAATAAAGTATATAATATAACATACAAAAACATACAAAAAAAATACCGCAAGTCATATTATGGAACAGCAAGCTACAAAAATCAGGCTCTACTCCCCCTTCTTTAAAGTGATAATAGATGAGAGGAGAAAGTCCCTCCAATTCTGTAATCTATCCAGGGTTGCCATATTTTAAGAAATAAGGGGTATTTGTGTACAGCAATGCTAACCAGTTTCTGATTTACAAATATCCAGTCAATTTTATCTTAAAGTAAGTTATAATTTGTAGATTGGGATTTTCAAGTCTATATTAGGTTAATTAGCCTTTTGTACTTTTGTTGTGTCTCGCTGTGGTGCCCCCGTCAACGCCTCATATGGCGTAAGTCAGGCCCGGACTGGCAATCTGTGGGTTCAGGCAAATGCCCGATGGGGCACTTGCTTTAAAATGTAAATGGGCTGCTCACCGAAAAATACAAATTAGGTTTGTCTTTAATATGCAAATGAGCTAATCACTTTAGAAATGTAAATGAGCTGTTCATAATAGCCAGCCACAGCTAAGCTGATGCCTGCATTTGTAAGTGCACATACCAGTACTGACATATGGGAGGAAATAGGAATTCTGACCAACTTCAGTTAGTAATATTAGAGTTGCTTGCTATATACCCAATCCCTTATGCTTATGATAGGTATGTTGGCAACAGGAGGATCCATGCTCAGAACAATCACTTCAGTCTGTATATGTTACACTGTGATATGTAGCATTAATTGCATGAGACAGCCTAGTCTTTTCAAGTATGACACACTTTGGCCCTGTGATACACATTGTAATTTAAATCCTTTTATCTGCCAGGGTACAGGGTCTAGCTGGGGGCACACAAAGGAAAATTTAGAATATAATGTAAGTATAGGGCCACTAATCCATCTGATAGAATAGTTGTGATAGAAACTAGGGTGAGATATTTGTTGCAAGGACCAGTTCCAGCACATAGGGTGTATAATATTGCTGGGGATTATATGATATTCCTAGTTAACCTTGGGGTTGGAAATATATATCATGCTTTGCATGCGTTGGAATAGTCCGGCCCTGGCGTAAGTTTACGTTCAATGCTTCAAATATCAGGTTATACACACGTATCCAGTATCTTGTCACTTCAGGGCAGCTCCAAATGTGGACAGGCCTGGACTGGCAATCTGTGGGTTCTGGCAAATGCCAGAAGGCTGTTATAAGGTGCCATAAAAATCAGCATATAGAGCTCTGGTGGGGATCTGATTGGGCCTCTGTGTACCGGAAGTGCCAGGGCCTTTTTTAATTTTTGGTCCAGAGCTCTGGGTAATCCGAACATTCAGCCTTCCCGATCTATATCGTGGCCAGATATTCATTGGGAAGACCTGTCAGAAGCTCCCATACATGGGCAGATATGACCGATAGCAGCAGATTTATCTGCCCCTGTATGGCCACCATAAGATTGGGCTACATAACTTTATTTCTTTATCTTTTTTTATCAAACCTTCAGCCTGTGAGTTTGTGGCTTCCACAAAAAAAATATGGTCATTTGATATCATAAGTTTAAATGAAATATGTACTATATATGCACCATAGCAGACAAGTAGTCAACACGACACTCACTTTCTTCCTTGGGCAGGTGCACGTTCTCCAATGCACACTTAGCACTGGCAATACTGGTAGAGAAGTTAGAACAGCACGCAATATATTTCTGAATAAAGAAGCCTTTACTGGTGCAATGACATTATCCCAATGCCCTTGCTCCAATAACGGCTTTTTTATTCAGAAATATATTGGGTGCTGTTCAAACTTCTCTGACTATATATGTACCATAGACAACGTTATTTAAAAATAAACTCCACAGCTGAATATAGTGCATAGCAAATATATATCCATGGAACAAAACAGAAAGGTATTTAGAAAACATGCAGATTAGCCTGGAATATTTAAACCTAATAAAAATTTCCATTTGTTTTTCAGAGGGGTGCAACATGCTTGTCTGGTACATCTTCACTTTTGATGGTTCTGCACAAAATGCAAACTGGACTTACATTGATTTAGTAGTGAGAGGAACTTTCCTGGCTCTGGAATGCATGGATTGTCATTAAACTGGGCCCTATTAAATGTATATAACTAATATGGATACATAAAAAGACACTTACTGAATAAAATCATGTTTTTGTGTCATTTTTACGTTGCGTTTTCCGTCCGTTGTAAATACCCATAAACTGCGCTACCACTGAAACTAACGGAAAACGCAATTCACACAGGACGCTTGCAAGAAATCTGCCACAGGACACCGGTATTTTGTAGCTGAAACGCCAATACATCAACAAATTATCATCTCAATAGTGCCTATGGGATCTGCATGGTTGAAACCACACTTTGGGTAAATACGCAGCATATTGAAAATATGGCGTCTAAATTCTCAATGAGAACAATGAGAAGTGCATGTTGGGAAAAGAAACGTACGTGCTGAAAAATGCTGCAAAAACACCATGTCTGGCTGTAAGGCTGAATGCCAGTATTCAGGCATAAAAAAAAGGTAACAAGTATACACAATAAGAAATAAATTAAAAAGTGACACTGTAAGGCTCATTTAGGAGCCAATTTAGGAGCCAATTCAGGAATATTGTTTTTTTAACCAGAATGCCATTTCCCTGCCAAATTTCCATGCAAAAGTGTTTGCAAGGTGGCATTGCATCTGGTTGCAGTCATTGTGGTCAGTGTGTAAAAATGTGGACAACTGTGCTTGCACCCAGTTCCACTGAAAGTCTTCGGTGCTCAGTAACCCCCCCACTAGTTGTGGTCAGGGACCTCCTTCAAGTAAAAAAGTGTTGGCCAGGGCCCCCCATACGTTAAGAAAACACTGGTGGCCAGCCCCCCACAAGTTGAAAAAAAAAAACATTGGTGGTCAGGGTCCCCCCATAAAAATTTTAAAACAAAATTGGTGTCCAGGAGTTAAAAAAAAAAAAAATTGGTGTTCAGTGGAACATACCTTCTTCATGAACCTTTTCAGCAGTGGCCTTCGACTGCATTCGGTGGCTTTCGGCTTCTTCCGGTGCTGCTTCAACGACAGCGACCGGCTAATTCGGTATATGCAGCACTACTGGGCCCCTTAAAGCTAATAAACCACAGGGCGCAGTACAGCTGCCCCCCCTTGATGGCAGCCATAGGTGTGTCACATGCAATTGAATAGAATGCAAGGTTAAAATCCGACAAAATGTGCAATTATTGCTCGTCAGTTTTGTTGAAGGATTCATAGGCAAAAAAATCTCTGTCTTTTCTTGCTGAGCAATAGCAATGGAGTCTAAGGGGCTGATTTCTTAAGGGTCGAAGTGAAAATTTGAATAAAATTCAAATTTCGACGTGATTTTGGGCTACTTCGACTATCGAATATCCCAAAATTCGATTCGAATTTAAAAAATTTGAATATTCAAATTTCAAAGTACTCGCCCTTTAAAAATACTTCGACTATTCAGCAGTTTAAAGCTGCCGAATTGGCATTTTAGCCTATGGGGGACCTCACAGAAATTGCTATGAATTTTTTTCTAAGTTCTGAGAAATCAAAGGATTCTGGTGAAATAGAACGATTCGAACTATTTTTCATTTGATCGAATACGCCCGTTTTTGAACGAAAATGGACATATTTGATCAAAAATTACCCCACAAAAATTTAGATTGTTGAATTTTGAAGTTTTTTCACCCCTTAGTATCTGATTTATTGTACAAGCATTTGACAATTATGTGCTAGCTGTATTAGAGGCATTCTGCACTTTTTTCATGGAACAGGGCCATTATTAGATAAAAACATTGAGTTTTATAGTACTTCTAAATGCAAATACCTAGACATGCTACAAGCTAGACTCTGCGTCTACAATATTCTAATATTTAAAACAAACTTTTAGACCTGGGAATGCCCAGTTATTTCAAGACACAACCCCAGTCCACTTCAGCATTCCAGTAAACCCCATCATTATTGGAGTCCATAGGACTGGGCAGAGAAAGACACCTCCTGCATCAGTAACTGCTAAACTGCTATCATCAGGCAAATGAAAAAGAAAAGAAAACTATGAATGTATATTACAAAAATGCTCAGAAAGGGTGAGCACATGAAGTTATTGGGATGGTACAGTTCTTATGAATATGTTTTCTGTTACATGCTAACCCTGCAAGCTACATTCTTCTCATGGAACTCCAGATGTGAACTCTCCCTTTCTGATTTTCGTTTCTCATCCTCTTGTTCTCCTTTGTATTTGCAGCATATGGAGATGACCTCTTGCCACCTGTACTCTGCTTCCTCTGCCTGTCAGGGAGGTGAAAACAGAACCCGTTCTTGTTCTACAATGAAATCATATACCCCTCAGAGATATTCCTCCTCTGCGTGTTTCCATTATATACTGTTTGAATTATTAAACTGCCCTTTGTTATGTGTAAGCCCTTCCTTGTCAGATATGTAACACATTTAATTTTTATGTATAAGGAAAACTGAGTTACAGCAGAGGAGACACAGGCAATATGTAAAGGCTGAAGCCTCCAAAAAAAAGGAAATAAGTTGAGACAGGAATCCTAAATAGGCAGTAAGCTTCTGATGCTCAAAAAATTGAAAATGATGTGGCTTTATAAATTGGATACAACCTGGTCCAGGGGTTTAAATAAAAATCAGAGGAGTAACTACAGAGGAAGCAGAGCAGGGGGACCCAGGATATATAGGGGTCCAATGTGACCCTAATTAATGAGTAATTTTAATACCATAATTATAAAACAGGACAAATATCTGAAAAATTTTCAGGAAAAAGCCCTAAAAAATTCTGAAAAAAACGCAGAAAAAAAAAACACGCTATTTCACTCGAGTTTATCGAGTTTGTCCTCGATCCGATTAAATAGTTTTTTTTTTAAATAATAAGTAAGGTACAATCAAGGATTCTAATTTGGTCAACTTTTTTTTAATTAAAATAATCAAGCCCCTAAATGTGGTTTTAGAGATTGAAACACCAGGCTTAATAAGGGCCCAGGTTAGTGGCATAACTATAGAGGAAAAAGACCCTAGGGAACAAGGGGGGCCAGATCACAGGGTCTGCTTCCTCTATAGTTAGAAATCCCCCTCCACTGTAATCAGCTGAGAGAGAGGGGGACGTAATCAAGCAGGCAGGCAGGTGGAGGGCCAAGTAGGTGTGTGGGACCCTTCTAAAGTTTTTTTTGCACTGTTGTTAAGCCACTGGCCTGGGTGGACGGAAACACATCTCTTTCTCGTATGTTTTGGTGTTAAATAAATTCTGACAACACTTTATCAGTGTGCTGCTAGTACTTTTTCATGTTAGAATCCTTAATCTATGACACTCCATCTTGTAACTATAACATCTACCACCTGAAATCTGACCCTTGTCAGTTTTTATGTGTGGAATGCTGGTTATATAACACAGCTAACAGCAGGATATAGCATTGTTGTGGTGCTCCAGTTGTTAGATACATAATTAAAGGGATACTGTCATGGGAAAAATGCATCAGTCAATAGTGCTGCTCTAGCAGAATTCTGCATTGAAATCCATTTCTCAAAAGAGCAAACAGATTTTTTTTATATTTCATTTTGAATTCTGACAAGGGGCTAGACATTTTTTCAATTTCCCATGTGACTTGTGCTCTGATAAACTTCAGTCACTCTTTACTGCTGTACTGAAAGTTGGAGTGATCTTACTCCCTCCCCTTTCCCCCAGCAGCCGAACAAAAGAACAATGGTAAGGTAACCAGAAAGCAACTCCCTAACACAAGATAACAGCTGCCTGGTAGATCTAAGAACAGCACTCAATAGTAAAAACCCATGTCCCACTGCGTTCCATTCAGTTACATTGAGAAGGAAAAACAACAGCCTGCCAGAAAGCAGTTCCCTCCTAAAGTGCTGGCACAAGTCACATGACAAGGGCAGCTGGGAAATTGACAAAATGTCTAGCCCCATGTCAGATTTCAAAACTGAATATAAAAAAATCTGTTTGTTCTTTTGAGGAATGGATTTCAGTGCAGCAGTCTACTGGAGCAGCACTATTAATAGTTGTGTTTTGAAAAAAACTTGCAGTCCACAGATACAGCCCTGCTGTGATGAAGCATATTTTCAGTCAAAGCAGGGTCCATTTAGCACTATTTATTGGTTTGAAGCCTTATGAAGATGCTTTGTCTGCATAACAATGTTTCTTGTGAGTTCAATTCGAGTTGATTGACTGGATGTCTTACTTGGAGAATCTTTAAGAGACTGGGCAGATATCCCACTTGCTGGCAAACAGATTTAATAGCAAAGCCATTGATTTGAGAGCCTGAAAAATGTGGCAACCGATATTCAACCAGACTGTACATTTTTAGTATGAGTTGCTAGTCTTAAATATTTACATACAGTTATACAAATAAAGAATGCGTAGGTAATTACTATAAATCATACGGCAGACACTAAGCAGAACTTATTATATTGTACACACACAGTACAGGCTCTCTTAAACCAAATTGTGTTCACTTGAAAAGCAAAATATACTCTATTGATATGTAGGGTTTACATTCCATTTGGTTCCCATAAACATGCATTATACTTAATAGGAATACACTTTCCAACAACATAAGGAAACAAGTATCACAAAAGAATGCAATAATCTATGCCTTTAAAATTAAGGGGAAATGGCACCCAAAGTCTTTTCAGGAAAACAGGTGACCTAAACATCTGGTGGACCCTTCCAGTATACTGTATGGGGATTCTGCAGGCAATGGCATATTGCAGTGAGGATACCTACACAACATATTGTGGCTTGAATCTAAAAATCAACAGCACCCAAGTTATTTTAAAGGGATTCTGTCATGACTGTTATGATGTAGTTTTTATTTCTAAATTATACTGCAAATAATTCCCTCTATCATGTAAAATGTAATTCCTGAACCAGCAAGTATATTTTTTTCAAGTTGTAATATTGGTGTGTAGGCAGCCATCTCAGGTCATTTTGCCTGGTCA
>CM044442.1:93622533-93635714 GCA_024363595.1 Xenopus borealis
TATATATATATAACATCAGCAGTTGTCATGTTGTGACCTCAGCTTTTGGGGTGCACAACAGTGGTACAAAGTCAGTCCAAGCATTGGCCCCTAAGTTCAGGTAAATGATAGCAGCATATAGCATGTGATTTGAATCATATAAAAGCAAATGGGGAGCTACTAGGGGTATCTTCAGGGGCACACATATTTACTGCTAAAGGGCTGTAGTTGACTTGGGCTGGTACAGAAGCCCAAAACATAGTGAAAAACATTTCTTCACTACTTCTTTGTTAAGCTCTAGTTCTCCTTTAATGGCATACATAGAATAATCTTATCTTTGAAAGCCACCTGTGCCACTTGCTCCTGATTGTAGAAGGCACTATTTGTACCATTGCACATCCTAGTACTGTATGTAAACTCAACCCACTTTTTGGTCCTAATTGTTGCAATTCACAGCAGCTTATGGCAAAAGAGTCCTTGGTTCTTCAGTAAATGTGAACACCAAGGTCTCCTACAGACCCAATGCATAGCATTGCTCAGATCACGAGTACATTAAAAATAGTGTTATACTGCTTGAATGCAGGGAACAGTCTGATCCACTTACAAATGGGACTGTTTCCAGTTAAGCATTTCCCAGGACAAATTAAAGAGCTTCAGCATTACAAATTAGCCAAGCCAAGCACTTCAAACACAATCTTTAATGAGAGTTCTCATGACAAACTAATTCTTCAATGCAAAACAGAATATTGCAGTGCCAACTGTGAAGGACTATAGCCAGATTTCATTGTCTGTAAGTCAAGTAGTGGCTAGTGTACTAATAATACTCAATAAACTAACGCTTTGCTTTAAGTGTACCCAAAGAAGAAAACAAAAGACCAAGAAATAATGGCTTGATTGTGGTATGTTGTACTGTCTTGGAAGCAGAGTAGGGCATGGATACTTGCTCAAATAGAAATTCATTCACAGTAGGATAATTGAGAAAATATGTATATTTGAACTTATTAGGTACTTCATATTCAGGGCCAGATTTACAGTCGCCCCTAGACCCACTGCCGTTCGTCGCCCCAGTCTCCTCCCCTTTATTCATGCCAATTTTAATCATCGGGAACAATAGAGACTGGCGCAAATTTAAGAAATGATTGTATCCCCTGTGCATCCCCAGTGCTTTGAACTAATGTGGTTGTGGTTGGGCTGCATACCGCCCCCCTAAAATCCTGCCGCACTAGGCCCAGGCCTTTCCTCCACAAATCCGGACTTGTTCATATTTTTGCATTGTTTGTTTCTGAATAAACCCTTGTTTGTCAGTAATCAAGACCAAAAAAGCATGTGTAGCATTTCAGCCAGGTTTTGAATTGTAGTTCTGAACATAATAACACTTATCAAATGAATATTTTGGTCATGTCACTATTTATAACTGAAATAACCTTCATTACCGATTACATGTCTTCTCCTTATTTGAACAGGCAGGAGGGCTGATATGAGGTAAATGAGAATATTTTGTGTCCGGATTTGAGAAAAAAGACACTTAAAGGGGACATGTCATCCAAAAAAATAATTCCAAATCTTATTTTCTCATGTTAGTCAAACAAAATGAACTTTAATTACACTGTAAAAATAATTTGAATCCTGTTTCCTGTCATCCGGGAATTAATAATTATAGCAAGCAGGTAGGAGCTATTTTGTTGATACTGTTATTAAAAGAGAGCCAAACCAAAAAAACCATACTCCCCTACCCTACATAGACCCCCCGAGCTCCCCCCAGCCTAGGCGTAATCTTCAGTAATTGCCCCTAAGTCTTTACTGACCTCTCTTTACAGATTCAGCGCATGGCTCAGGGGCGCCTTCTTATCTTTGGCCTGCTTTGCGAAGTAATCACCGTAACGATGCATGTGCAGTTTGGAGCAGTCTTCTGGTTTTTGACAACTGCATATGCACTGAAAATGATGGGAATTGCTGAACCCCCAGAAGAAGACCCAAAGAAGAAGACCCAAAGAGCCGTAAGATTGCGCCTGTAAGCTCCGCTGTGCTAAATCTGCAAAGAGAGGTAAGTAAAGACTTAGGATCAATTACCGAAGGGTACACCTAGGCTGGTGGGGAATAGGGGAGGGGGTCTATGTTGGGTAGCAGGGTAGGGGTTTTTATTAATAAGGGTTTGATTCTCCTTTAAGACAAGCTTTGCATTATCTCAAAATCTTGTTTGTACACCAGACTGGGGGACCTGATATCCACCCCCATGCACTGGCTACCCAATTAAATCGTGAAGAGAACGGGGGGAATGTGGAGAATGAAGTTACATCTAGTAAGTGCTGAAAGGAAAATGAAAATATTTGCCTGCCCTGCCTCTAAGCCTAATGCATATTTGATTGACACCAGCAGCTTTTTTTTTTTTTTACAGCAGCTATAGAGTTAAATCCTTACTAGGCAGCTGCATATGTTGCCATTTCCCATTTACACGCCACTAGTTATTGGCCAAAGTATGTAATGACCACTTCCTACCACACTGCCTTATAGTGTGTGTAAGGAGTGGCCTCTTCCTCTTTGGCTGCTGGTGTCCTAATCATTAGTGATGGGCGAATTTATTCGCCAGGGGCGAATTCCCGCGATTCGCCGCTGGCGAATAAATTCGCGAAACTGGCCAAAAAAATTCGCCGCTCAAAACCGAGTCGCGCGTCGTTTTTGACGCGACGCGCCGAAAACGACGCGACGCGCACCGAAAATGACGCGACGCGCGCAGAAAATGACGCGATGCTTCGGAAACGGCGAAACGCGCCCGTTTCGCCCATCACTACTAATCATCTGGATGTGCCCATTGAGCCTGGGTATACCAAGGCCTAGTAAAGCCTTTGCCCTGAAGGGACCTGAACCTTCAGTGATTAAGTCGGGGACCAGGGAACCCTGTGAACAAGGTTAACTATCACAGGGCAGATCTTTAATAGACTCTCTAGTCAGCTTTATATAGTATGAGCAGCTGTGTGCTCCATCAATGATTATAGCAGGGAGTAGCTCCCCATAGACTTTTTTGTTTGCCTTTAGTGCAGGGACTCAGTGGATAGGGTGTTAGGCTTTCGACTTTGTCTCCCTAACTACTCCACTGGTGATCCCGATCCCCACAAAGGTATATCGGTCTCTGGGAATTGATGTATAACTGACTACTATGCCTTATAGGAGTGACAGTCTTCATTATGCTGTATCTGCCTCATCTATCTACTCCCCTGATGTGATATGCTAATGCTCCTCATATGTGAGTAAACCTGTGGATATTGCTTTATGCTAATAAACACCTGTTCTGTTTCCCCATAAGAACCTCCTGGCATCCAATAAATCCTTTATTATGATATTTTATGTACAGTGCCTGTGTATTGCAGTTCACCTACTTCTTAAAGGGAGAGCTTCCACTTAGCGAAGGCCCTGACCCTGCTGTGTAGGTCACAATGTAACCCATGCTCATATCACTAGCTGGCCACTATAACTCCTTGTGGTCTGGATAGCTCAGATTATAGTTACATGAGTTTACAACAGCTACAGTATGAATGCTTGAATTAAAAAAAAAAATTGGGGTTTCATTTTTAATTTGAAAAAGACATTTATTATACAGCTTTTTATGTTTGGGTGACAGGTCCACTTTAACCAAAAAGAAATGAAAGTAGGCAAGAGGGCAGATATGAGGTAAATGAGAATATTTTGTGTCCAAAAAAAAAAAATACTTAAAGGGGACCTATCATTGAAAATAATTATTCCAAATCCTATTTTCTCATGTTAGTCAAACACAAATTACACTGTAAAATATTTGAATTGTGTTTCCTTTCGTCTGGGAATTAATAATTATATAATGAATGTAAATGTTTGTGTTGATATTATCCATGAGTATGAGTATGTTTTGGGTAATGACATTATGAGTAGTATTATTATTATGCCAATATATTACACAGCCAAACCAAGACATACGGTAGTAAGTGGTATCTTATCTCTCCAGTATCTTATTGATGTAAATTGCCTGGCTGTTCATTCTACCTGTGCCAAGTCATCCATGTCTTTGCTGAGGGCTTGAGTTTCATTATTGCAGGCTGATATCCCAGTGTTTATTGTCCGATTCAGGCATTAGAAGACGGCATTCCTATAAGAGTTATCTAAGACAATAAACCTTCCCTGTTTAGACAGGTGGATCAGAGTATTCAGTGAGGTGTTCAATAAAATGAGATTTCAGTTAACTCCATCATTTGTGTTCCTAGTACTCGGTAAATTTGTATAATTTCCATAAGAACTTCAAGTACTATCATTATAAAAGCCCTGACATGATTTGAATGTTTGGAAACAATGGCTACATTTATCCTGGAGAAGAAAATATTGTATTGTCATATTCTGTTTTGTTATATACCTTTCATTATTTATAGTCTCATTTCTTTTCTTGCCTAGAAGATATTTTTAAGTAATAAAGTGTTAGCTAAATTGGTTCCCTTCTGATTTATTAATTAAAAAAAATCTGTGCATCAATATAGAAAAATGAAATGTTTAGCAGTACAATTATTATCATTAGAACTTACACCACATTCCTCATCACATCATTTTAAAGAGGGAAGAAAAGAGGCGATCCATCATCCAGCCTTTACATTCATCTGATAAGAGTAAAGCTAAATGGTAAATGTACTGTATAAGAAAAAAATGTTATTGTCCAGGCAGAAAAAGGATGGAGGGATTAAGGGTTTCCTATGAAATAAGTCAACAAACAAAATGGTTTATATTTGGTGAGCTCCTTCAGAAAAATGTGCTATTATTCAACAGTACGAAAATACAATGAAAAGACCACAATGGACAGCTGGATTATTTCTATCACATCTCATAAAGTTTACAGAAAAATGTAATGCACTGAGCAAACCTTTAAAATAAATATATGAAATAAACCTCAAGATCCTGTGGATATGGAAATCTCTTTAACAGAACTGCAGTCTGCCTGCAATGACTCCAAATTAGACAGAAAGCACGGTCAACACATTTGTAATCAGCTCATTCATTGGAAATACTATACATTAAATAACTACATATCCAAATCTAATTGGATATTTAAAGAAACTACAGTACAGGTATAGTATCCATTATCTGGACATCTGTTATATAGAAAGCTCTACATTACGGGAAAGCCATCTCCCATAGACTACATTCAGCAAATTCGAATTTTGTAAAATTATTTCCTTTGTAATAATAATAAAACAGTACCTTGTACTTGATGGAAACTAAGATATAATGAATCCTTATTGAAGGCAAAAAAATCCTATTGGGTGTGTGTCATGTTTAAATGCCTATGGGGCCCAATTACTAAAAATCAAATGGCAAATTGTGGTTTTTACTCTAAAGCCAAACCATGCCAACTAAAAATAGGTGCTATAGAAGTCAATGAGAGCTGTACTGTTCTTTTTGGACCATTTTAATCAATTCAGACTTTGAGAGGTTTTCAGATTTTTCTCCCCTAAGAATTGTCTAAAAAAAACTCAGACTTTTAGAGGTATTTTTATTTTTTATTTGTATTTTTTATATTCAGATATTTTAATAACTTGACATTTGTGGTTTTAGAGAATGTGAGTTTAGCAGTGGTTTCCAAACCTCTAAAATGACTAAAATTCATAATTAAGGCCTCTTAATATATGGTGATTCCAGTTGTGGAAAAGCTCAGGTCCCAAGTGTTCTGGATAATAGGTCCCACACCTGTACAAAAAAATAAAATGTTAATTAGATTTTTCTTAGCAGCAGACTTAAATAGCATTTTAGTTTGAACTCTCAAATAACGTATCTGGTAATACAATAGGGGTTGTTTACTAATGCAGAAGATTTAAGTGTACTAAGGAATTCAAAATTGTGTCCTTTCGTACTCATTTAACCAGCACATGCATCTGAAGTAGTTCTGCACAATGAAATTCATAAAAGGTTCTTGCATCCATTCACGCTCTTTGCACTTGTGAGTACTTGCGGGTAAAGCTGACGTATCAGCCAAGCCTGCTCTGGTGAATAGTGCAAAGTGTTATTCTAGGGTTACCTGGTAACTCCAGGGTCCCACTAGTGTGTTTTATCAATAGCCCCTACTGACTTGTGCCCAGTGAATCACACAGTGAATTTCAACAACGTGAATCACACATTATTATATCATCCTATCTGTGAAAAATTTTAGCCACAACTTGCTCTACCGTGTTGTGCATTACATAATTTTGTCAACAACTTAGTGCATGTCTGCATTTTATGCTGGACTGTCATGTAGATTTGACTCTGTGAGGGGGAAGAATACGCACGCGTCACGACGCGGGCAGGCGCCAATTTTGGCGCATGCGCAAGGGGTTTAAATAGACGCCAATTGTATGAATTCCTTGCGAAGTGATCGTTGCTCCTGTGAGACACTAAGCTACTATCTGCTATATTGATTTTCCTGTGTAATGACTCGGCCTTTTTACTGGATCCTGCTACCTTCTCTACCTGACCTGACCTCGGCCTGCTTTTGACTACTCTTCAGCCTAACGTTTCCTGTTTACCGCAATTGGACATTTTCCAGCACTCCTGCAACTCCTCCACTAGGGGCAGTCCTGTTTTCATTTTCAGTGCCTGTTCATCCATGGGAGGTGTAGGAGAGGTCATCCTTCTACAAATCTCTTCCTGCCTATTGCTCGTGACACATACACAGATGAGGTTTGGCACATGACACACAGTCAAATCAGGTAGTAGGTAACACAGCTGAGGAACAGTCTGCATGAGGCATTTGCAGTAACTCAGTACAACCATTCCCCCCAGGAAGTTGTCAGGAAGCAGCCTCTACCCTACAGTCCCTCTTCACTGGAGGTCCCTGAACTCAGGCATTTAAAAAGCCTCTGGGAAGCTAATCCCTCCTGAAAATGAATGAGGTTTAGCTATAGTAGGGCAGACTTGTAATAGTCTCTCTAGGAGAGAAAGGTAGATAGAGTAAATAGAAAGAGCAGCTGAAGCTCCTCGTTGGATATTACAAGTCTGCCCTACAATAGCTAAACCTCATTCATGGGGTTGCCTGGTCCCCGACTTTACTGGACCCATGCCCAGGCTCATTGCACACATCCACCCTGCTCTTAGAGTGGAAGGCAAAGAGCTGCCATTCCTTTCCCAGCATTATACCAGGTTGAGGCAACATGTGGTCACAGCGCTACCTTTCCAATAGCAGGGGATATGCAAATAGGAATTATATACATAGATTTTTGTCTAGTAACTAGGGAGAAGGAAAAAGGGTAGGCCCTTAAAGCCATAGGGGCAGATTAACCCCTGTGGGTCCCTACATCTATTTGAGGAGCACTGGAGAGGCACAGATCGTTAGCGGGGGTGAGTGTGCGGGCAGTCAGGCCTGACCAGGCACTAGGACTGTGCCTCGGGATGCCCTCTATCCAAATCTGGCCCTGAGGACAACATTCCAGATATACAGACAAGAAAAACTGCATTTCTATAAACACAAGCTAACATACAAGATACAGAAAATGAATAAAATATAATAATGCTATTATTTATTTGTATTAATATTATTATGATTGTTTCAATTGAGTCTATTGGAGATGGCCTTCCCGTAATTTAGTGCTTTATGGACAAGGGGTTTCCTGATTATAGATTCCATATCTGGATCCTCTTTCAGATAAATACATGAATTTAGAATCTTGTGATTTCTCATTTTGAATGTTTACTTTGTCAAGTGAAAAATGTAAATTGTCTGAAGAGAAATATTATTAGGAGCAGCAGGTGAGTTAAAGGTTTGTTGCAATCAGACATCATTCTGCACAACACAGCGAACAAGACTCCAGACCTTTATAAATGAATTTCGCATGCAGCCTTGTCAGAAAGACTATTCCTAAAACTAAATCCAAAATAAGTGACTGTGTGTCAACTTTTGTTGGTTTAACGGGAACCAACTGAGATTTTATGAATACTGGAATAAAGTTTAAACAATTCCAGACTCCGGATAGATTGCAGAAAGGGTCTTGTATAATTTTATATCAAAGATATACACATGCATGGCTATAAACTGGGACTGAACATAATCCTGCACTGTTTCTATGGTTCATTTATCAACCTATTTGAAAATACCCAAGAAAAGGTGACTTGGATTTATGTAAAATGAACAGCCGCAGCAATTTACAAATTACCCAGGGTTTCTTTTGAGTTAACTATAGCATGTTAAAAAAAAGTCATAGTGACTTGTTTTGGTTGTGAGCGAAGTACGTATATGAAACATATCATTCTTCTTTTTAAAAAAATCCCTTGCCAGTGACTCTACAGGTTAGTATAACAAGAGTGTAGCCAGGGGTCACTGATAATTCTTAGAAACCAGCAAAGATGTTAAAGGATTAGCTGCCCTCCAGAAATACTGGCTAATCAGATGACGCCATTTCTGGCGGTGATGAGTTTAAATAACAATGAGCATATGATAGGTAACACATGGGGCCATTTCTGTTTGTGGCTTTCTAGAAAAGAAAGACTGTAACCTCAGCACCAGGAAGGGAATCTATCCACACAGACTGAGTAGCAGACTTGGGGAAAGAACTTTTGTTTCCCAAGGAGAAAAAACGTTCAGAAGATCTGGAAAGAATTGAATTTCAAAGCTCTAAGAACTATAGCATTTGTTTCCAATTGCACTGGAATGGCTTGAAAAATCCATCTGAGGTTCCTGGCAGAGGGAACATAACTCATCTCATCTGCTTTCTTTGCAACCATGTGATAGGGAATATTTTGGTGACCAGAACCTATGTCCGTTTTAGTCACTCTGCTTTATGCTGGGGTGTGGTGTTGAAATATAAAGCTTATACATTTGTTTTACTATTTCCAGATGTGATACTGTATATATATCTATAAAAATTAAGCTTTTTTTCTTTTTAGTGGTAATGGAGGCATCTTCCAAAGCCCACACAGAACTGGGAAGAGTCTGGATAAACATATACTGTCCTCTGCATTATCTCACAAGACATACAATTCTCTTAGTAAGCCCTATTATATGGGTTAAACTGCTACCACATTTTTTGAGATTTTGTCTGTACAGTTATTTTCAGTCTGGAATTGAAAATCAGCAAGTTGGCTGAAGAAATGATTTTGCAGAGATAGAAAAGCCTTCTGACAACTCTTGGGCACAAAGTTATTCAAATTCAAGATTAGGTTTTTGCCACAATGAGGGCAATAATCCATGACCTTGACTATATTCATGGTCAAATAAAGCTATCTAGAAAAGTTGATTGGAAAATTATTTTACCGAAAATGCCATAGGAGGTCGTACTCTAGCATTCAAGCATGGAAACTATGGTTTAATTTTTTATGGAGCATAATATATCACTTTTACATACAAATATGTATCCTATAGTTAAATGATTTAATACAAGTTAAGGTGGCTTTAGGAGGGAATAAGAAAGCTTACATATAGTGATGTCTGAATTTATTAAATAAATTCACAAAACGCAGGCGATAATTCACCGCATCTCATTTTGGACACCGGCATCCATTTTTGGGATGACGGCAATTGGCGTCAGCATCCGAAAACAGATGCCGGCGTCCAAAACGATACGCATCGGCGTTTCATGAATTTTTCAACGTTTAATTCTGCAGATTCGCCCATCACTACTTACATACTATCAATGGTTTTCCAAGCCAAACAGCAGTCAAAAGCTAAGCAAGAGGAATATAATTAATTATTAGCTCTGAATTTAGCTAAATATAAAAAATTATTTAACAAAGCTAATATGCCTTTAAATATGGATACAGATTGTGGTTGCAGTAGCCAGTCCATAAGGGGCATAGACCTGTACATGGAAGGACTTTTGCCTTCCCTGAATCTGTCCAAACAGGAGTAACATTGTATGATATATATGCTCATTCCCTGAAGAGACAACCCAACAAATTCTAGCTCCTAGAATATCAATGACCACATAGCACTCCATCCCAAGATGGGGCCCAGTTGGCTTCACACGAAGGACCTTTAAACCTTGAGACAATCTTTTAACACAGAGATTGATAATTTAGCAACATGTTGGGATCATGTATCAGTGTTCTACATTTGCACAACATTTTCTAACATGTGGATATTAAGGGGCACATTTACTAAGGGTGGAAGTGAAAATTTTAATTGAATTCAAATTTTGCTGTGATTTGGGCTACTTTGACTATCGAATAGCCCAAAATTCGAGTTGAATTGAAAACATTCTAAGATTCTAATTTCGAAGTACTGGCCCTTTAAAAAGCCTTCAAATTTGACTATTAGCCACCTTAAAGCCCCTTAGAGTTATCTCATAGAACAGTGGTTTCCAAGCTGCCCTCCCCTATAGGAAGAAAACTGGAGCAATGCTATAGGGGCTCATCAAAAAAGGAGGAGATATGGAATCAATGCATATCTGCCCTCCTAGATAAGACAGAAATCATTATTTGAAGGTTGCTTAGGGTGAGAGTTGGGGTAAAAATATATTTGCTATCTGAGATATTCTTAGAGTTATTGTCAATACACAAATGTTTCCTTATATGTCTAATTTTGAGCTAAAGTGGACCTGACTAATGGTTAGAACACCGATGGGGGCTTGAACTGAAAAAGTCTGACAACCAATTGCTTAGACTATAAGATTTCATTAAAATAAAAATAGCCACATAGCACATTGCCACCTGGAAGCCTGTTACTAGTTCAGTATTTTTGCTTTAGATTTGAAAGCACCAATTTTTTTATTTCCACAGTTGTTTAATGTGACAAATTTAAACACAGAGTTTATACTAGCACATTCTAAATTGTCAAGGCAAACTCTCCGAAGTCTCTTAATTCCTGCCAGACCGGCACTATGAGCCCCTTGATAAATATCACTAGAAATGCAATACCTTTTTGTTACATTAAATGTGGTGACAGTTGGCATTAGTCTCATTAAATCACCCAAATTGATGTAGCAGTCGTTGCATTAGGAAAAATACTAAAGAGCTAGATTGAGGACAAGCTCTACAGCAGAGTAATGTTTTAGTTGGACAGATTTATGGCAGACAGAGACAGCATCAGGCGGTCAAAAAAGGGGGCAGCAAGGGCACAAAGTGTGTCTGGGTCGCGAAGCCCACGAGAACTAGGGCCCACTAGGTTTTTCCCCGATATCCCGCCGACCCAGTCCAACCCTGCTTTTTGCCTACTGTTTTAGTCATGCACAATCTATGTACCTGGAGGGACACAAACTACTCCAGGTTTAAGTCCATTATTAAGTCCTTCATGTAGGGGGATAATCTGTGCACTCTATCTTGCAAGGACCAAGCATTGAGTAGATTTAGTTTTCCTGTGTTGCTCTATTTAGTTCAAACATTAACAGAAACCATATATGCATCTCTGGTATGAGAAAGCAGGTACACTAAATTGGCGCGCCTACACCTAGGGTCAGGATACTTCTCCTGGGAACTTCTCTGATCCATAATCACACACATTGAGAAAAGATCGATA
This sequence comes from Xenopus borealis, assembly GCA_024363595.1. NCBI lineage: Eukaryota > Metazoa > Chordata > Amphibia > Anura > Pipidae > Xenopus > Xenopus borealis. Next base: position 93,633,944 of record CM044442.1, read on the forward strand.
TGTTTAAATGCAGGATAATTGTACTTTTCAAACGTAATACATACAGTGTGCCAGCCATGAGCAACTCTATATAATATTGCAGACAATAATATAATATTTCAGTTTGGTCTCTAATTCCAATGTATGGGGCAGTTTCTTTAGGGTTACGAGCAGAACTCCCTTTTGATTTCCAATACCTCAAAAGAGCATACTTTGTTCTTCAGAGCCCTGACAAGGACTAGCTTTACTTCTGCACCCTTTTCTGCCATTGGGGTTCTCTACTGACACTCTAAAATCTGTCATCTTACAAAGACACCTTTCTCCATCTGCCCACTTCTACATCCTGCAGCAGAGCTTGCAGAGGCATAACGAGTTGAAGTGTATTCCTGACTCAGCAGAAGATGGGAAGAACACTGCCTTTTTAGGTCAGATCCAGTCACCAGGCTGCTACTTTACCTTTATCTGCTGCCTCTAGCTCTAGACCATCTTCTCCAGGTCAAGCTCCACACAATACTCAAGTATGCCAAGGGTCTCACCATCTCTTGGGCCTAGATTCCATGTTGCTCTCAGCAGCATCCTCCACAGAGATGTCAAAGATTTTACAGATGTAACACTGACAAAATAAGTGGTGTTTTGACCCACAAAGTTGGAGATCAAGGAAAGGAAGGGCTCCACCATCACATACTTAAAGGTAGAGGGAAAGGGTTTCCTTGTTCTTTTATGTATGAAGATCCAAATTATAGAAAGATCATCTGGGAAACCCCAGGTCCAGAGCATTCTGGAGAACAGGAATCAAAGTCTCCTCTAGTTTTTTAAGTATGCAGGATATTTTTTTGCTTTCTGTCTATATTTAAATCCACTCTATTCTTGCTCTTGAATAGCTAAAGCAAGACTTAGCAATCGAAGCATACTTTATTCCTGCTGTAAACACATCTTTATAGCTCTGGTTTACTGGTAAAAGCATAAACCAACAAGTACCTGTATATTTCTTTTCAAGGGGACGATTTTTCATTGTTATTAAAAGGACACTGTCCTTTTAATGTATACTTACTGTAATTATTAAATTTGGCATGGGGCTGGACATATTGTCAGTTTCCCAGGTACCCCCAGGTCATGTGATGTTCGCTGATAGAATTCAGTCACTTTACACTGGAAGCTGGTGTGATATCACCCTCCTCCCTTCCAGGGCTGATTCTGGGGCTGCCGCCACCTGAGGCGGCGGCCCCGATACTGCCCCCCCCCTTCCCGATCCACGCTTAAAAATTAGCGTCGGATCGGGTCAAAAGGGGGCGGTATCCCTAGTGTATTGAGCGCAATTGTGCTCTCTGCACTAGCAGAGCCGAATTTCTGGGTTAAAACCCAGAAATTCGGCTCTTAAAGTTACAAGAGGTGGCCCTTTGTAACCAGCCGCTCCGTGCCGCCTGAGGCAAGGATCTCACCTTACCTCATGGCCAGAGCGGCCCTGCTCCCTTCCCTGCTCTTTCCAGCAGCCTATCAACAGAACAATGGGCAGCTAACCAGATAGCAGCTACCTGACACCTCTACTGAAGGATGTGTTTACATTGCTAAAGCTTCTTAACCTACCTAATGGTACACATGATAATAGCACTCAATCAGGATAAACTCTGCTAATGTGGAGGGAGCACAACCTAGGTTGTATTAAAGGGATACTGTCATGGGAAAACATGTTTTTTAATAGTGCTGCTCCAGTAGACTTCTGCCCTGAAATCCATTTCTCAAAAGAGCAAACCAAATTTTTTATATTCAGTTTTGAAATCTGACATGGGGCTAG
>CM044442.1:93638909-93650489 GCA_024363595.1 Xenopus borealis
AAAAACGCCAGGCGACAAAATCTCCCCGAATCTCCCTGTCTGTCCCTACCCTAAGAGTGGCTTGGATGATTTCTTGGACAGACCTAATATCAAAGGCTATTGTGATACTCAACTCTATAGTTAGTATAGCTATGATTATATAATTTATGTGAGGGCATGGTTGGGTGTGTGTATGGATGCTGGGTTTCGTTTTGAGGGGTTGAACTTGATGGGCTTATTCTTTTTTCAACCCGATTTCACTGTGGAACTATGTAACTATTTCTTGTATGTGGCATACCATATCCCCTTTTTTCGCACAGAATTAATGGCATGATAAAGTGTAATAATTAACATTTAAGGCAGCAATAAAGTTCCCAGCAATCATACAACCACAGGCACCAAAGTAGAATACATCAAAGCTGGTGTAGAGAAATAAAAACCATGTTACTACCCAATAACCACGGCTTGTCCATAGCTTAATTGGAATATGGCATATAATTAGCCTCACTTCTAAAGTTCTGCAGTATTTACTTGGTCCAATAAAAAATTCTGAACTGCAATTGTTACTAAATGATTTCTGCTGGGTAACACTACACTGTTTTTTTTTTTTTAAATTTTAGAATTAAAGTATTGTCTTTTATTTCTTTTTTTATCGACTGCAGGTTTGTGTTATCAGTGTGCATATGACAACCCTGAACTTAATAACTATGCTCTATAACAAAGAGCTGGAAAGTATTTTTCTGCACATGCTAAAGCTCTATTAAACCAATATGGAAGTAAAGTAAAACAGTGAAACTTTTTCATTCCATTTTGGATGTTTACCAAAATATAAAAACAGATTGCCTGTTAGTTCTGTAGTGATATGACCAAGATGCACAATGACCTTGGTGGACCCTCATACAATGAACTTGGAAAGGTCCCCTTTCCTTCTCAGTAGGAACTTTAAGTTAGTTTTTAGTATAGCACAGCACTTTTCAGTTGGTCTTCATTATTTATTTTGCATAGTTTTGGAATCTGAAATTATCTGCTGCCCTATTACTGTATGTCTCTTTTCAGATTGGGGTCACTGATTCTGGCAGCAAAAATACTATTGCTCTGTGATGTTACAATGTTAATATTATTGTACTTTTTAATTGCTTTTTTCTGTATCCTGTCCCTCTCCCATTTATAATTCTGTCTCTTATTCAATCTGTTCATAACAGCAACTTCCGCCCGGGGTGTTCAGGCCCTACAGGGTCTGCCAACATGGGGCCCCACACCACAGATGTTACTTATTTCTTCCTCACTTGCAGTTCTTAGTGGGCAGAGTGGGCCCATTGTTTTTTAAAGGTGAAGTATTACAACAGGTATTTTGTAGAGCTATTACGCTTAATGTCTGCAAGCCACAAAGAAAGCCTTTAATCACTAGCAAGTAAGCTACTGCCAGAAGGCAGACTGTTCATTTTACTTTTTTGCATGAATTGTATAGCACATGTGATACTTTTCCTTTCACTTTGAATGTTCAATGGTTTTAAAATAATTCAAATATTTATATTTTTATTGTCAATTAAAAACTAAAAAAATACTGTAAAATCACATGGTTTTCTATGAGGTGGGCTAAAGAGTTAGGTCAAAAATGATAATATTATTCCTTTAGTCTCATGGCACATGGAGACAGGTGGTTTCCATTACATTCTTTGGAAATAATCTGCTGGCTAAGAAACTGTTGGGCTGATTTATCAGTTATTTAAACTAGAATGTCCTGAAAGATTCCCAACAGTTCAATATATTCCTCATATATTTTCCTGGCTGTCCCCCCATCAAGTATTGGGTTATACTGTTTGTAAATGGGTTGGCCATACATGCAGTGATACAAAGTTCATATGACTTTCAGTACATTTCTACTTTCCGGTTGCTTTCACCAATATCTGTGTATGATCATGTCAGCTCTTCCATTGATCAGGCATGTATGAAAATGTTCATGAATCTGCTCATGCAATGATGTTAGCCAGAGTATGGTACTTTAATAGAAGCAGTACGATAACTCTTGATGACTTTCATAAAAGACAAAGGGGGTGTGATTGTAGGGGGGCTGGTCAAGTGTGTTTATTGATGCTGAGCCAACATAAATAAAACTAGATATTTACCTCTTGAAATGGGTAAGAGATGCTTTATCCGCGAATCAATCACTATCACTACTAAACCAAATTCACATTGCAGTTGAATTTTACAGCTTACAGTTCTGTCTGATTATTTAGTATTTTTACTGCTGCTGCATGCCTCCGAACTGTCCAGTTTTCAGCAGACAGTCCCGCTTATGACAGCTCAACCCACAGTCCCACATTTCTACTGGAAAGTCCCAACTTTCTCTGCACTGAACAGCCAGAAAAAGAATTTGCCACCATTATTTTACACTGCTTCAACCCTTTGTAAGTAAGTTCCAGCAAAAGTTGCTCAAATAAAAAACATGCAAAAGAATTATGTCATTTTTACACACTGCAATGGCTAGCGATGCGTGATAAATTATTCCTCCATTTTTTATACTGTATTATAAACCTGCCCCCTAGAGATTGTTCTGATTATGGCAAGGATAATTAATGACCTTATTTCATTGGCCACATCCCTAGAGATCGCATGCTACTCCCAGTGGACTGCAGGGCTGTGTCCCACTAGTTGTTTTGGAATGGGTTTATAAACACATTAGCAGTCCTGTGGGAGAGGATGAGAAGCTTGTGGCCTCCCAACCAGACAATTGCTGCCTAGGCAAGGATAAATCTGCAAGCTCAGCCAGTAATACTTTCACAAAAGCTTAAATAAAGCAAATGGAATATAAATATTCTTTTATGCCTTCATATTTCTATTAGGCAAATCCATATGGAAAATATAAAATAAATATAAAGTGACCCTTTAACATTTTTGTGCAGATCATTCACACCACAGTATACTGCAGTTCACTCTGTTATATTACTTTTTACTGAGACATTTATCTATGTACTGTATGCGAGAATCACTGTAGATTTCCCACCCTTGGATAACATATGTTTCATCTTGAAACCCTAAGCCCCGATATCTGATTTTGCAAAACACATGGGTTTATTTTTCACCTTGAATGCTCTCTAATTTCTTGATCTTTTTTTTATATTCCATTGTATTCATCCAACATGAATCCTGGAGCTGTGTGCATTGATATAAGTTATTCATCAATAGTGTTTACAACGCATAAAGAATGATCGATCTCTCAAGTTAAACGCATAGTAAGGTTTCAGTCCCAGGCACTTACACCCTAGGAACAAATGACAGATATATATATATATATATGTTTACATTCATAAATTATGATAAAACAAAAAGTATTTTACAGTTTATTACATGGAAAGCATTTTTAGCAATAGCAGAACTGGTTCTGTTTACTTGTATAGGATCCTTTATGCAGAATGCCTGGGACATGGTGCTTTCCACATAAGAGATCTTTCCTTTTTTTGGGCTCTCCGTACATCCAAGTCTGCTAAAAATAATTAAAACATGAATAAACCCACTAGGATTCGTTTGCCACCAATATGGATTCATTCAACTTGGCTACCATCAAGCACAAAGTATTATTTTATAATCACAGAGAAAAAAGAAATAATTTTTAAAAACTTTAATTATTTGCTTACAAAGGTTATCACATTGTTATAATTATAATAGCTATAATTATAATTATTTTTTCTTTAGGAAGAAGAAATTGAGAGCATTGTCTGAATGTACAAAATACTACTGTATTTTTATAAAAAAATATTCATAAAAATATAGATTGATAATAATAGTTTATGAGCCAAATGTAAAAGTACAAAAGGCGAAGTGGCTGTTGGTTGCAAAACTTTGGCGGAAATCCAATCCGCAGGCACACCACCAATTTACTTGGGTGTAGAGGACAGTTTGCAGGCAAAAGAGTACTTCACTAATGAAGTTTCATACTCTTTAGGGTAGGGACAGACAGGGAGATTCGGGGAGATTCTGTCGCCTGGCGTTTTTAGCAGGCGACAAAATCTCCCCGAATCTCCCTGTCTGTCCCTACCCTTAGCCAGGCAAACTCCGCAAATTCACTGAAGTGTAAATTTTACAGAATGTTACCTCTTTCACCAGAGTTTCCTTCTCCACCTCAGATCTGGCAAACTGATAAGATGAAGCTACATCCTCTTCAATCTTATGTCAGTGACATCATAATCCTGTATGCCGAAAAGTTATTTAAAAAAAAAATGTAAATTGGTATGTGTATGGCCACCTTTAGAGCTGTTTTCAATAACTGTATTTTCTCACTTGCTAAAAAGCCATCTAAGCCCTTCTTTAAGCTATCTAATGTATCAGCCAGTATGACTGATTCAGGGAGAAAAAGAAAAAGGCTGTTCTATTTTAAAAACAGTAAAACATAAATAGTATAGATTACAAAGAGCTTTCTTTTTAAATGACAGACAATATCACTCTGAGCCTTTAGATCCCCTTGACTAAATTTTTTCCAGGTCAAATCCATCTAAAGTTAAACATCAAAATATAGCATATGTATATTATTAGGAATGTAACAGAGCTATTTCGAGGTAAGGATGAGTCCAGCCAACTTTTTCTTTTAGAGCACCTTCTGCTTATCCTGAGGTCAGAATATTGAATGAACATGAATCTTTAATAGAATTTACCACAGTGAGGTTATAATGGTAACTTTCAGCCATGAGTATTGCAAAAATAGAATCAATTGTTTTATATATAATGTAAAACTGTACAAACACAAAAAAAAAAAAAACAAGGGACCATTACAATTACATCCTGATACTAACCTAAATTAACAATATATCTACTGTTTTGAGATTTGGGATGAGAAACACCTGCCCTGCCTACCCCTCCCTGCTTAACTACAGCACTATATTCATTCATACAGGTGCTCACAATGGGGACTGATATATTGTATATTGATATATATATGTTATAAGCTTATGTGTACAGATGCACTTAAACATATATTAAGTAATACAGTCAAATACAGAAATATAACATTGCCTATAATTATGCAAGAGAACACCTTTCCACCTTCTATTGTGTAAGAGAGAGAATTCATCAAGGCTGGAAAACATTGTGTTCCACTTTGTGCATGAGTCCTATCAAAAGCTATAACTGATTTTACTGGGTTTTATTGAGTCGGGACTTTACATTTTTCTTTTGTAGCAAATCAGAATTGTTCTGTAGATGAAAAGAAACATTATTTCATTTCATCAATAAATCTGCAATCCAAAATATATTTTTTTCACCTCTTTGCACATGGTACTTTGCTTCCCACTTAGAAGGAGACTGTTTTACTTTAGTGCTTTGCTTCCAGCCATAATCATAATTATACCAGTAAAGTTTTGGAGTTTTATTAGCAGAGATATAAGTGGGGTAAATTAGGGATACATATAAGCAAGCTCAAAGGCAATGTTTAATTATATAGTTTAATTATATAGTCTCCAATTCCAGTTTGAACCAGGTTTCAAGATGAATGCTTGCCTCCTCCTGCTCTGCTTGGAATTCCTACCATTTTACGTTTTGTAGTTTATCTTTGAGAACTTTAGCGTAATGTTAAATATACACCAATTAAATCATGATTAACATGATTAACCTCTAGCTACTAACAGCAAGGTTAAGGTTGTATGAATGTAGAGTGACAGGTGGCATTTGGGGAAGACTGATGATTTTGCAGGACTTAGTTTGGAATAAACTGATCATGGATTTATATATGAATATCATATGTATGCCTAGTTGTAGCTTTCTATTTTATATGTTTAAGTCTATGTTGTTTATGTCATTTTCTATACAACATAGGACTTGAGTCTTTTAGTTCTGTACATTTGCCTGACATAGGAATTTGCCTGCAATGACAGAAATAGACAAGGGATATCAGCATCCTTTCAAGCTATTGATAAATTTCACTAATATAGCAGTTTCAATGAGCCTATGAAGGAGTTAATTAGTTCATAAAGACCTGCTACATATAAGGTTGTGCTAGTAGGCAATGCCTTAGAATAGTATACCTATAACTGGCAAATGGGTGTGGAACATGAGTTATATTAAAACTGGGAAAAAAAACAAGCCTAGTTTGAATAGACGCAGAGAGAGGGTGGGAGAGAAGACATTCCCACAAGAGAAGGCCAGAAGGAATATCAAGGCCCTTCAGAACTCCTCAAAATCTGGGTCATGCAAGATAATAAGCCAGGCAATTTAGAATATCTTGTACACTTGCTGTACTTTACTTGTTGTGTTCCATTGATGCCCAAGGGTGGTGGCAGATGTGGCTACTGGGGGTGATTAGTCATCCCGCGACAGATTGCCTCTTCTTTGCGTGACTAATCTCCCCTAAATGCCTTCCTGCTGACTAGAATGTAAATCACCAGCGGGATGGCACTGGGATCATTTTGACTTTCTGCAGTTCTTTTAAATTCGATTGGGGGTTATTTATTAAAAAAATCATATATCTTTTGTTGACTGGGTTACAAACAGAAAAGGTTAATATCCAGATGGTATTATTTGCAGAACACAATAAACCTGGAAATACACCCACATGCTTACATGGGAAAAAGGGAAAAAGATTGTAAAATCAGTTTGCCCAGGTGGCATGTGGGAAATTGCTGCTAAAAGTCCAGTCTATACTGTAATTAAGGAAAATATCTATAAATTACAAATAAGGTGGTACCATACCCCTGTTTTACTACATAGGCTATTCCACCAAACAGCCTCTCCTACTTGATGGAAATATAATCAGGAGGGAACTATAATGCATTCTGTATGTGTCCAGGTCTGAAAACATATTGGGACTCTGTGAGCAAATGGTTTAATAAGGTACTCTTACAGATATCCATAAAGACCCAATGATGGTTAAATTAAGTGTTAAGATACCAAAATTTAAGAATTCAGAACAGAGACTAGCTAACTTCATTCTACCAGCATCAAGCAAGCATCTGTATAGCAAGCAAATGGAAAGACTCAACCCCACCAACAGAACTGGATCCGATACACAAGAAAGATGGACTTTTTGACAGCGTTGCTAAACGATACAATAGATCAGTTTAACAAAATTAGGTACAACTGGGATGTGAATCAGGCAGGGATCTCTAACTGAAGACTCCATTCTCATTGGGTTTTTCTCTAAATAATACATCAGTCTAACTCAAAACCCAACCATTGTGTTTATATAGGAACAGACAGATTACATCAAACTGTGCTCCAAGCTAAACAGGTGCAAAGTCAACTGTTTTCATTAGGTTATTTACTTTTTACTTTATTTTAAATTTTTCCTTTTTTACTAATCTACTGGGTCATAACTGCACTCATGAATGCAATACTCTGTGTAACTAAATGCAGATGAACCAATGTTTATAAGCAGGGCTCTGGTTAACCCATGCTGAACCAAGTTAAATTATGATATACATTATATAGTGAATAAAGTACCCCCTCTTGTAAAATATAAGGATATTAAAAGTTACCAAGGAGTTTCTTGACTCATGGAACTCCGAGGTGACGTCTAATATCCTCATATTTTGCAACTGGGGGTACTTTATTTAATATAATACATAAGTTTCAGTGAGTCATGTGAGAGAAATGACATCAGAACTCACTGTTTATAACTGATGACATCAGAACTCACCGTTTATAAGGATTTAATTTAGAAGATATTCATGGCTTTTGTGTATTATAAACATGTATGTGAAATTCTGTCGAAAAGCATACCCAAAATAAATGTTCAATAAAAAAATAATTTGGGAAAAAAAATCGAATATCTAAAACTTGGATGAATATTACCGACCCAAAAACTCGAATCAAATTTGATCAAACTCGATTCGAGTTTTCTTTCCGAAAAAACTCAAATGTCAGGAAGGCTACAAACATCTTCAGATCACTGGACATCTCCCATTGATTTATACATACATTTGGCAGGTTTTAGGTGGTGAATAGTTGAATTTGAATTTATAGTGGGCCAGCGTTTGAAACATATATCTCGAAAATAAAATTCTATTTCAAATTTACAAAATTCTATTCAAGTTTGGATAATTCACTAAGTTTAGGCCATAAAAAAATTGACATTTTCAATTCAATAAACTCAAAAGACAAATAAATAAACTCAAAAGTTTTATTTATAAACTTTGAGTTTATTTATTTGCACTAATTTGACTCTGCACACCATCCATATATGCCTTGTTCTGTCTAGACGGAAGGTGCTCCCTCTATTTATTTTTTCTGGTTTACATTTTCAATTCAATCCTTAATAAATCTGTCCCTTGGTAACTTATAGAAACAAATCAGCTGGTCAGTAGATGCTACCTGTTTATTGAATTTTATGGGGTAACGATCAGTTAAAAAACTTTTTATGGCCATTTATTACATGGTTTCTAGATGAGAATCTATCATTTCCCCTTAGCATCCCTTGCTAACTTATTTTTCACAGACAAGGGGTTTCTATGTCTGTGAGGAGGCTTTCAAATTAATATATAGGGGTGTGCAGTTGTTATGATTCGTTGCTAGAAATCTGAAGTGCCCGTTTTATATCGGTTCATTGAGAGCTTTTACCTGTTGCATCAGTTAATAGCGCTGCTCCAGCATATTTCTGAACTGAAATCGGTTTTTCAAAAGAGCAAAATAGTTTTTTTATATTTCAATTTGAAATCTGGCATGGTGCTAGACATCAGTTTCCCAAGTACCCCCAGCCATGTGCTCTGATAAATTTCAGTGACTCTTTACTTCTGCACTGCAAGTTGGAGTGATATCATCCCCCTCCCTTCCCTCCCTAGCAGCCAATCCGCAGAACAATGGAAAAGTAACCAGATAACAGCATTATGTTAGATATAAGAACAGCACTCAATAGTAAAAATGAATGTCCCACTGTGACACCTTAATTTACATTGAGTATGAGAAACAATAACCGGCCTGAAAGCAGTTCCATACTGAAGTGCTGGCTCTTTCTGAAAGCACACAACCAGGCAAAATGATGGTTCTTACACACCAGTATTACAACTAAAAAAATAATACACTAGTTGGGTTAGGATTTAAATTTTACACGGTAGAGTGAATTATTTGTAGTGTAAACAATGTAATTTAGAAATAAAAACTAAATGAAAATCATGACAGAATCACTTGACATGTTCTATGCAAATAAAAGTAATTCATGAGCATATTCAACTCTTTTGCATTGTGGGTTGCTTCTCTTTTTATGTATCCACAGCAGGGTCGGACTGCCGCAACCTCCCAACAAAGTTAGGTCACGGCAGGAAGAAGCTTATTTATTCGCGGTTCTGGGTATGGATCTGACCTGGTGTGGCCCACAAGGTTTTTCCCCGGTGTCCTGCCGGCCCAGTCCTACCCTGGTCCACAGAGACAGAAACCTTCAAATATGAGACTCAGTTTAAAATGACTGATTTCCCCATCCCCAATTGTGTTTAATTATTTTATGATGCATACAGTAAACTTACAAATGTACAGAATTAAAAACCTCCCTAGGTTTAATAAAGCACACATAATCCCCTTAAATACATGACAGATTGGGAGAAAGATTTGGGACGGTCTATATCTCAGCAAGAATGGTCCCTGATTTGGAACTCGGTTTCCAAAATATCTCCAAATACTGCCATTAAAGAATCTACATATAAAGTATTAATGTGCTGGCACCTTACACCAGCCAGGAAACATCGCTTTGATCCTTCCACTTCCAACTCTTGCTTCAGGAGTTGGAGATTATATGCATATATGGTGGAATTGCCCGGTGGCAAAACTATATTGGACAGAGGTCTATAGATTACTTGAGCAAGTATTTCATACACGTATAGTTCCAGAGGCAGCTATGACCCTACTAGCCCGCCCATCCAAAGAACTCACAAAAATTCAGAATACTTTGATGGGACAAATCTTAGCTGCCGCTAGGACCAATTTAGCGAAACACTGGCTGCAGAATAAAATAGATGTTCAAGTAGTAATTGCAAAAATCACCCAGACACAGAACTTGTTGTATTTAACAGCTTTATTAGAAGGGTAGAGAAACATACACAAATTTGGTCCCCATGGAATGTGTATCTACAGTCATAAATAGAAAAATACATTAATATATGTCATACTGAATAAAAGTGTACTGATGGGAACTATTCGAAGAATTTTGTACTGAAAACTATGTTTGTATTATCTTATGTCTATACATATGTTTTTGAAAAATAAAAGAGATTTAAAAAAAAAATAAATAAATAAAGCACACATATGGGGAAATGTAATAAAAGGCACTAAGTTTGCCCATGGGCAATAACCTATAGCAACCAATCAGCAGGTACAATTCACTAGTCACCTGTTTAAATGCAAGCATCTTATTGGTTGCCATGAGTTACTGCTCCTGGGCAAACTTAGTGCCGAATATTACATAATGGGAATAATGTTTTAGCAGGGCATAATATCTTCAATTGTGCCAGCACTTTAGGAAGGAACTGCTTTGTGGCAGGCTGTTGTTTTTCCTTCTCAATGTAACTGAATAGTACGCAGTGGGACATGGGTTTTACTATTGAGTGCTGTTCTTAGATCGTTAGGGAGCTGTTATCTTGTTACCTTCCCATTGTTCTTTTGTTAGGCTGCTGGGTGGGGGAAAGGGAGGCTGTGATATCACTCCAACTTGCAGTACAGCAGTAAAGAGTGATTGAAGTTTATCAGAGCACAAGTCACATGTCTTGGGGCAGCTGGGAAATTGACAATATGTCTAGCCCCATGGCAGATTTCAAAATGAAATATAAAAAAATCTGTTTGCTCTTTTGAGAAATGGATTTCAGTGCAGAATTCTTCTGGAACTGCACTATTAACTGATGCATTTTGAAAAAAATTTTTTTTCCCATGACAGGATCCCTTTAACAGAATCTGGGGACCCTGGTTAAGCTACCGGAACATTTCTCAAGGCCTGCTTACCTGAACCTACAGGAACTTTATTGACACTGCCTAGGTTTAAGGTATTCAAACAACCAGAAACTCAATAAGTATTTAGGTAGAAGTAAAGAAATACCCATGATTTATTTACCCATTCCAAATACTCATTTCTCCAATGTCTTATATTTCCCTTTTCCTTTCCCTTTCTACATACTGTCCCTCTCTTTACTTAAAAGAGACAATTACCCAAATGATGAAGCACTGTTTACTGTTGTTTATGTTATGAAATTCAAGGTACCACCAAATTCATACCCCGGGAACTCCTGGTAGGTATAACTCTATATTGTCTTATGTTGATAATACAAATTAAAAAAAAATCTACATGTGCTTAAAGGAATTGTTCAGTATAAAAACTGGGTAAATAGATAGGCAGTGCAAAATAAAAAATATTTTTAATATAGTTAGTTAGGCAAAAATCTAATGTATTAAGGCTGGAGTTGCTGGATGTCTAATATAATAGCCAGAATGCAACTTCCTGGTTTTTCAGCTCTCTTGGACTGGTTACCCTGGTGACTTGAGGGAGGGCCGCACAGGCCACAACTGTTGCTATTGAATCTGAGCTGAATGCTGAGGATCAATTGCAGATTCACTGAACAGTTATGTCCCATGTGTTCCCCCTTCAAGTCGCTGACTAACTCAAAGTTAAAGGGGTAAATTCATCAAAGAGTGAAGTTA
>CM044442.1:93683027-93698846 GCA_024363595.1 Xenopus borealis
CCTTTTCTGTGAGGTGACAATCTCCCCGAACTGCCTGCTCCCTGCCCGCCGCCCACTTGAATGAAGAAACCCCAGCGCGAATGCACTTGTGGCACTTAGATTTCCGGAATCGTCCAAAATTGCCTTGTGAGGAAACTTCGGGCGATTCCAGAAATCGAAACGCAGCAAGTGCGTTGGCGCTGGTGTTTCTTCATTCAAACAGGCGGCGGGCCAGGAGCAGGCGGTTTGGGGAGATTGTTGACTCGCAGAAGAGGTGATTAATCGCCCAGTGACTAAATCTCCCCGTCTGCCCCAACCCTTAGTATTTAATAGAATGGCCAATTCTAAGCGACTTTTCAGTTGTCCTTCATTTTTTTTTTTTCTTTTATTTTTTCAATTGTTTGCCTTCTTCTTCTGACTGTTTCCAGCTTTTAAACAGGGACCCCTTACCCCACCTAATACAAATGCTCTGTAAGGCTACACATTTATTGTTATTGCTATTGCTGTGAGGTGCTGTAGACAGTCACAATTTAGTGGGCTGGTGGGGGGCTGTTTGGGCTTCTATGTGAGCTGTTTGGGCCTCTGTGTACAGCACTGGATTAGCTGGCGGGCCCCCCTGGGCTGCACAGTCCTAGTGCCGGCCCACACTACCTCACACAGGCGCAAGAGTGCTGGCATGCAAACGCCGGAGCTCTGGGTAGCAGCGCGTCCCCAGTGCTCCCCGTAGAGCGACTGGGTGACCCTGCCACAAATCCGGGCCTGTCTGTGTACCTGAAATGCCAGGGCCTATTTTGATTCTCAGTCTGGACCTGGCCCCAAGGGATTACTGGCTGCATGTTGTGAAATGCACTTATGTTGGCACAGTCATTGTGCAAGTGCACAGTCCTTTAAGCTCTGAAGCAGGTGCCAAACACAAGTCTCTGTTGTGCTTTGGGCTTAAGCCAAGTCTAGATGTCCAGAAACTGATTGACCCTGCTCATACTCTGCCTGATCTAAACTAACCCGTCTGTGACATGTTTGCAAAAATATGGAATTGTGGGTAATAAATGGGGGTTCTCTCCATTAAGTGCACATTGCTCCCTATTGTCTACATAGCTGCGCTGGTATCTAATATTATTCCTATGTCTATATGGGTTCTGACATTTCTGATGGTTAAGAGGTGGCACATCATTTCAGGGTTGGACTGGGTTGGCAGGACCCCAAGAAAAAACCCACTGGGCCCCACTAGCCCAGACCCCTTCCTGCAATGCCGCTTGCCTCCCTCCCTGATCCCAGTTCTCTTCTGACGCGCATGAATCTATGGGCCTCCCAGTCCAACACTGTATCATTTACAAACTGGACTTTACAACCAGCAGCCCTCTCTCTCTCTCTGCCAATGGCAAAATAAACTTCTGGCAGTTGTAGCTGTTGAGATACATGCCTTGGACCCTGCTAGTGTATCCTGTGCTTTTATTATCACACTGACTTCTGCTTCTTTGTCTCATTGCAGAGTTCTGGTTGGAAGTTGCCTCTGAATTCTACTGGAAAACACCCCCTTCAGGAAAAGTTCTGGACTATAATTTTGACATAACAAAAGGCAAGATTTTCGTGGAGTTTATGAAAGGGGCAAAAACCAATGTGTGTTACAATGTCCTGGACAGGAATGTCATGGAGAAAAACCTTGGAGACAAGACAGCGTTTTACTGGTAAAGTAATGCCTTCATCCCTTGTCAACCTGACGTTCACTCTGACCTATATATTGACCTGCTGCACCTGATGAACCAGCCCGGGCTGTCCATAAACCAGTCTGTGAATCTATATACTAGATAGTAGGATTGAAGCTTTCTTCCTTTGGGAGGTGTCAGAGTGGCAGGCTGTTGCTCAGATGTGATGTATTCATAACCAGGAGTTTTTGCAAGAAAATATATGTTTTTTTTTATGAAAATAAATTAAAACAGCTGAATCTATAAAATCGCTAAGTTTTTAATAAGAAATTACTTACCGATTCCCTGCATGTGCTCCTTTTCTAGAGAGATAGCGATATGGCGACGACCCAACTTGTGGCACTCGATTTCTCCTTCCTGCCTTCTATAGGAGATATGCAGGGACGAGGAATTGAGCGCCGCACATTGGATCGTCGCCATATCGTCATCTCAGAACAGGAGTGCATGCAGACAATCTGTAAGTGATTTCGTATTTAAAACTTTCGATTTCAAAGATTTTGCTCTGTTTTCATTTATTTTCGTTAAATACCATAAACAAAGTGCTTTCCTTCTTCAATTTTTTACCATTTTCCCAAAATTTTTATTTAACAGCTGGTATATGGTAGTGTGCCTGCAAAAACACAATCAAGCAGTCTTCAAGCATCCATAATATTGTAACTAGATCAACCTTTCTCTTCCTAAACCCTTTAATCCAGGGTTAGGCAACCTCCGATACACCAGCTGTTACAGAACTACAACCTGCAGATCAGTGGCCTTCTGTCTCCCTTCTGTGCTTTACACTTACCCGCCTACCTCTACTCAGAAGAGCTATACTGTAAAAAATAAATGTCAGGCTTGTGATATGCTCATGATGGTGAAAGTAGGACAAAGAGCAATGCCTGCCTCACAGGTTCTTTGTTTTTAAATAGTTTCTCTACTGTACTAATTCGACTTTCCCACTTTTATGTAGGATCCAGGGCTGTCATATTTTGCCAGTTTATATTTTCATGTACAGGTATGGGACCTGTTATCCACAATGCTTGGGACCTGGGGTTTTCTGTAATTTGGATCTCCATACCTAAAGTCTACTAGAAAATAATGTAAACATCAAATAAACCCAATAGGCTGGTTTTGCTTCCAATAAGGATTCATTATATCTTGGTTTGGATCAAGTACAAGCTACTGTTTTATTATTACAGAGAAAAGGGCAATCATTAAAAAAAAATGTTTGATTATAATGGAGTCTATGGGAGATGACCTTTCCGTAATTCGGAAATTACTGGATAGCTGCTTTCCAGATAATGGATCCTATAACCGTATTTCCATGTGATTACAGTAATTTAGCATTGCTCTAGGAGCTTTCTGTGTGCAACAATGTTTGCTGTACCTGATTAACAGGATTTAGTGTCTGTTATCAATTTAATTAAGATATATTTATAGTAGCCATGGCCATAAATCACACTTGCATACATTTGTATGACACTTGTAAATGAATAGTGTTATGACAGCATTATGGCTGTTATCCATTCCTTTGCAGCTACTCAATATTTATAGTTTATTAATTTGACCCTCTTGGCATCTGCAGGTGTTTCTTTATAAGGCAGAGGACACACTGAGAGGCAGAGAATGACAATAGGATGTAGGAAAATGAAAATGAATTAAGAAAGATTGATATGGACAGGACTAGATGAGATGACAGTTGTACAGGATAAAAAGGAAATGGCATCACTGTTTTCTCAGGTAGAGTTGCTTAGACAGCTGGGACAGGGTTTTTTTTCTTAACATTGATTAACTATGATAAACTTTTTGAACTTATGGATAAAATAAACTGCATATAATTCACATTGCTATTATACATTATGTTGTTTGAACAAAAAATGATACTATATACTGTTTGAATAAACTCCCAGAATTCAAGTCAACAGCTTCCCCTAGTCACTGGGAAGCTAATGGCTTATAAACATATCGTGTGTCCCAGCGCAAAGGAAAGATATCACTAATCTCTGTTTATATAGTGAATATGTAGTGTCTTGTAAATTATAAGGATATTATAAGTTACCAAGGAGTTTCCTGACCAAGTTTTTATACAGGTCATGGAACTCCGAGGTAACTTCTAATATACTCATATTTTGCAACTGGGGGTACTTTATTTATTATAATACACAAGTTTTAGTGAGTCATGTGACAGGAATGACATCAGGACTCACCGTTTATAACTGATGACTTCAGTACTCACTGTTAAGAATATAATTTACAAGATATTCACGGTTGTGTATTATAAGGATATCATTTACAGCACATTGATGGGTCTTGTGGATTATATATATATACAATCTACAGTCTGGTCATTCCCTAATGGGACCAGATAGTAATTGATATCCTTATAAACGGCACATTCTGACATCAGAAAATGGACACTGCGCATCCATTTAGAGCTCACCAGCATCCAATTGGGAGGGGCCGGCGCACCCAAAATGGACGCTGACCCCTCCTGACCCTCCCAAATAATGATTATAATGACGTCAGAACACGCCGTTTATAACAGGGGTCCCCGCCCGCCGAGCATCCAAATTGGACGCTGGCTTGCCCAAAATGGACGCAAATTTGACTCCGACACCCACAGACTGGACCAGAATTTGACGTACACCCCTCCATCCCCCCTCCCGATCCCCCCACAAACTGTAGATTATAATACATAATGTACCCCCTACTGAAACTGCGGCCTTGTGCTTTTATATGGTCACATAACTCCTCTGTGACTTATAATGACTTTATAAATAACAGTAGGGGGTACATTATCTATATATATTGTATATATATATTGTATATTCATAGGCATATATAATCAATACCATTTCTTAGGCTTCCTTTCCCTGGACAGCAATAAAACGCAGTAGTACGGGTATAGGATCCATGATCCGAAAATCCATTATCTGTGAACCAGTTACCCAGAAAGCTCCAAATTACGGATGTTCAAATAATTAAAATTTTTTCAGATGATTTCCTTTTTCTCTGTAGTAATGAAATAGTCTGTACTTTATCCTAACATAATTAATCCTTATTGGAAGCAAAATAATCCTATTGTGTGTATTTAGTGTTTAAATGATTTTCTGATAGACTTAAGGTATGGAGATCCAAATTACAAAAAGATCCCTTATCAGGAATACCCCAGATATTTAGCATTCTGGATAACACGTCCTATACCTGTACATGTTGGTGCAAAAGAAACACCCATGTGTACGAGCCATAAAGCTGAACACTTATCTTTCATTATCCAAGTAGCAAAAAGGGAAGGGCCCATTTCTAGCGATTATACAGCTTTTTTTATTGCCTCATATGGAAGATCAAGTCAGCTGGTCTGGCCTATTTTTAAAATAGCTTCCTGTTATATGTCCTGTGTCTCATCTTTGCCATAACTGATCTTAGAATGTTTCTAATTGTAAGAGTCTATATAATATTGGTGTGTTCTGAGACTCTGGGAGCCATGTTTGTTAGCAACTTGTTTATTATGGCCCTTAACTTGATATATGCGTTAAATTCAGTCGAGTGCATCTTGGCCACGTCACTGCTGCAGCAAGCCCTGTTTACATTGTATTTCAAAGGCATCTGATAATGCTTGTAAAAGAAAAAATTACATCATAAATAAATCTCTGTAATGGTGCATCTTTTTAACTGTTTCTGTGCCCAGAAAAACTGTAAAGATATTAAAGAATTCTATTACTCCAGAGGTTCCTAAACTGTTCGGCTTACCCCCAAAGTATTTGCTATGGGGTGAAGCCTGAAAGTCACATAGGTTGACATTTGGGGTAAATTAATATTTCTTCTAGGCATACTGAATCTGAAAGACTAAGCTAAAGGCCAGATAAAAGACTATTAAAAAAAAAAACTATTGTTTCCCACAACCAGAATTCAGGCTATAGTCTGGTTGAGTTAACATTTTAACGGTTACGATCAGCGATTTTACGGAAAAATAGTAAAATCTCCTTTGACGCATTAGATCGTAGAAAAACTTTAGAAAGAAAGCCGATGGGGGGGCCTCCCATAGGGATATATAGCAATTCGGTAGGTTTAATCTGGCGAATTGGGCCATCGAATAAAAATTTAAAGGACAATTACTTCGATCATCGAATAACAAATAGATTTTTGTTCGATTTATTCGAATCATTCAATACGATCGAATTTTGCAAATTCGATGATCGAAGTGGGCAAATTTTAAATTTGAAAAAAATCGTAATTTTACAATTCGACCGACTTTCGAACCCTTCACACAAATTTAGTAAATCTGCCCCTAAGTCTACTAGAAAATCATGTAAACATTAAAATCCAATAAGGATTAGTTATATCTTAGTTTGGATCAAGTATAAGCTACTGTCACAGAGAAAAGTGAAATCAGTTTTTAAAATTTTGATTATTTGGATAAAATTGAGTCTATGGCAAACATTCCGTAATTTATAGCTTTGTGGATAATGGATCCCATACCTGTACTAACTAAATAGTATTTGAAAAACCAAATAATGACAAGATGAAGATAATATAAATCTAAGCATTATTCCAATACACATTCATCACACATCTTTCAGCGATTTATAAAAATATTTGAAAGCATATTTGTCCATCCCGTGCATTTATTTTCACTGCTGGCTCTGACTGTACGGACCAACAATGTCGTGTAGAAACGTTTTTTTACATTGCATTTTATATTTTAACATGGATTGCTTTTTATTTGCAGGGAGGGCAATTCACCAACTAACTCTTCTGTCATCTCATACTTGGATCTACTGAAGCAAGTCTGCAAGTTTGCAAATGTTTTAATCAAATTAGGTATGTTTTATATCGCTATATTTTATACTGAGTCATCAAGATTTGCACTTTTGCTATGAGTATCGTGTCGAGTGTTTTTAGTGCCGGGAAGAATGAAAGTTTACAAGTTCTAACCCACTGAGGTATACATTCTAAAAATTATAAATAATACAAATAAAGTCCCGGATGGTAAAATGTGCATACTAGATGGCATCTAAGCTCAGTCTAAATAGTCCTTACATTTGTTTTCAATCTTTTTCCAAATATAATATTTATAACTAACACCTAGGCCACACCCACTTGAAGCTTCCACCAATTAAGATAACAGGTGTCTAAGTACATAATTGCTCAAGTTGCCTCCATACAAAAAATACTCATAATAAGCATAAGGGATGGAATGCAGTATTGTGACCTGTATTTGTTATAGGCATTATATGAGGTGTTATATAAAACTAGCAGCAGTTAGTGCCTTGTATAAGTCTGTTGAGCTACAGTAAACATCCACTAAACACTTACATTAGTGTACTACATGCAGGCTTTCTGCAGAATGATCCTTCTTCTCCAGCCCTAAGACTACTTTAAATAAGCCATCATTATTATAGGCTTTAGTTACACTCTGAATATTTTTAACTGGAGCTTCTGTCAGGCATAAGCAGCCTTTCTCCAGGTCTGCTTGGGGGACACAGGGACAGTGGGTATAGCATGCACCACTAGGAGGCAGGACACAATACAATGAAAAAACTTAATCCCTCCTCCCCCTGCTATACCCCTCCTCTATAGGAAGGATCACCAGTTCAAATTGTGTCCTCAGGAGGTTAGGACGCAGTGCTCCCAGTGAGGAGCCAAATTAGCTTATTTTATTTATTTTTCCATTTTAATTTATTTTATTAGTCTTATTTCTCATCTACTTCAAGATACAACTCACGAAGAGACTGGGCAGCCACACTGAGTGCCTTGCCTTCAGTCCGCATCCATCACTGATGCAAGGGGCTTTTATTCTCATTGCCCTCGTATCTGGCATTCTCTCCCCCCTATTTTGTGGGCTGAGAGTCTGACCCGCAGAAGAAGGTGTAGCCTGGGACAGGTAAGCAGTACCTTCTTCTTCATTGCCCATATGCCTAGATTGCAAGGGTCAGTTATACCGGTAGGAGGGGTAAGTCCCCCCGATTTTCTATCTGGCAGCGGCTGGCTACAGTTTGAGTCAGGTACATTCGGCCGCATGTGAACCGTGACAGTACCTCCATTCCCTTCCAGCATTGGCGCAACAACGGGGAGGCTCTCTAGTGCCGCTCGGGGGGCGGGGCCCTTCCTCCTCTGCTAAGCGCGCGATAGAGCGCGCGTCACTGGGCACTTCCTCTTCCTGTGCGCAATGACCGGGCGCGCCAGCTCAAATCGGCTCACGCCATTTTGCCTCTCTCTTTCCCACGAGTAGCACGCATTCCGGAGCTCCAGGAAGATATAGCTCTCCACGCTAGAGCGCCTCACCGAGCGGCTCCTCCTTGCCTCTCTCAAAAATCAAAAGAGAAGCGCATTAATAGCCTCTACCACTGGTTGGGGGACATTATACAGCCTAAAACTGTTATACCTCCCTCTACAGTTGGACATTCAGTGGCACCAAAGCGGGGCAATATTGTATAGGCTTGTACAATCTTTTAGAGATCGATTAATAATCTCAAATTCTCTGTTTCAGAAAAAAGTTGTGTCAACCATGTCTGAAGGATCAGGTAATAACCTTTTTCCCAGGGCATCTGCTACTGCATCGGTTAAATATCTAGCCTGTGCCAAATGCCGCAAACGCCTCCCAGCTGGTCACAAGGATCCACTGTGCTCCAAGTGTAAACCACCTGAGGTCATTCCGGAAAGCCCAGATCCTCGTCCGCAGGTAAGCCAAACCTCTCAAGGGGACCCAACAGATCAGGATAGGGGTTCCACTCAGGCTCCCCCTCCTCCCCCCGATTGGGCTACCCAATTAGCCTCCGGAATTCCAAAACTAGCGCTATCCTTAGATAAGTTGCTAGCCAGGCTGGACAATCCTCGTCCCAAGCCTTCCAAACGCAGAGCTCCTTCCCCGTCCGATGATGAGGGTGAGTTAGACTCCATTGCCACATCCCCTCTAGTACTTGACTCAGGAGAAGACCCAGTTCTCTCCGACGGCGAACTTTCCCACAGCTCCAATCAGGAAGAGGAGGAGTCTCCAAAATTATCTTCGGAGGCCATAGATTCACTCATTTCCTCAGTACTAGAGACCCTTCACCTACAGGAACCGGGTACTAGTTCTAGCTCATCTACTTCCCTGTTCAAACGCCACAACAAACGCTCTCCCTCCTTCCCCTCTCACGATCAACTCGAGCAGATCATCCAACAAGAGTGGGATAAACCAGAGAGACGTTTCCAGCCTAGTCGCCGTTTCCTAAGACTTTACCCTTTCCCTCAGGAACTTATAGACAGATGGGCATCTCCACCATCGGTGGATGCACCGGTTTCCAGATTATCAAAGAATACTGCCTTGCCAGTTCCCGACGCTGCATCCTTCAAGGACTCCATGGACAAAAAACTTGAAGGTATTCTACGCTCCCTATTCTCCGCCTCAGGTACTTCGATTCGGCCAGTCCTTGCCTCAGCTTGGGTAAGCAGAGCCGTTCAATCCTGGTCGGAATCCTTATGCAGAGCAATCGATTCCGGGATTCCCCGCGAGGATCTAGCTCAGCTAGCCTCACAGATTAAGGAAGCGAACGATTATTTGTGCGAGGCCTCCCTCGACGCTCTTCAGGTCATTAGCAGAACTTCTGCCCTGTCTGTAGCAGCCCGAAGATCCCTCTGGATGAAGCTTTGGACTGCAGATCTGTCGTCCAAAAGGTCTCTCACCACACTTCCATTTAAGGGAAAACTTCTGTTCGGGCCTGACCTAGACAAAATCATCAGTCAGGCCACAGGGGGTAAGAGTACCCTGCTACCTCAACCCAAGTCGCGCCCGTCTTTTCGTCGAACCCGAAATTTTCGTGGCTCGCAGCACAGAGCGGCAAGATCGTCTCCTCCTAGACTCTCCACTACCAATAGAGGCCGATTCAGCAGCAAAGCACGAACATCATGGCAGACCCGAAAACCCTCTTCCAAACCGACGAGTAAGGTCACGTCCGCATGACTCATCAGCCCCCCCCCTGGAAGATACAGCGGTGGGTGGAAGACTTCTCAAATATGCCGACGCATGGACGACCTTAACACAAGACGCATGGATTCACGAGGTCGTCTGTCAAGGATACCACTTAGAGTTCGTATCTCTCCCACCACGCCGTTTCTTCATGTCCAGATTCCCTCAAGGACCACAAAGGGCCCAGGCACTCAAAGGCGCAATCGACAAATTGCTCAAATCAAATGTCATTATTCCTGTTCCACCAGAGGAACGCTTTCGGGGCTATTATTCCAACCTATTTGTGGTCCCCAAAAAGGATGGGTCCGTTCGCCCAATTCTGGACTTAAAGGAACTAAACACCTTCATCCGCCCCAGGAGATTCAAGATGGAGTCGCTCAGATCCGTCAAAGCTGCCATGTCTCCAAACCAGTTCCTAGCGTCCCTGGACATAAAGGACGCTTATCTTCACATTCCCATTTTCCCTCCCCATCAGAGATTTTTGCGATTTGCCTTCCAGAATTTACACTTCCAATTCAGAGCTCTTCCTTTCGGTCTAACCTCGGCTCCCCGTGTTTTCACCAAAATCATGGCGGTAGCCGTTGCTTCTATCCGCACAAGGGGGATCTCCATTACTCCCTACTTGGACGACATCCTCATCAAGGCACCCTCTCGCCCAGAGGCTCAACAAGCGCTCTCCTTCACCATGAACCATTTACGGGAGCTAGGTTGGCTCATCAATCTGAACAAGTCCTCGCTGACCCCTTGCCAATCCATGAGTTTTCTCGGGATGCTATTCAACACCCAGTCACAGACCATATCCCTTCCCAGGGACAAAATCCACCATCTGCAACACCTAGTGCGTTTCCTCCTGTCAAAACCATCTCACACAGTGCGATTCTACATGAAAGTATTGGGAGTAATGGTCTCCACCATAGAGGCCGTACCCTTCGCCCAGCATCACCTCAGGGAGCTGCAGTGGAACATTCTCGCGGTTTGGAACCGCAAGTCCCTGCTTCAGGAATTCCGTCTATCTCACAAGACTCGGACTTCTCTCCTCTGGTGGACGAAATCCAACCACCTGATCAAGGGCAGACCCTTGGGAGAACCTCAATGGCGATTGATCACCACAGACGCAAGTCTCTTGGGATGGGGAGCAACGATGGAGGGTCAGTCAGCCCAAGGTCGCTGGTCTCTGACGGAGCAGCGTCTTCACATCAACCTCCTCGAAATAAGAGCAATTTGGCTTGCTCTTCAGCACTGGCAAAACGAACTAGCGGGACAAGCAATAAGAATCCAATCCGACAACGCCACTGCAGTGGCGTACATAAACCATCAAGGGGGCACAAGAAGCAGAAATGCCCTAAGGGAGGTGACACACATTTTCCGTTGGGCGGAAAATTACCAGTCTCAACTGTCGGCCATTTTCATTCCAGGACTCTTAA
Organism: Xenopus borealis; assembly: GCA_024363595.1. Taxonomy (NCBI): domain Eukaryota; kingdom Metazoa; phylum Chordata; class Amphibia; order Anura; family Pipidae; genus Xenopus; species Xenopus borealis. Next base: position 93,694,061 of record CM044442.1, read on the forward strand.
ACTGGGAAGCGGATTATCTAAGCAGACAATCCCTAGATCCAGGCGAGTGGTCCCTAAAGGACAGCATATTCCAGAGGATAACGCACAGATGGGGGATGCCAGAGGTCGACCTCATGGCATCACGCCACAACCGAAAGGTTCCGCTGTTCTTCGCAAGGTCCAGAGATCCCTTGGCAATTGCAGCAGATGCTCTAACCTCTCCCTGGGAATTCGACCTCGTATACGCCTTCCCGCCTCTTCCCCTCATTCCACGAACGATCAAGAAGCTTCAAAGAGAAGACACCACACTCATTCTCATAGCGCCAAAATGGCCTCGTCGATCGTGGTTCTCAGATCTAGTCAATCTTTCGGTGGAGGAACCGTGGACTCTGCCTCTCAGCCCGGATCTTCTTTCTCAAGGACCAATCCTTCACCCGTGTCCGGAAAATCTCAGTTTGACGGCGTGGCTACTGAGACCGCAATCTTAAGACAAAAGGGATTCTCCGACGACGTCATCTCTACCATGCGCGCAGCCCGCAAGCCAGTGTCCGCCAAGACGTACCATCGGGTCTGGGCCACTTACCATTCATGGTGCCATCGCCAAGGGAAAGATCCACTCAGGTTTTCCATTCCCAATCTGTTAGCCTTCCTACAGGAGGGCCTGGGCCTAGGCATGTCCCTAGGGTCCCTTAAATCTCAGGTTTCGGCTCTCTCCATTCTGTTTCAAAGGCGTCTAGCCCTGCTTACAGACGTGAAAACTTTCCTTCAAGGGGTGGCACACATAAAACCCCCGTTACGCGCGCCTATGCCTAAGTGGGACTTAACTCTAGTCCTACATGCATTACAGTGCTCACCTTTTGAACCCATGGACTCTATCCCTCTACAGTGGCTCACATGGAAGGTGGTGTTCTTAGTGGCTATTGCCTCCGCGCGTAGGGTGTCTGAGATCTCTGCCCTCTCATGTAGGTCCCCCTGGCTGACCTTCTACAGAGACAGAGCAGTACTCCGTACTTCTCCATCCTTCCTTCCAAAGGTGGTCTCCAGTTTCCACCTCAACCAAGAGATCACTATTCCTACTTTCTGCTCATCTCCCGCCAACGCGAAGGAAGCAGCACTACACACTCTCGACCCTGTTCGAGCACTAAAATTCTACCTGCACCGGGTAGAGGACATCCGCAAGTCGGACTCCTTGTTTGTTATTCCCTCAGGTCCTCTCAAGGGCACATCGGCAAATAAATCCACGATTTCCCGATGGATACGACAAGCCATACAGAAATCCTATTCATCACAGGGTAAGATTCCCCCAGGTTCAATTAGAGCCCATTCTACCAGGGGAATGAGTGCATCCTGGGCCTTCCGCAATCAGGCCTCAGCAGAGCAATTGTGCAGGGCTGCAACATGGACATCTATCCATACCTTCGTCAAATTTTACCAGTTTGACACCTTTGCGGCATCTGACATACGCTATGGCCGGAAGGTCCTTCAGGCTGCGGTGGCTAGCTCCACATAAGCCTCTACCTCCCGCCCGTATAATGCAGGGGACAGCTTTGGTACGTCCCCACTGTCCCTGTGTCCCCCAAGCAGACCTGGAGAAAAGGAGATTTTGTGTACTCACCGTTAAATCTCTTTCTCTTCAGTCGCTTGGGGGACACAGGGCTTCCCTCCCTGGTCAGAGGCTTATCTGGCCTTTTAGATTGGTTAACTCAACAGTCTGTTGTTGTAAATAGTTCAGTTTCCTTTTCGGTTTCACTAACCTCCTGTTTGTTCTTCTTTGGTACGAACTGGTGATCATTCCTATAGAGGAGGGGTATAGCAGGGGGAGGAGGGATTAAGTTTTTTCATTGTATTGTGTCCTGCCTCCTAGTGGTGCAAGCTATACCCACTGTCCCTGTGTCCCCCAAGCGACTGAAGAGAAAGAGATTTAACGGTGAGTACACAAAATATCCTTTTTGCAATCCATTTGAGACCAATCTGCAACTCCCATTTGCAGATTGGTGCAAGTAGCAGAGTGGAGCACCAGGATGGAGGCAAGCCATATATTTACCCCTGCCATAGAGTAGATGATAGACAGCTCCTTGTTGCAGCCTGTGCCTCCTGCCACTCCCTAACCTACACATCTAAATGTCACACAATGTTACCCCTGCCTCCCCCACTTGCATAGATTGCGGCCTAGCAGAGGCTTATCTTAAGGATCTAGCCTCAGTTCTCTGGTTATGCATCTGCTGTGTAAATGTGCATTTTCTTAGTTTTCAGCTTGAATAGCTGCACTTATTGCTACATAGCACCTCATTTATATAATGTCACAGATAATATAGAAGACACACTGGAAATGGATAATTCCATGCCCTGTTTACTAAGCCCTGCCTTGGCACGGTATTGGCCCTTCTAATGCAAACAGTGTACCTTTTATTTCTTTGCATAATGTGTATTAAACTATTTGATGATGTTTTTATTATTTCTATAGGGGTAAAGAAAGGGGACAGAGTGGCGATTTACTTGCCAATGATTCCTGAGTTGGTATATGCCATGCTGGCATGTGCCCGAATTGGAGCTGTTCATTCAATAGTAGTAAGTGTACACTCTTTATTAATACAGGGCACATTGCACATTTGAGATATAAATCACTTTTTTTTTGTAGCAGTTTCCCCAAAATGAAACTGTGGGGAAAATGCAAAAACAAATTTGAACATTGCTGAACAGTCTTCAACTTCATTTCCAATGCCAAAGTCCAGAAGCAATAAGGGGCTCAAAAGTGCACCCTCTAATGCTCATACCAGTTTGATATAAGAGACAGAACTCCAGAGCTCAGTGGCACAGCAGGCCTATATTTACTGCCTGTACTGCTTTTGTACATGATGTAAAATAAAGATTTTTTTATATTTTTGAAATTTTGGCTCCTGGATTCAACTGATTACTTTGACTTTGGTGTTCCAGAGAGGTGCCTACCTGCTTTTCCAAGTTTCCCTATATTTACTGCCTTCCATAGGGCAGAAGGTAAAGTACAGCACCCATCTGTGAAATGCACCTGCAGGAGTCTTTAAATTCAAGTTAGAACTGAGGGGGGGTCACCTACATGCCTTCCTCATCAACCCTCATAATTACAGCTCTACCAAATGCACAGTGCTGTATTAATGGATGCAGCCTTAGGTCTCTGCTCTGTTTTGGAGTGCAGAGATCTGTAATTCATACAGGCTGCCATGTACATTGTAAATAATTCTTATAGGACTATTAGTGTTGCTGTCTCTGCTGCAGCTTACATGCCGAAGCTAAATATTTCTTATTTAAGTTTGCAGGTTTTTCCTCAGAATCCCTTTGTGAAAGGATATTGGACTCTCAATGTGTTGTCCTTGTAACTGCAGGTAACCTTTGCTTACACATTAATGACTTCAGCACAAAGTAGATGCCATTAGGGATCTCCACCTACAATATATAACACGCATTTTCCTCCATGCTGTTTGTTGCAGATGGGGTCTTCCGAGGAGAAAAGCCGATAAACTTGAAACAAATCGCAGACGAGGCACTACAAAAATGCAAAGAAAAGTATGTGTTTCTTTTATTTGTAAATATCCAGGGCCCTCTCATTCATGCAGCATTCAGGTACTTGGTACAGTATTTGAAATGCATTAACTTTAACTCCAGGTCAAATAAATATTTGGTTGTGCTGGAAGTTAAGTTGTCATTACAGTTATACTTTATTTTGGTCTAAATCATGTTGCTTGGCAGGCATTGATGTAAGGTAGTAAGGTATATTTGTTTTCTCTTAGTGAAAGTCGGTGTAATTCCTGGGCATCTATATAACCTTCATTTATTTATTTGTAAAGAATGCACCATGTGAAAAATTGTGTTGTGGTGAAGCACCTCAAGGGAAGGCTGAACAATCAAAATGAAGGAAAATTTCAGGTAAGTTATATATTACTGTATTTCCATGTGTTTCATAGCAAATAAGTCCTTTTTTCTCTCAGTTCTTCCTTTCCTTCTACTAGTTTTTTTATAGGTTAGTGACAGATATTTGATATCCAAGTGCCCTTCAGCATTTGTGTTTTTGGTGGCTTGGGTTACTAAGAGTTGTAGTCTAGTAACAGTGTTGAATTTTTTAAATAAGGGTTTAATTTCTTGTTCAAAATTAACCTAAAAGGAACGATTATTAAATCTGATAGATAAATAGCAGCTAAAATAAGTAGTAATCATTAAGATTAGTGATGTGAATTTTTATGTGAATAACTCTCACCTGCCTACAGACAAGGCTTTTACTTTCAGTGCAATTTATGCTTAGTATAATCTTCTCTCCAGCCAAGTGGATATATATGAAATCACTGTGTTGTTTACCTCTCAGCACAGTATATGTTAATAGATTATTAGGGCACTGCTTCTCTCACTTTATGTGATTCTATCACTTTATGTTGTTCTGCAGACAGCCTGGAATTCAGATGTAGACAGATGGTTGGACGAACTGATGAGAGATGCTAGTGAGGAGTGTGAACCAGAATGGCTGGACGCTGAAGATCCACTTTTTATCCTGTATACAAGCGGCTCTACTGGAAAGCCAAAGGTAGAAACACAGAGGCTGAATCAAACATAGGAACCTATGCCAAGAGATGCTAAGCAGCAATTTGTCAGCTACAAGTTCAAACATGAAAGCAAATACCTGATTGGTTGCTATTGGAAACTGTGCTTGTTCAATTTTGTACCAATTTAGTAATATGTATGTTGTTTACAATCAACAATTTTACTAATATAAGCATTTGTGCCTTATGCTGTGAGCCTGATCGATATAGATGGAGCACCTAATATTTAGACCCAATAGAAG
>CM044442.1:93705143-93716873 GCA_024363595.1 Xenopus borealis
TGTACAGAATCCCAAAACATAATGTACAACATTTCTAGCCTACTTCTTTAGTTAGGCCTTAGTTCTCATTTAACTGCTAATGGGTTGATGCTATGTCTAATTGTGAATCTAGGTTAATTGAGGTTATAAATGATTAATCTACATAGTAAAAATTAAATTCCTCTGACATAATTAGTACTAGGATTTGCACTTTATGATATTAATTACAGGATAAAGTGTTTCATATATTAATCTGGGAAAACTTTGTGATGCAGGTATTCAAGCAGCCATGGCCATCGATAATGAGAACTCTGTATGGAAACCATGAACGCTATGAAAATACATATTTCAAAAAATTCCCTGGGTATTATGTAGCAGGCGATGGTAAGCATTTCCCTGCAGAAAGGACTTTGCTTGCTTCTCAAATTATTATGGCATCTGAATTATAACTGTATCTCCATGTCAGTGGTTCCTGCTTCCGAGGATAGGCGTGGAATCTAATATCCGGAATGCTTGGAAACAGAAGTTTTCCAGGAGATGGGTCTGTGATCTGGAGCATCATGCCTTTGGATCAACCACTCTCACTGCCCACAAAATTTTCCAAAATACCTGGTGCTCAACATGTATAAGAAGCACTGCATTTTAAAGGTCATGTAAAGCCTACATAGTCCTACCATGTAAATAAATTGGGGATATCTTCCCCACCCAAGCCACATCATTTGTACTGCACATACCCCCTCCATTTGCCAGCACCATCACATTTTCCTAAAATATTTACATTTTTTTCCCTCGGTAACATTGACATTTGCAAACAGGACATGTATGCGATAAAGTTCATGACGTTCAGAATTCATGTTTACTAAGGATGCACCGAATCCACTATTTTGGATTCGGCTGAACCCCTAAATCCATTGTGAAAGATTTGGACAAATACTGAACCGAATCTTCCTTGTTTTGTAACGAAAAGTCACATGATTTTAAGGATTCGGTTCGGTCAGGTACTAGGATACAGCCGAATCCTACTGAAAATGACTAAATCCTGTCCAAATACCGAATTCTGTGCATCCCTAACATTTACGCAGGCACAACATACTTTTATAAAAAGTTCTGCTGGGGTTCAGCACTGTAATGGTTAAGTTGAGCTCAGGAGAGGTGGTTAGGAGAAAAAAATAGGATCAGAAAGCTAGAGTTCCTATGGGAACCACTAATGCTATCTTTTCACTGGCTGTTAGACTGGAGGGTGTGATCTAAGCTGAGAAGAACTGAGCATGCTCATAAGCCAACAGCCAAAGGAAATTCCTAAGAGAAGGGGCCAAGTGGGTTAGAGTAGTAGAAGGATTTCTAAGTGTTTAAGGGGATGCTGCAGCCTTACTGTTAACCTGTTAACAATCATAGTGACCGATATCTAAAGATTTCAAAGTGGCTGTTTACTGTTTAAATGTTTATGTCCTTTACGTGTTCTATATGCAGCAATTCCAATGGATGTGGAGAGGCTGGTATTTTTAGGCTCTTTGTTACCTGCAGGAGAAGAGATTTCCCACTGTTGAAAGCATCCTTGTTTGTCATTGCCCTAAGAACACTATATTTATTAAAGACATTTGGAAGCCTATTAATTAACAGTCTCATCTTAGTGGTTTTTAGATGTTTTCTCAGTTTCTCTAAAACCATAAATCAAAGATCTTCCAGTTGTAAAAGGGACATCTGCCATTGATTTCTACATGATATCTACAGGTTTTATCTGGAGTATTTGTGGATTCGGAATTGTTTCAGTTTTGTTACATAATAGACCCTAGAAATGTCAGGGTTTTTTTTCTCGCAACATTCTCGGATTTTTGGTTTAATAAATAGTCCCCTGAAATGCATTAAAAAAATAACACACAAAAGACTTACTTTGCCGTAATCATGCATTTATGCTTTTTATTACAGACAAAAAGCAAATCAGTTGAAAATGATATATAAATAGAAAGTTGGGTTATCTCTGGATAATGGGTTTATGAAGAAAATAGGGATGCATCGAATCCACAAATTAGGGTACGGATTCGGTTTGGGATTCGGCCAAATCTTTCGGGGTGGATTCGGCCGAATCCGAACCCTAATTTGCATGTGCAAATTATGGGTGAGATGGGGAAAATGTTTTTTACTTCCTTGTTTTGTGGCAAAAAGTCACGTGATTTCCCTACCTGGCCCTAATTTGCATATACAAATAAGAATTCGGTTCGGCCAGGCAGAAGGATTCGGCGGAATCCTGCTGAAAAAGGCCGAATCCCGAACTGAATCCTGGATTCGGTGCATTCCTAGAAGAAAACATCCAGTACCTCTACAAAGAATGCATCCTCTTACACTATACTGTATATAACATGTTATCTTTAAACTGGAATTTGAATTTACATGGCTGGACAATTTATAGTAAATTTCTCTTAATTTAGCAGTAATGTCTCGACATTTTTTCTGCCATCAATAGGGCCATTATGTTCAGGCGATAAGCAGCATTGTACAGGGAGAGTGGATGATAATCCATGTATGCGGTAGCTATTGTTTTTGTGTGATCAAGCTGTATCCTTTATTTTTAAGGTTGCAGAAGGGATAAAGATGGCTACATTTGGATTACAGGAAGGATTGATGACATGCTTAATGTTTCAGGTATAGTAAAAAAAAACACGTGCATGCAGTCTGATGCTATATGCTACAGTGCTATGTTTAAGCCTTTCCCTGTAGATTTTAGGTAGTCAGCAGAAAAACTCACAGCCTGCCGACAATCTAGAATATACAACTTTAAGGAATAGTAACACCAAAAACTGAAAGCATATTAAAGTAATGAAAATATAATGTACTGTGCTGTACTGGTACAACTAGTGTGTTTGCAGAAGATACTCATGTCTACAATAGTTTATATAAACAAGCTGCTGTGTATCTAAGGGAGCGGCCATTCAAAGCTGAAAAAGGAGAAAAGGTACAGGATACACAACAGATAACAGATAAGCTCTGTACTATACAATGGAGTTCTTCAGAACTTATGTGTGATCTGTTGTGTATACTGTGCTTAAATAGCTGCTCCCATGGCTTGTCTATATAAACTATAATAGTATTTCTGAGGTAAACACACCAGTTTTACCAGTGTAGAGCAACAGTACATTTTATTGTAATTCTTTTTGTCGGGATGTTCCTTTAAAGGGCACCTATGGGGCCAAAAAAATTCCCCAAACCGAAGGTGCGGGCTGATAGAGCCCACATTCAGGTTTGGGGTTCTAGTAGTTAAAAAAAAAAAAATTCCCCCTGCCTGCGCTGGCTTACTCGCACCGGAAGTGAGCTCATGACAGCCCATGTGCATGCGCAGTATGCGCATGTGACATCTTTCGCATAAGCCGAATGAAAAGCTGCCACAAGTTCAGACAGCTTTTCATTCTGAGCGTGCACCTGGGCTTTCATGGCGGCTCACACCGGGAGCTCCCTCCTAGTGCGAGTAAGCCAGCGCAGGCAGGGTTTTTTTCTTTTTAACTACTAGAACCCCAAACCGGAATGCGGGCTCTATCAGCCCGCACCTTCGGTTTGGGGAATTTTTTTAGCCCCATAGGTGCCCTTTAAATGCTGAATGTGGTCACAGGATTCCAGGGGAATTTATACCCCTATCATTCTTCACAACTGCAATAAAGCTAAACAAATGAAATGTTACTTCACTTCTGCTCTCTTGATATAGTTTTATTATTAATAAACTATATAATAATATCTGCCTTTATTATTGCTTCCTATCTCTTCTGAGAGAATGCTTTTATTGAATATTTCAATTTGTTCAATTTGAGTGCAGCATTCGTTGTTAAATTGTTTACAATTCTTAACCAGCACCCAGGCATTTGAGTTCTATCAGTGAGTTCTCCTTTGCCTTTTATATATATATACACTGTATATCCTTAATATAAATCTTGATTTTGGAGTGCCTTCTTTTAATAACACTCAACAAGGAAAAAAGGAAGAAGTTGTTTTATTTTAAATATGTGGCTAATAAATGCTACTTGCTGTAGGTGATGAGAATTGCAGCAATTGTTTCACCTTATATTACTGTTAGTACTGGAGTATTACTAAATAAAGCATTCAGGAAGCCTGTGTCAGTGACTATATCCATAGTTATAGCAATGAATATTATTAGGAGGGATGGGTTTTGACTTGTACATATATTTCCATTGCAGGACACCTGCTAAGCACAGCAGAGGTAGAGGCAGCCCTGACAGAGCACCCAGCAGTGGCAGAGGCTGCTGTCGTGAGTCGCCCACACCAGGTAAAGGGAGAATGCCTCTACTGCTTCATCATTTTAAAAGATGGCATGAAATACACAGAACGGATTGCAGAGGAGCTGAAGAAGCAAGGTGGGCATTTAAAAAAATGTTGCTGTTTCAAATTTCAATTTGCAAATACATGTATGGGTTAGATTGTAAAGAGGCCCGGACTGGCAATCGGTCATCTCGGGCAAATGCCCGAATGGCCGCTCTGTTTACTGGAGAAATGGGCCGCTTTGTGGCCACCTGAGCCACAATCATGGTTATCGCGGCTGGCTAGGCAGGGGTAGACAGCACACACTGCCTCTGCTCTGCTTCTCATACACACATCGAGCAGCCTTTCATTACGCCCTCTCTCCTACTATGCTTGGCCATCAGCTACACCAGGCCCCTCTCATTGGGCAGCATACGGTTGGGAGACGCCAGCCAATTAACAAGTAAGATGAGATAGTTCCCAGTTTCTGCAAACAAGAAGCTCCAGGTAGAGTGGCGATAGAGAGAGGGGGGATGTGTCTGTGTGTGTGTCTCTGTGTATGTCTCTGTGTGTGAGTTTCTGTGTGTGTGTTTGTCTCTGTGTATGTGTGCCTGTGTGTGTGTGTGTGTGTCTGTCTCTGTAGCTCTGTGTGTATGTGTGTCTCTGTTTGTCTGTGTGTGTGTTTGTCTCTGTGTATGTGTGCCTGTGTGTGTGTGTGTCTCTGTAGCTCTGTGTGTATGTGTCTCTGTTTGTCTGTGTGTGTGTGTGTGTGTCTCTGTGTGTGTGTGTGTCTCTTTGTATTAGCGCTAGCATTAGATGTCTGTGTCTTCTCACACATCAGAGATACCATTGTATGTTTCCCCTGCACTAAGCACAATGTAGCAGAAAAAAGGTTAATGAACCTATTAACAAATGACTGCACAGAACCTATTAGGGAGGTGTTAAACATGCAGTGAAATATATACCAAAGGAGCTCACATCCTGCAGCTGGTGGGGCAAATGCTTCTTTGAGAAATTGTTATTAAGACTGGAAGTGTACATTTCATAATGACTGAAGCATTATTTTCGGATGCACTGTAGCATACAAAGTCCAAAATCCAGGCTCAAAACTTCGTGTTTCTACCCACAATGTAACTTTTTATCCCATTTGACCAGCGTCATTGTAAAGTTGCAACCACCACAGTTGCTCTAGATATGTGTGTGTGCAGTTGGCAAACCTGGTGTAAGTTGCACTTTCAATGTTGAGATTGTTTCACTGGTATGCATTAGCTTGTAATTCTTTTGGTGCAAGTCTGTTGTAGGTATTGATACAATAATTGATACACCGTGGGAACCTGGAATTGCAGACGTATTTAGGGTGTTTGTAACTCCAGGGTTCTCTCAGATGTTGAAACCATTTTACTGAGCTGTAACGGAGGCTCTTTTACAGAAAGGTCTTCATACTTTTTAGTCTTGTAACGACCCAAGTAGTGTCTTAATAGTCAAGAACTATGTTCACAGTAATATGATTTCCTTTTCATATTGTTCACTTATAGTACGTGAAAAGATTGGACCTATTGCAACACCAGATTTCATCCAGAATGCTCCTGGATTGCCAAAAACCCGATCAGGTACAGGTATTATAGTACAAATGCACTTATTTAAAGATACCACTGTGTATATGTATAGCATTAGTAATCAATCATTTCTTGGCGCGTTATTGGAAAAGAATTAGTTGGAAATTGCAAAGTTTGGAATGAAATATTTTCATATTTTACAATTCAGCGTAATTCCCAAATTTTACACTTGTTTGTGTACATATTTATATCTAAAACGTCAGTTTGTCTTAGTTTAAAATATTAAATGTACCTGCAGCAGGCAAATTTCAAGGTATGTAACAGGCAAAATCCATAGTATTTTTTTGGCTGCAATGCAGCATTTTTTCTAGTTGATTGCTTACCAGCAGGGCCCGCAATTTGCCAATATAGGCACAAATTTTGTAAAGTATAAATGTGGATATTGTTCAGAAGAACTGCAGGCATCTCTTAAATGCTGTTAGTTTAGGTTCTACCCCAATAGTCTTAAAATTAATATGTGGGTTCGGAGAGAAAAGGGAGCCCCAGGGTTCAACAGGTGATCAAAGACAAATGTAATGCACAAGTTTTTACTGCATCTTCCTCCATATGTAATAAACATTTCTAAGTTTGGCCAGGAGCAGTCACCTATAGCAACCAATAAGATGCTTCCTTTTCAACAGGTGACCTGTAAATTCTACCTGCTAAGTGGTTGCTGTTAGTGATGTGCATGCCTGCCCATACCCGTGGGTCGGACGGGTTCGGCCCAACCTCGCACTGCTCTTTGTAAGTGGTGGGCAGGTGTGGATTGAGCTCTTCTCCTGCTCTCCCTTCCCTCAACCTTCAAATGCCGGCTTCCAGCTTCATAGCCATGCGCCTGCTAGCCCCGCCCCTAATGTGACATCATTTGTGGGGTGGGTTAGCGGGGGTCTATAAAACCCTGACCCTCACATCACTAGTTGATATGGGTTACTCTTCCTGGGCAAACTTAGTACAGGTATGAGAGCCGTTATCCGAAAACCTGTTATCCAGAGAAAAGCCATCTCCTACATACTGTATTTTATCCAAATAAGCTAAATTTTTAAAACTGATTTCCTTTTTCTCTATAATAATAAAACAATGCCTTGTACTTGATCCAAGATATCATTAATCCTTAATGGAAGCAAAACCAGCCTATTTGGTTTATATGATTTTCTTATAGACTTAAGATGTGAAAATCCAAATTAAAGAAATATCGGTTAACCCGGAAAAACCAGGTCCCAAGCATTCTGGATACTAGGTCCAATACCTGTAGCTTTTATTACATAACCCCCCCTCCATTGCATTAAGATGACCATACATGCACCAATATTTTTGTATGATATTCTGTGCGTGTATGAAGGAAGACGAGACGACTCTTGGATATTGGTCGACCCTTCGAACAGCCCAGGTGGAAAATTATGATTGGATGCCTTTGAAGGCACCTAATCATCGGCATTTGTTAGTGCTGAATCGCCAATTACAGGTAGAATTCTATTGTTTCTACTTGTATATCTGATTCAGCTCTACACGTGTGTAATGAAACAAACAGCCTTTCCTGGAAAGATCTTTTCCTAAAAAATCACAATTGTTATGTCGATGGCCAATTTTAGTCACAATGAATGGGTCTACAACACGGATGCCATTTTTGGGCCCAGAGCTTCTCTAGAGCTTCTCTAACTAACTAACTGCTGTTATTAAATGAGCCAATACATATAATCAGTAGTGAATATACTTTTTCATGATCATTTTTTAAACTTGTGCTTCTCGTTGTACCCGATATCTGGTTCACTACCGTAGCTGCTTAATAATATAATCTGCTATAGACACAGGAAAGAGTCCCAATCTGTAATTCTGTAATGGGTTCTACACTGTCTGGAAATAGGCAACAATACATAGAAGTCAAGGAGGTCATTAAAGAGATTATTGCATCTCTATTTTGCATATTTACATTATTGGAAAAATCAATTCAGTCCAAAAAAAATGATTCTTCTGTAAAATAAGTTGTCACACTTGACGTTAAATAGACTTGCGGGCAGGCTCATCCTGTGCAGAGGGCATTAAGGTTTAAAGGACATGTCAACCCTTTTCACAAAAATTTAATCAATGAACAGCGTCTCTGAAATCTCTAGATAACTGCCACTCTGGTTGTTAAAAGGTTAACAGTAAGGCTGCAGTATCCCCTATATCAGCTACAAATCCTTCTACTACACTAAACCACTCTGCCCCCTCCCTCAGGAATTTCCTTTGGCTCTTGGCTCAGTGAGCATGCTCAGTTCCTCTCAGCTCAGATTACATAACACACCCTCCAGACTAACAGCCAATGAAGAGAGAGCATCACTGGTTCCCATAGAAACTGTCTGATGCTATTTTTTTTATCCTAACCACCTCTCCTGAGCTCAGTTTAATAATTACAGTGCTCAAACCCAGCAGAACTTTTTTTTTTATCAAAGTAGGTTGTGCCTGTGTAAACCTGCATTCTGCATTACATGGACTTTTCAGCATTCAGATGATAATGTATCAGAGGGAAAATGGCCGCCAGGTGAAAGCTGCTATTTGTTTTAGGAAAATGTGATGGCGCTGGCAAACAGAGGGGGTATATGCAGTACAAATTATGCAGTTTGGGTCCGGAAGATATGCCCAACTTATATACAGGTTAGGAAAATGTAGGCTTTACATGTCCTTTAAGTATAGTTTCAGTTATTGCAAGAAATATATCTTTTGGTTTCTGTCTTCCCAGGAAAAATAATGCGACGAGTTCTCAGGCAAATCGCTCGAAATGAGAAGGATTTGGGAGATACATCGACTCTCGCAGACCCAAGCATTGTTGAAGTCTTATTCAGTCAAAGATGTGAGGCAGCAGCATGAAGTTCTCATATCTGCAAATCAACATGGTAGCCTGGACTGGACAACATCATGAATTTCAGGGAAATTTTCCAGATTAAGATTAATTACATTACACCTACAGTCCTTTCCACGCAGTTCAATGCAAACACGCTGGGATTCCATTGCTATGACTAGATACAACACAACGGTTGTTCATTTTTTGGAAACCTGAGGATTCTCAGTGCTGAAGGGAAGAGAAAGTCTCAATATTTTTTATGAAAGAAAACTTTCCTGCCAGTGATTGTCTTGGTCACTAGTGACTATACAGCTCATTGTGGCTGCTTCTGTTCTTCTATCCTTTTTAAGTCAATCTGTCTCTCTTGTAATGCAAACCTTGCTTTATTTTTCCCAAAATGAGGCTGTAGGCTAGTTTCTACAATACTGAGAATTTCTAGTCGTGGCAACAAAATTCCTGGAGTTGCCCCTACCAAAGATTATGTAGGAAAAGTGTGGCTGTGCTCATATATTTTTCCTAACGTCCAGCTTGATATACTAATGTAGGGTCAACTTGTTTGAGGGATGTTACTCATAACGACTAAATATGCTCAGAATGAGCCCCCAGAACACTATAAAGGTGGTGTGTTACCGCTTAAATATGGGAGTTGTTTCCTATATGCTGTCAGCAACCTAAGCCACACAAGGAAGAAATTGCAGAGATTCTTATGTGTATTGGTATCACTTGAATCCTAAAATGAGGAAAATGTATAAGGCACTTATTTGTCTGTATTTGTGGAATGGAACAATGGCTGGGAAGGACAGATATAAAATCACAGAGATGTATGGAAATGCCTAGATTCATTATTGTTTTGTTGCCGCAACTTATATTTAAAGGAACAGTAACACCAAAAAAATGAAAGTCTTTTAAAGGAATGACAATATAATGAACTGTTGCCCTGCACTGGTAAAAACTGGTGTATTATGCTTCAGAAGCACTGTATGAAATGGTCAACTTGGATTTTGATGCTTGATAGAAAAGCAGTTGTCCAGAAAACTTGCATTATCATAACAATGGGTTTCCTGGGACTACAAAAGATGGCCATGCACTATAAGATCTGCTCGTTTGGCGACATTGCCCCGATATGCCACTATTAACCGGGCTATATCAGGGGTAATCTGAACGTTCATCCCTATGGCTGAACAATCGGATTAACGAAGAGGGCAATAGGCTCTGATATCAGTCGGGAAGACCCGTGGGAAGCCAACATACACAGTAGATAAGCTGTCAAGTTGCTGTAAACAACCAATAGCAGCAGCTTTATTTGCCCGTGTATGGCCACCTTAAGTCCTATGTCTGCGGTGGGGACCATAAATCAACATACTGTATGCGAGAAAACTTGCTCAACAGGATGTAGGCAAATATGGGGGTTTATCTCAGCATCTTTGCAGTTGGGAGGGTTTCTGTGGGGGTAGGTGAGGACCCAGGATAGAAGGGAGCTGGGCAGCTGGGAGGAAGAAGGAAGCAGCTGGAGGAGCCTGGGACAAGACAACGTGTGAGGACTGCAGACCAGAGGGGAAGCCATGATGAAGCTGACCTCTGTTCCCATGCATTTTTGGTAATGATAATGTATCTGTATCATGTTTGTAACTGTAATTATTGTCTTAGTGTAATCATTTATGTGTAACAATCTATTGATTTATTTTACAATATAATCACTTTAATATACACTTATTGGTGTGGATTATTTGTCTTCTTGCTTAAAAGAACCAGAACCCTAGGAAGGGTATTATATTATGATTAATATATATATATACATACTAAAAATCATCAGTGACTGCTTTCCTATCAAGCATCAAAACCCAAGATGGCCATTTCTTACAGCACGACTACAGTTTATATAAACAAGCTGCTGTGTAGCCATGGGGGCAGCCATTCAAAGCTGAAAAAGGAGACAATATGCAGCAGATAACAGAAAAGATCTGCAGTATACAATGGGATTGTTCAGAACTTATCTGTTCTCTTCTGTGTATACTGAGCTTGAATGGCTGCCCCCCATGGTTACACATTAACTTGTTTATATAAACTATAGTAGAGTTTCTAAAGCAAAACTCCAGTCGCACCAGTGCAGGGCAACACTACAATATACTGGCATTCCTTTGAAACACTTTCATTTGTTGTTGTTACTGTTCTTTTAAGGCTGGGGACAGACAGGGAGATTCGGGGAGATTGTCGCCTGCTAAAAACGCCAGGCGACAGAATCTCCCTGTCTGTCCCTAGCCTAAAACTCAGTTCTATCTCCTTGAATATTACCTTGTTGATTTTAAGGGTGCAATAAGAATGTGCAGCTCAACAGCAGGTTGTATGTACATTCCTACATGTTTCTTTCAAAGTGCAATATTATAATGGGAAGTGACTGCAGTTGCTTTGTAGGAATGGATTTGTTGGTGTGGCTGCTGATGGTAAGGAGCGGTGCCATCTGGGCAGGACATTCGGCTCAACCGAGCACTAAGTGTAACAGCAGCCCCCGGTGAGACCATTTTGTTACTGAAACCAATGAATTATGTTAATATGGGATTGCTAATTGTTATTATTGTCATTGTAAAGATGAAATACCTCTTGCATTCAATACCACTTTGTCCTTGAATTAGTGGAAAAACTGTCCTGTCAAAAGTACGTTTTCTCCAAGTCACCCAACACTGCTTGTCGTTTATTCTAGTGTCCTCGAGATGCATGGGTCAAGCCTGCAACAAGATAAAGTTTATTTTTTATACATTACGTGCTACCCTCTGTGCATATTTTTAGTGTAAAAAAAAAAATTCTGAAATCCCCTGCTTGGCTGTAAGACAGGAATTCCTGCAATGTAGATGTCATTATATCTTCTAGGAGTGTTAAATGTTCAATTGAATGTGATATCAATACAACTGTGAAATAATGCACCAAGAGCAAAATGTGATTAGGGGATAAATAAGCACTTGTAGGTAAAGCGAAATCAGTTTGAGAATCAACAGTCCGGTCTCCACTGAGATCTTTTTTAAAGGGATTTTTATGATGCATTTTTTTTATTTCTAAATGACAATGTTTACAATGCAAATAATTCACACTATAACATAAAAT
>CM044442.1:93758682-93782741 GCA_024363595.1 Xenopus borealis
ATCAGCCATCATTTTTACCGGCCAGGTGGCAACTCTAATGTGTGCCCAGGGTTTGACTGGCCCAGATTGTAGGCCCCACTGACCCAGACCTGCTCTATGCCCGAGTACCTGCAGACTGCTCCCTAAGCTCTTCCATTGGCCCCTATCATGGCTGTAAAAAGAATAAATTATGCGCAGGGGGGCAGAAGGAGTTGCAGCAGGGCAGGGGGGTCCTGGGGTAGTGTGCAGGCCTATGAAGCAGAAGCCTCGGTGGGCCATGGACCCCCTGCCCAACAATGTGTGTGTCCTTGGCTTATGTGTGCTCACAACAAATAATGAGCCAGGAGGTGGCCCTTGGTACTCAAAATGTTATTTTGGAATATCCAGTGGCATGTACTACTAGAAAATATATTGAATATTATGAATATGGTCTATTGTCTGTGTTTTACATATAGGTTGTTTTATGTGACATATTTTATATAACCTGCAATGTTCAGGGATATAGTTTCCCTTGAAGCACAACTGCAAACGGCAAAGAAGAAAAGAGCATCAGAGTTCCTTTAGTGCCTGTATTTGTGAAGACATGTGTCTGAGTCATTTCAGGTCAACCTGATTAAAGCGGTTTCACTAATATCATATACACACAAAATCGTCTCAGTTCAGAATAAGACGTTAATTGAATATAAAGACGTAAAGGGCAAAATACAGGAAATATGAGATTACAGTAAAAACAGAATTACAGTAAGTCTTTAGGAGGAATGAAAGATATTTAACAAGGATTAAATATCAACTAGCAGTTTATACTGTCTGCAGAAAAATGGTTCTGTGCCAGACACGACTGTCATCAGGCTAATTTATTCTCCAGATCCAATTAATAAGCCCAGTAGCAACTGCTAAAAGAGCTCAGTGTAGAAAGAATAAAGTCTTTTTGTCTTCTTGTATTTTAGAAAAGATCAAACAGTCCTTATATAATAAACCTTGAGCCCTTCGGTGTAATAATACCATACAGTATAATATTAAGTTTACATTAACATCCGAATTATGGAAAGTCCGTCCCCCATAGACTCCATTTTATCCAAATAATGGAGATTTTTTTTTTTAAATGATTTCCTTTTTCTCTGTAGTAATAAAACAAGTAGCGTTTACTTGATCCAAATTAAGATTTAATTAATCCTTACTAGAAGCATAACCAGTCTATTGGATTTAGTTACTTTTACATGATTTTATTTACAAGGTATGAAGATCCAAATTACAGAAAGATCTGGAAGTCATCTGGAAAACCCCAGGTCTTGAGCATTCTGGATAACAGGTCCCATACCTGCATATCAATGCTGTTTTTTAAGTGACTTGAAATTGCATGAGGCACCTCCAAGTGCGGTTGCATGGCCGGCCCATCATGACAGCAATTATGTCAAGTGCTGACCACCAAAATCATTACTGCAACAAGGTTTAAATACAGACAACATTTAATACTTTAGCCTAGCATTAGGTCTTGGCAAGGGCACCTAATCATTTAAGATTAATCATTTAAGTGATGCCATACTCTATTACTACTTAAATGTATATGCAATTTTATATCATTCTGGGAATTATTTTATGCTAGAAGAGGCAAATGCCTTGGGTGTCAGTTCTACTTGGCCGGTCCTGGAGAAAGGCTTGATGTGACCTAAGTCAATGCCAAATTTATAACTGATTTGCCATATATGTTTTCTTATTTCTGTCACATGAATCATGACTGAAACATGTGCTTTATAATAAATAATGTACCCATGTTTTAAATTATGAGAATATCAGTAGTCAAATCGACCTTTGGACTCCTATGCAGCAAGTGTATTTTACAGATCCAGTACACAGTTCAGCATTCAACCAGGATTATGCTTCTTTCAGCAAGATTTGGATTAGGCCAAATTCAAGTGCCTAACCAAACTGAAGTTGAATCTTTAAAACCGCATGCCTTTTTGTCACACAAATAAGGAAATTGTGTTTTTTTTTCATGCAATCTGCATATGCAGATTAGGTTTCAGTTTGGGATTTGGCCAAATACTTCTGGAAATGTTTGGGATTCACTTGAATCCCAAAATAGTGGATTCAGTACATCATTAGTATATTTATAAAGCTTGTACCAGTTCTGCATAATTAAATATTAAGTATAAATGGAATCCATCATTTTCTAAAATTTTAAATAGAATCGGCAAAAACTCCACCTGATTCTGAACCCTAATTTCCATATTCACATTTGCTTGATTGGCAAAATCTCAAATTGATTCTGAACCCTAATTTCCATATTCACATTTGATTGATTGCTGACAAAAACACAAATTAAACATATTTAGTTGTTTAAAGCTGGTTCAGCGGAACTCTTAAGGTCCCCATAGACGCAAAGATCTGCCTCTGCAGAACGAACGATCTTAGCGAAGTCCGACCAATCTGTTATCGTGTGGTTAGTGGGATACAAACGATCGTACATTTTAGTTTTTTTCCTCTTTATCGGTCCCCATGCAATCTACCTATGTTTGCAGGGCCAAGCAGGCAGCTACCCTTCAGTTTTGCTGGCAATATCACCTGAAATGGTCTTTTTAGTTGATGGACACATCGGATATTTAAACGATCGTTTTGAGACAATCGTGGTCTCACAATAACCATTGGATCTTTTTAAAATCTATGGGCAGCTTAAGGATTCAACTGAAACTGAATGCCAAATCCAAACAGTCTAGGATGTGTCTAAATCTTGAACCAAAGTCTGGATTTGGTGCATCAGTATTAAGTATCCACAAACACATACCTTCTGTAGAAGACATCTCAGCTCAGCCCCTTCCACTTGCCAAGCAGCCTTGTCAGCTGTATATTGCTTTTGGATTTCATGCTTCTCTCTCACCTCTTCTGTCAACTCTGAGAGAAAATCATCTAATAAAGCCTTAAAAGCAGCAAGGAATCGATGATTTTCTGTTGCCTAAATAATATTTGATGAATGTTTATATAATTAGAGTCTGCTTTGCATTTGTTTCTATAAAGAATAGTTCCATAAAAAAATGATTAACTAGGAATAATTGGCATAATTTTAGGTTCTAGTCTGGCAAAAAATTAACATTTTCATAATTAGGATTATTTGTAATGTCTTATTCCCACAATCATTTTTCATGAGAATGATTCAATTGTAAGTACAACACTGTAGCTTTATAAATGTTTAATTGAGAACTAAACGAAAGCACTGTTATAGATAATCTACAAATAGGAAATATTTATTCTGTTCTTGGAAGCCCAAGTTGAATCACTTTGCTAATTGGGAACTTTCAGGATGCATAAAAACATATAAATATTTAATTGTGCATTGCAGATTAACAAAAATAATGAATATTGCTTGGGTACTTAAAGTGACAATATTCACACCTATGTTTAATGTGAATTTAAGATCCATAATTTAATTTGGGCAAGTTGTCCCGGCAGTAGTCTTGAAATCCATGAATGGTGGCTTCCAGTGTTAGTGTGTGCAGCTTGTTACAGGCCCCTGCACTTTTTATCTGTAGGCATGTTTACTATGTTTTTATCCAGAGCAAAGTACATATGAATTCAGGCAAATCATTAAAACGTTACTCCGGTCTGTATGACAGTCCTATCACTTTGAGGTCCCAATGATCTATTCAGATGTGTAAAATATTGATTAAAGCTTTTTTAAATCTAGTAGTGCACACATCAGCACTTGGCATCTGCTGACTCAACTCAGGGGAAGAACACTGCCATTCCAATAACCTCCATTCAGTGAAACGTGTGTATCTGATCTGTCACCAGTGAATAGCAGCTCAAGTTTTTTAACTGATCTGACTAAAAATATCCTGCAGAAAGTTATACAATCTCTTGTGACAACATTATATCAGCAGCAGAAGGGAAGAACAAACATCTTATACTGAATGAAGACTAGAATTAGGACCCAGCTACAGAACACTGTATTCCCTAATGATTGGCTAAGGTTGTTTGACCAGGATATATAGTGTATAGTATAAAATGTCATACAGCTTACAAAAAAAAGCTTATTTCTATGGCAATATCAGCTGGTACAAGGCCAACTTAGAACCTACATAAAGAGATAAACACAGTGGTTGCCATGAAAAGGGACAGTTGTGGTCACAATTATTTCCAATGAAATACCTAAAGTGACTTGAGAAAGACGACTGTGTCTGTAACATTTATGAAAGAACCCTGTGTTGCATTTAAGGACAACACAGAGTTACGATCAAGTGTTAAGACAGTGTGACCCTGTGGGGTAGGGGTAGCTAACATATGTTTATAATGTGCCCACCCCTCTTGCAATATGGTAGGGAGTAGAGGGTCCATAATATTTAATCTCATTAAATATATTTTCAATATGTTCAATATCAGAGCTGATTTTGTTGCTTTCCTACTATACAGTTGCTGTAGGCTTTAAAATCAGTGTGTTTTGCCATCATTCTGTACATTTGTTCTTTTGTTTTTATAAGATACTGAAGGAAAACACATACATAAATAGCCTCCCGCAATCGCTCAGATACCTGACCACATATACATTTCATAACACAACTTGGTATGACCTGGAAACACTCAGGGATAACCCACTAATAATAGAAACTTCTCAATACATCCAAAACATACTTTATGGGAATGCGTCCACCTCAAGATCGCCCCCCGGGACTCAACAAACCAACAGGCTTCTAGCCTCATATCTAAGGTAACTGAATTTGATCTATGGAAATGATCCATACTCGATAACTTTGGTATATCAGAGCATACTGTTTTCCTTTTTTTTTATATATATTCCTTTACTCCTTTCTTTCTTTTCCTTCTTCTTCCTTCTTATCCTTCTTCTTATCTATTCTTAAAACTATAATACATGTACGTATCACCATATGTAACCCTGTTTAATATTTCGGACCTCTGGCAGGTCTATATGATATACAATGATGTACATGACAAATCTTAATAAAAACAAGTAAAAAAAAAAAAAAAGATACTGAAGGAAAACGGCACATTGTTATTATTTTTTTTTACAGGACAATCTGGAGAGCAAATATAAATACATAGGGAATAAAGATGTACTGTAAATGGTGTCCACAAAAGTTTACCTTTAAAATCACTTAACACTTTACTACTCACCTGTTTCTGGTGCTGTATTAACTCCGCTGTTTGAAGCTGAGGGCTGTTATCTCGGCTTTCTAATATGGAATGTTGAGAATAATCAGTGAGGGCAAAGACAGCTTCATCTTCCTCGTCTGCGTCTTCCAAGTCAGGATCACTTTCTCTGAAGTCAGGATGGATGAAAAATTCTGGGTGGGCATTTATTTCATCAAGCTAAAGAATAGGAAATAGAATAGTAAAATATTTACAACTTAACTTTTACAACTAATTAACTTATTTGATATCACTACAAATTACAATGCAGCAGTAAAGATTGACAAAATTTTATCAGAGTACAAGTCACATGACTGGGGGCATCTGGGAAACTGACAATATGTCTAGCACCATGTTAAATTTCAAAATTAGATATCAAAAAATCCATTTACTCCATTTGCGAATTTCAGTGAAGAAGTCAGCTGATCTGATGCATTTTGAAAAAACACATTTTGCCATGACAGTATCCCTTTAAAGGAACAGAAACATCAAAGTGTTCTTAAGTAAATAAATAATGGTGTGTTTGCTTCAGAAACACAGCTGTAGTTTATATAAACAAGCTGCTGTGTAGCCATGGAGGCAGTCATTCCAGCAAAGGACGCATAGAAGATAACCCATAAGCACTGCAGAATCTCATTACATACTACACAGCTTATCTGTTATCAGCTGTGAAACCTGTGTCTTTTCTCCTTTTTCAGCTTTGAATGGCTGCCCCCATGGCTACACAGCAACTTGTTTACATAAACTAAAGTAGAGTTTGTGAAGCAAACAATGCAGGTCAACATTACTTTATATTTTAAGCACTCTAAAACACTTTAATTTTGGTAACTGTTTCTTTAAAAAGCTACAGCACAGTGCAATGTATACTGTAAAAGTACAAGGGAGGACAAGTCACATAATAAATATACAAAGTGCCCAAAGCTTATATAAGGACATTGAGCTTAAAGCAACAGTAGCACCAACAAATGAAAGTGTTTCATAGTAATAAACATATCATGTAGTTTATATAAACAAACTGCTATGTAGCAATGGCAGAAATTGAAAAACAGTTATTTGGCACAGGTTAAATAGTGGATAACAGATAACACCATTATGTTCTACAGAGCTTATCGGCTATCTGCTTATTTATAAATAATAGTAGTGTTTCTGAAGCAAACACAGCAGTTTTAGCAGTGCGGGGCAACACTGCATTATATTTGTATTTACTTTTTTTAAAAACATTTATTTTTTATTGTTTTTCCTGTTAAAGAGGAGGGGGGGATTTTTATTACTTTTAAATACTTTCATTTTTTTGCTGTTACTGTTCCTTTAAGTCCTATTTGGTAAGAGACAGAGCCTACAGTCTAAATTGGTGGGTGGCTTAAGACAGGCCCAAGTTGGAGGGGAAAATGCACAAGGTAATATTTTGTGCAGGTAATATTGTAGTACAAAGCATCCAATTGAGGGGAGAGAAATTTAGGATTTCTGAAGATCTGTCATCATGTCTGATATTTTAGTCCCACGTAGGTCACAATGTACAAATGTTTCCTTTAAAAGAAAGGCTTTCTGACCTTATATTTAGTTGGCAAACTGAAATAACCCTAAATACACAGTTCAGTGGTTTTATTTTTATTTATTTTTTTAAAGTGCTCATAACAAATAAAAAATGAAGAACTGAAACCAGCTACTATACCTGGAGGAACTTGTTCCCCACTTCTACATCTTCTTCGCTCTTACACTTCTGCCAGTGCTTTAGTAACCTTTTAAGCTTGACATAAATAACAAAGACTTTGTCTTTGAAGCTCTTCAGTTCCTGCTGCAATAGGATTTTCTCTTGGCCCCAGGTTTTCTCTTCTAGTTTATTCTGCAGAGTAAGGCTTTGCAGCTCCAAGTCTTTCCGCCGCAACATTTTTAGATGTTCCTCTTCCAGCTTTAGAGAAAACATAATCCAGAACACACAATTAGATGAAATGCCGTAACCAGATTGTAACCTCGAAAGGAAGGGTGATATCACTCCAATTTGCAGTACAGCAGTAAATAGTGATTGAAGTTTATCAGAGCACAAGTCATATGACTTGGGGCAGCTGGGAAATTGACAATATGTCTAGCCCCATGTCAGAGTTCAAAATGAAATATAAAAGAAACAGTTTGCTCTTTTGAGAAATGGATTTCAATGCAGAATTCTGCTGGAGCAGCACTATTAACTGATGCATTTTGAAAAAAAAAAAAATGCCCAAGACAGAATCCCTTTTGTGAGCAAATAACTAATTATGTAATTGATTTTGTGACTACTAAAAGATTTTGTGTTTACACCACAAATCCAAATTTTTTGTTTTTATTTCAAAGGGCTGAAACTGAGATTTCATTTTTTTCAATGTGAGATCTTAGAAAAGCATTTTCCTGACTGTAGATCTGAACGACTGCACTGCGTTGAACCTCTTTATGAATATTTCAATCATCACCACTTCAAATTATACTATTTACAAATATCATACCCTCTTTTCCATACTTTAACCAAATGAATGAATAGATCTCAAATTATTATTGATGGCACTGAATTTCATAAGCAGGGACTGTCCATTCAAGGGAAAAATGGATGGTCTAAAATACAGGGACATACGCCAGCGATTTCAATTACCAGCAATGGACTGCATTTTTGAGAGACTTGACGCCAAAAAAACGCGGTTTACAAATATTCCAGTGTGTTATAACCATAAATGCCTACAAATAACAAGCAAGCAATCGTAGTACATCCTTTTGGTAAATGATCTCTCCTACCATGAAGTTTACTTACCTAGTGAATAAAAAAAGAGTTTATTATTAAACAAGAAACTGGATTATGTGAGGTGAATACCTGAATTATCCTGTCTGTCACCTTCCCATGCTCCTCCAGCTGTAACCTCCTTTCCTGATCTAGAATAGCCTGCAGCTCACGTATTGTTGCATTCTTTTCAGGCAAGATGTGACTGCTGAGCTGATAATTAGAGGGGAAATCCAAGGATTACATATGGTATTGTAGTACACCATGTGCATAACCCCCGTGCCTTGCTTTATAGCTGGCTGGGAGATAATTTAAGCAGGATTCAGGCAAGAAAATATAGTGAATAGCAAGATTTAGGCAAGAAGTGTCTGCGTGTCTTTTCGCCGTTGAACTGCGAGTGCACACTCAACTCTCCAAAGCCGCATATGGTTCAGCGCACACCAGTGATGTCACTGGTAAGCGCCAATTCCACAGCTTAGAAAGATTGCAGGCAGACGCACATATAGACGTGACCTCCCTTAACTAAATTTTCTCCCAGGCAGCATCACAGCAACAGCAAGCATCGGCACCCATGGGCCCCTAGGCCTAGCCTATGAGTTAATCTGCTGCTAACCAATTGGCAGTACAGAAAGAAGCTCTTGCCCTCCTTTCTGAAGACTTTTTTGTTGACAAGGGGGCTGTTAATCAAGTAACTAAAGTATGGGGGAAACCACCAATTTTTATTTTTAGTGTGTGTGGGAGGGTTGGCCAAACAATGATTTTTTCTATGTAGGGGGCCTGGCCACCCCTTTCTGGATCTATGATTTAAACTGTGTAGTCCAGGGGTGTCCAAACTGCGGCCCAGGATGGATATGAATGCGGCCCAGCTTGAAATGCTCGGTTCCCGAGGAAACGTCATGTCACAAAGGATATAGGAGGAGGGGGGACTCCGCCCATTACCCAGTTAGTAATAATAATAATATAAAGGGACATTTTGCATAACATTTTGCCTGATTTTTTTCTTTACTTTTAGATAAAATGCCATATTAAAACTGTATTTGTCTCAACCTAGATTCCAGGGCTTCATGTATATTAATTTGCCTTCAGTATTGTTTTTCCTCAATAATTACGAATGAGGGCAACACACAAGGTGATAAGGGCAAATACATTGTACCTGCCATAGCCCCACACAGCTGATCAACAGCAGCATGCCAATTAAATAATAATGGTTTAAAGAATGTCAGGCTAAGGGCTGAACACCACAGACATATGTGTTTTTGCTCAGTGTGTTGCATTGCGTGCAAATCGTCCGTGGAGTTCAGCCCTGAATGGTCGGCCCCCACACATTTTCACCTCACCGAATCCGGCCCTCGTTGCAAAAAGCTTGGACACCCCTGGTGTAGGGCATGAATGGGCAGGTTAATTTGAGTTGTTTTTTAAATTAGTTGGCAACAATGACTATATTCTGAAAAGTCTAAAGTAGTAGTAAGTGGAAATCTCGGGAAACATTCCTGTGGTTTTTAGTGTGGAGAATTGTATACATGTTATAGACATAAATTGGTTATATATGTTTTTTTTTTCTTTTATGGCTTTTACCCAATGGATTTTAAAATGGACACTGTATCATGAGCTTTTCTAAGGTACACAAGTGACATCTTGCAACACTAAGGGGCAGATTTACTAAATTCACATGAAGGATTCGAAGTTCGATCAAATTTTCAAAAAGATTTGAATTCTTGAATGTTTTTGAAGACCACTTTGACCAGTGAATTTTGAAAATTCGATCGAATCGAATGATTGGACTGATTCGAATAAAATTTTATTTGAATATTCGACTATTCACCTGTCGAAGTACTTCCCCTTTAAATTTTTATTCGACCACCTAGTTCACCAGATCAAAGCTACCGAATTGGGTTTCATTAGTTTTGATCGAATAAAAAATATTCGATCGATCGAAAAAAAACGTTCGATTTATCAGTTGATCGAATATTTCCTATTCGATCAAATATAACGAAATCCAATTCAGTAGCTTTGATCTGGTGAACTAGGCGGTCGAATAAAAATTTAAAGGAGAAGTACTTCGACAGTCGAATATTCGAATTACATTTTATTTGTTCGCAGTAAAATCCTTCGAATTCGAAGGATTTTACTTCCCTAGCTATTCACATGGTCAAATTTAAATATTTTTTCAATTCGAAATTCAACCAATAGTAAATCTGCCCCTTACTCAGCATCATTAACATACATACACCTCACCTCTTACCATAAATATAAAGGGAAACCGTTTCGCTACAAATGTTGTTTTATCTGTATCTAATTATGTCCCAACTAATAATGGTAACAATTCCGTTTAAGCTGTTACAATGTGTCATGCTTTGAGACTAGCACAGTGTTACAGCCACCCCAGCAATTATTATACTATTATATCTTTCATGTTACGTCACTACTCATCCCAACCTAAGTTAAAGGCTAAACCTAATTGAAAAAGCTTCTTGTAAGCTATATCAAAATCAATTTATCCCACAGGGACCTCAATATACTTCTATCGTACTGCCACTGGTGTATTTTCTATATCCAAAAAAAAACGGCACATCATTTTCACACAGAATATCATAATGTACATAATTACCCCAAAATATATGTGTAAATAAACATCTATGTAATATTATTAACAATCATCACCACGTTAAAATTACTATTAAATGTTCCCCTAATAACGAATGTGCTGATATTAAAATTATATTCCAACCCACTCCACACAGTGGTTATTGTGTAGCCATTTATAATCACCCACCCACAAAGATAGAGAAAAAGAGAGATTCTAAGGCTGGGGACAGACAGGGAGATTCGGGGAGATTGTCGCCTGCTAAAAACACCAGGCGACAGAATCTCCCCGAATCTCCCTGTCTGTCCCTACCCTAACAGCCATTTATTTCCCAGTTTACAATCCCCAGCAGATATTCATCCCAGTGGACAGTCTTTTAGCACCCTTTTTGCTTTGACTTGATTATGGATTGAGGTCAGTTTTAGCACTAAACATTTTTCAGTAAGGATACTTGGGCAGTGGCAGCAGTCTAATGAGTTTCCATAAAACAGCACATAAAGAGATCAGCACTTAATGAAAGAAGGATCTCTATTACCAGTCTCCTGTTGAGCATTGCATTTATAAAGTACTTATGCTATTACATCTCTCTAGAAGCCTGTGCATCAGGAGTCAGACATGCAAATCTTCTAAACATGTGGCTTTATGGCCCTTTCAATGAAAGATGCAATTATAGGCTGATGAAGGGGGTTGCTTGTTACAAGACAAAAGAGCGAAATGCATACAGTGTGCATAAAAGTTTTCTGTGACACTAATTAAACTAATTTGCTGATATATGAAAACAGTGAAACCTAAAAAACAATCCACAGCTGTATAGAGGCAATCAGACGACATTAAAAACAAGCAAGATAAATATAAAGCTTACAACAAGCAGTAGTAACATGCAAATACACACAGCACCAAATATTATAAATGCAATGCAAGGAAAAATTAAGCAAGAAGCTTAGGTAGAGAGAAAAATGTTTATCATCTTGGAGTCATCACTTTTAGAGAGAGATTTTTATGTATGGTCTGCTATGTGGGAAATGTACCTTTCTACCAACTGGTACAGTTGTTATATTAACTACATGCTAGTAGTTAATTAACTACATACTGAGAATGAAAACAATTCTGTGTATGCAGACATGGCTAGAATCCCTTTACATGAATTTAGAATTAGCCATTGTAAAGCAGACGTTTACTGGATCCATAGAAACAATTTTTAGAGACCCCCGTGTCTTTAGGAACACATATATTTAGGCAGCCACATTAATAAGAACTACACACTCTAACCCCCCTGCCAGCCAACAGTTGTTCTTCATCGGCAGCCGGTATAACATCTGTATGAGTACAGGATTACCTCTGTACCCAGCATATTTTTACTAAAATCTGTAAATATACATTTAACCCACTTATCCCATTTAACACAGAAAATTGCATAACAGCATCCCATCTAAGTTAACCATTATGACCAATGGTGCTTTGGTAGGCTAATCAAAACGTTAATTGCATTTATTGAGTTTAGATGACTTTAGATAACACAGTTATAGCTTAAAGTAACCTTGGCTATCACTCTGTAGTACATTACAATGCTCACAGATTTGGATTGCCTGCTATTAGTTACCGTACTGGTGTTACTGAATAACTGTGTTAGCAAATCATATAACTATAAAGACAGATAGGGGATAGATGGATAAATACATAAATATAGATCGAAAGGTCTCTTTATGTTACTGATTCAAATATATTAGTTTCTTAAATCATTAGTGGATGACCTCCGTGCAACTATAAATCTAAACCACCTGGTAATGATGAGCGTAAGCATCTGTAATTTAGGGGTAATCAAAGTTAATGCCCACTCAATGCAAGAGCTGGAAGTTTATATATACAGAATATTTATAAGGGCATATAGGCAACACTGTGCTTTAAAATGTAATATTATAGTCATTTATAATTCATTTACAACTCAAATGAGATTGCTTGTTTCTAATGGGGAAGGCAACGGTTCTGACCTCTAGACTGAAACAGCCCTTGTCGCCTGGCCTGTAGTGTTTAGAGTCTCCATCAGCTCTGCGGTCTGAATCATGATTTACTAGATGATGACTATCCTCTTCATGGTCATTGCTGAGTTGATATTCCATTTGTTCTCTCAGTTTGGACTGCATGGTGCACAGGTACCATATAAACAAACACACAAACGAAAATAACAGAAGACAAGGGGCAGGAAGATTAAAAAAAAATAAATAAAAATAAAGTAAAATAAAGTAGGTAAGGTAAAAAGATGGAAAAAAAATTACAAGACAAAGAAAAGTGTGAAAAGAAAAACTAACTTAAATATGGTAGCATAAGAAAGTGAAGAAAACAAAACTAAAAGAAGAATGAGCAAAATGATGGGCTGAAATATCTGAAAAGCAAAAAGAGAAAAAACAGGGAAAAAAGAATGCAAACACTGGTTATGAAACGCGCATGCAATGAAGGATGCATATGTCATACAGCAAACATGCAAAGCATGAAGCAGTGTACAAAGTTTCTTCCCCATTACTCTGCCATGTGGCTAGAACAGCATTTTGGTCTTGTACTGTTACAGATCTGCCAAGAGCAATTCTACAAAACGTAACTAGCCAATATAAGTATAATCATATTTTGTGGCATAATATGCCGCAGTGTTGGACACAAATCCAAATTTTTGCTTTGATCGAAAATATTTTTTAGAAAGTTATTGTTGAGAATTAAGTGTAGAGTTTCATGGTATATTCTTTTAAATATGTAAAATACAAATAAAGTGGGGAAAAAATAATGTATTAATTAAGCCAATACTGAGCAGAATAATTGCAAATAAGCCATTCCATCTTACCTGAAAGTCAGGAATAAGTTCTTTCCCAAGATTTCCAATGGGTGAATCCCGAGACAATGAAGTCAAATTAGACAAGAAACTAGCTGATTCCGTAAGGTGAGGCATTGGGGAAAGGTCCTCTATGCGCTCTTTAACGCCTTCTCCTGCCTGATCAACCACTTCCATAAAATTTCGCAATTCCTTTCTGAAAACTTTTATTTTGGTATTTATACTTTCCAGGATTTCCGAAGCTGAAATATCACCTTGTTTTTCTGAATAGTTCTGAAATATCTCTTCCATAGAACTGCTTGTCACCTGTAGCTTGGCCTTACATATCAAGCTATCTGTGTCTGTGACAAGTCGATCCAATGTCCTTTCTAGACGTTCTGCCTCATGTTTTATATTTAAGAAAGTGTGCGCATCCTCTCTAATTCTCATATCAGAAGAATAAAGGTCACCGCCTTCTGATGGCTTGACACTCTCAAAACCTGATGTTTTTTCATAGGCTTCTTCTGAGTCACTTTCACCCCCAATAGGTCCTTCTCTCTTTGGTTGGGCGGGGCGTACATCATCACTATCACTTTCTTTCTTTGCTGTGTCACTTTCTGCATCACTATCCCGTGGACTTGTTGTATGACCTCCCAGGTGAGATGCAAGATCGTAGCGTTGGACATTGGACAGTAAAACACGGTTTTCATATTGAAGTTTCATTACCTTACTGCTCAACTCATTGATCTGAATCCTAGCTGACTTTAGTTCCTCTTGCACTGAGCCATTGCATTTGGGGGCACTGTCATCAATCCAGACAAGTTTTTGTTCAGGGCCAAATTTGAATCTATTCAGTTCAGTAGTTAGTTGCTTATTATGATCCTCTATCTCAGAAATTGACCTCCTTAAAAGTTCTGCCTCCTCCTCCACAAATTGGAGATGGCGACGCAACTCAGCGGCAGATTCCATGGAATCACCATATGGTGAGGTAGGAATGCTTGAAACATACTCCCTGCTTAGAAACTCTTTTTCTAATTGACACCTGAGGTCTTCCATTTCTGATTTAATGCCCCTGTTTTCTACCTCCAGCTCCACTATCTTTCTACTCAAGATGTTAGCTTCTTCCTCCACCAGTTTAAGGCATAATTTTAATTCAGCTTCTCTTGTGCTGGGTGGGCCACCAGTTTCGCCAGTAGGGAGAGTGCCATCCACATCCCCATATACCGACTTGTATTTCTCTAGTTCCTGTTCTAAATCATCCTTTTCTTTCCCCAGTTTGGCCATTTTCTTCCGCATCAATGCTGCTTCTTCTTTAGCAAATTGTAGCTGGCATTTTAAATCTGCATTGTCCTCCTAGTCATCAGTGAATAGGAGACAGACAGGAAGTAGATTACAATTTAAGAGCACTACAGTTTTTCTGCTGTGAATACATCTGCTCAAAGCTAATATATTGTACTTTCTATACAATATCAGTAATAAATATTTTTTTAAAATTTTATTGGCATTAATTAGTAACAGTAAGACATGGAAAGTAGGCTATTTAGCTGTTCTTATTCCTATAGATAGATAACATTCTTTACACTTGAATAACTATGCCCTCATTTACTATTTCTATAGGTGTGATTATAGATAATAACCCTTTCTTATGAACAGGGCTGTATTAGCAGTGGGCGGTGCTTAGGGAGCCCTCATTCCCAACCTATGAATGCACCAATCAGGAAGAAATTGAATACAAGGGGTTACGCCTCCCCTTCAGTTCCTCTGCTGGATTTAGAGGCAAATATCTATTGGTGGGTGGGGAATGCAGCTTTTTAAAACATTTAAAGTCATATAATCCCTACTTAATTAATGAGGTATTATACACCCTATAATTCTATATAAAAGGCAAACAAAGCACTCTTCATTTCTACAACAAAGTGTAAAAAAATTACCTGACTGATTATCTTTTTGTGCATCTCTCTGCTTCCTTTCCTTTTTAGTGTACTCTGTAAAAAAGAGACATTGGTAAGTTA
The DNA here is from genome assembly GCA_024363595.1 of Xenopus borealis. Lineage (NCBI taxonomy): Eukaryota > Metazoa > Chordata > Amphibia > Anura > Pipidae > Xenopus > Xenopus borealis. The sequence continues at coordinate 93,773,934 of CM044442.1, forward strand.
TAGATGAATCACAGGAAGAAATAAGTCAAACATGGTACACAAAGCACTCATACAGAGGGGGGCAGATATCACCTGGAACTCCTGCTAGCTTGTTCATCATTCAGACACAAAACCCAGGGTGTTCCAGGTTGTTGAAAAGGCAGGAGTTTAGTACATGTTTCTTTTACACATCACACCAGATTTTGGGGGCAAAAAGGTGTAGAGTGCATTTAGCATCCCACAATGGTAGAGGTGCAAGTCCTACATGGTTAGGCCCTATGCACAAAAGAGAGCCTTGTATTTTACAATTGGTTGATGGAGGTTGTAAAGTAGAGGGCTCCCTTGCACAGTGAAACTGGTGTTTTATTTACAATGGGAAGCCAGTCAAGAAAAAACAGGTATTATGAGCCACTTGTCAGTCCCTGAGGCTGTAACTTCTGGGCACTTCAGAGAAACTCTCTGCCATTGTGCTATTTGGGCTTAGTGCTGTGTATATAATCATCACCTTGGATAATACACAGCTTTTTCCAGTTGGTTCTCATAGAGCAGTGATCCCCAACCAGTAGCTCGTGAGCAACATGTTGCTCTCCAACCCCTTGGATGTTGCTCCCAGTGGCCTCAAAGCAGGTGCTGATTTTTGAATTACTGGCTTAGAGCAAGTTTTGTTTGCATTAAACCAAGTGTACTGCCAAACATTCTCTCCTGTAGGCTGCCAGTCCATATAGGGGCTACCAAAAAGCCAATCAGAGCTCTTATTTGACATCCACATGGACTTTTTCATGCTTGAGTTGCTCTCCAACTCTTTTTTAAATTTAAATGTGGCTCACGAGCAAAAAAAAAGGTTGGGGACCCCTGTCATAGAGGGATAAATATGGCCCATGAACTGAAAATGGATTGATCTCACTCATAGTGGGATAAATACAGCCCAACATTCTCAATGGTTATGCTGCTGCTCAGCAGAAGCAATAACACATCTCTGTAGTTGTAGAACATGCCTTTCATTCTTAGCTGTCCTAGCTGTTCCAATACCTCCACAGGTATCCAGTGGCTTCAGTTTACCAGATTACATCATCATATCATAAGGTAGAGGGAAAAAAAATAAGCCTTAAATAAAGTCCTTCAATAATTTAGATCCATTATGAGTCCATATCTTTGCTGCCCTCCAATGGGTGGTTCACCTTTATGTTATCTTTTTGTATGTTATAGAATGGCTAATTCTAATCAAAGTTTCAATTGGTCTTAATTTTTTCTTTTATAGTTTAAAAAAAAAAAAATTAGCTTTTTTCTTCTGACTCTTTCCAGATTTGAAAAGGGGATCACTGAGCTAAAAAACAAATGCTCTGTAAGGCTCCACATTTATTGTTATTGTTACTTTTTATTACTCATCTGTAGTCAGGTCTCTACTATTCTTATTCCAGTCTCGTATTCAAATCAGTGTATGGTTGCTAGGGTTATTTGGACCCTAACAATCAGATCACTGAAATTGCAAACTGGAGAGATGCTGAACAAAAAGCGCAATAACTCAAAAACCACAAATAATAAAAAAATGAAAACCAATTGAAAATTGTTTCAGAATATCACTCTCTACATCATACTAGCCCTTTCATGTAATGAACCTCGGCCCATCCCTGATGTTTACATTTCCATTCTTGCTAATAAACCATGGTGCTGCTGTGTCAGTACAATACATAGTCATATAAATCAATTATTCTCTTATTTGTCATTGCTTTGGAGAAAACAAACCCAGTCTGTCAATCCTTCTGTAACTAACTTTCTTATCCCCCTCACAAGCTTATTCACAATTCTCTTAATCTTAAAAGCTCAGTTATTTGTTTAATTTGTTCAAGTGACCATATTCAAAATTCTGTCTATCCTCTGTATATTCAAAGATAAGAATACAATTTAAATTGTTTGTATCTATATCCTTCAAAATGCAAGTTGAGATTTGTTGTACTGCTGTAGCTGCTGACTGACACACTGTTTAATCTTATGCTACTCTTTCTGGGTGATCCTCCAAGGATTAATTATTGTCTGCATATAACATTCTTATTTTTGCATCTAAAAATATATAATACTACTTTTATATATTTAATGATAAAATCTTCTGTCATTATTGCTTCGCCATAACTTTAATTACCTATATTATTTTTATTTTAATTTTAACATTTTGTTTCTCAGATAAATTTCTGTACCATTGTTACAAACTACAAAAACAGGACTTAGTACTGAGCCATTTTGTATAGCAAGCTACAACTGTACATAAACCTACTGTAATATATTACATTTATGGCTGCTTTTTGCACTCTGTCCTTTAAGTAATTTTTGATTATAGTAAAATGTACTAACTGAGACCATTTTTATTAGGATTACGATCTCATTTTTAAAAACATTAGAATTGGGTAAGCATATTGCATTAAGTTATTGCTCTATTATAGCTCCACTTACAAGTACTTTCTACAGTGATTCAAATGAAGAGTATAGAATTCAGGTTTTAGAATTACTACATATTTTCCAGAAGAATAAAGAAGTTTTTTTAATTGAAGCCCACTACCGCTACAAACGAGCGGATCTTTCCCTCTGTTGTGCCCACTAACAGCAGGGCTATATTGGGGTAATCTGAACGATCAGATTACAACCAGGTTGGTCATCAGAAAAATAAAACCTTCTTGATTGATATTGTGGCAAGATATCGATCGGGGAGGCCCATCAGAAGCCCCCATAAACGGGCAGATAAGCTGCCAAATTGAATTGGTCTAAAGGACCAATATCGGTAGCTTTATCTGTGTATGGCCACCTTAAGCCTTAAAAAAAGCTAAGTCAGAAACTCCAGGTTTCCTGGCCAAAAGGAGCAAAGAAATTTTATAATGCTAGAGGGGAGCCCATTTATCCATAATCAGGGGAACTGTGAAATTAGCTGCAGGCCTCTGTTAGGCAGCTCTTGATTTCAGATACAGGGAAGGGTACACATGCAAGACCAATAAGAGGAGCAACAGCTCACCTTAGGGCAGATGAGGCTGCGTTTCTACCTTGTGCTACTTAATGATGCAAAAGTTATGGGTGGGTAGGGGGTGGTGACACCCAACTAATACAGTACTAGTAACTAACTACTACTACTAACTAATGCAGTCATCACTGTATTTGTGAAGGAAGCCATAGGTCTTTGGGTTGCAAATGGTATACAGAGTCTGCAGCTAAGCTCAATGTCCCACACAGTGGGCAAAGTGCAATGGGGCACTGCAAATGAAGCCCAATGAGGTCTATTGGTATGAGGTATATGTATTTGCTGCAGAGATACTTAAGTCTACTGTTTAAGCTGAAATGATGGTTGGTGGTGTTGAATAGTTTAACCTTGCCAATGGAAACTTGATAGACATTGGTGCCACTGGGTCTTTATCATTTGTCATGAAATCCAATGGCATCACACTGTAATGTCATTGTAAACATGTCTTGATGCTTTTTCTCAGCATGGTAATGGGCACAGGCAAATCTAGAGGTGCCTTTTTCAAGTTTGAGAGGTGCACTGAGAGGGACACTGGAGGTTGAGCATCTGTATATATACAAGGAGCTTCACTAATGGAGTACTGGGTAGAGAGGAAGTTTGGAGCTGTGGTTTGGTTTCTAACCTTCTGTTCAGATCTGCCTGCATGGACTGTTGACTACTGACCAAATGAACTCACCAATGATATTTAGTCATCTGTCGGGTTAACTACAATGAAAAATATTCACCTTGGCACATATAGTTCAATGATATTAAAAAAGAAAAGCAAATTAAGTAAACAGTTAAATACCAGGACTTTGCCAATTGCTCAGTTAGTAGTAATAATAATAATATGATAATCAGTCTGTTTAATATCCAGGTGTCCCATATTCCAGTGTAAAGCTCCATCTGGTTATACAACTGGTATTGTAGTTATTTTCTGTGCATTTTCTTTACTTTTACAAATCAAAAGTGTTTGTGTATTTCATGTGTGGCCCCAGACAATATTTTTTTTTCTAATGTGGCTAGGGTTGCCACCTGGCCATTTTTTTACCGGCCTGATCGGTATTTTTGATGTCTGATCCCAATGTTATTAATAGGAAAAAAAGCTAAATATATAGGAATGCCAGTTTTTTTTTAAGAAAAGGTGGCAACCCTAAATGTGGCCCAGGGAAGACAAAAGGTTGGACACCCCTGCTGTAGAAAAATACAGTCTCCTTGTATAACAACATGAGACAGGCTTTCGGAGTTCAGGTTCCTCTTTGCAGAAAACTATTTCGTCAGACCACCCCCTGCCCTTAACTCATAACAAAGTCACAGTTTGCTGTGAAGTCATTCATGAGGTTTCATTGCTTGTTTTTTTGTACACCATATAACATTTTTCTGTATGATTTCCAGCATTTAGACAGTAATCCCCTTCAACTTTTAAGAAGGTTATTACTCTTACAAGACATATAAAACATTGCTGTATCACCTATGCTCCAAGTATATCTAGGGAAGGAAAAGTTTTCACCCCCAAATCATGCCATAATTAAATGTTAGGCTGGCTTTCCTGGAGTACTTAGAAGTCCAGACAGAGCATGCAAAAGAATATGTCAAAAATATTAAGATGCTGCAGTGTAAAATCTTAAACCAGTGGGTTGCAAAAAACAAAACAAAAGGCAGACAACAGACTTAAGGCCAATAATCTGATCATGAATGCATATTAAAGTGGTAATGAAAAGGTGACAATATTTTTACCAGGTCTAATAACCCATAGTTTCCAGTCAAAAACCCATAGCTTCTTGTCAACTGTTTGAAACAAATACTAGCCACTATCAGTTACTATACTTGGTGCAAATATTGCCATATTTTTAGATATCTGACTTTGTTAGCCAAGGATGACTTTCCAAATGTTGCATTGCAAAGGAGTGCCTACATCCAAATAGCCTCCTCTTAAACCCTGGGTAAAGGCAAAGTCTGCTGACATTGTACAAGAATTATGAAGGTAGGCATCCCTTTTCTCTGATTTACCTTGTGGTTTGTCGATAGAACTAAAGTAATGGGATTCATCCAGCAGCCATCAGAAACCTCCTTGGAGTTATAGCTAGATGCTAATTTAAACCGATTCCAGACACAGTGCATAACATTTGTAGGTTGAGCAATTGCTTTGGAGAGTTCAGTTTAATGGCAAAAAAATAACAATACTATGTATATAAATACAGTATAACAATATTAGGGCTTCCTGGACGACCATAGTGGAGGGAGGGAAGCCTTGACCTGGAAAGGAAGGCCAAAGGGAGTAGAGGGTTATGGTTGCTAGGAGAGAAAGGGAGAGGGTTTACCTTACAGGTAGAAGCAGCATGAGACAGAATCCCTTTCAGTCTGTTATAAGTGTTGGGAGCAGCATCCTGCCCTTATGGTTTGGTTTGGTCCATACCACAAGATATGTATGCTGCCATGGTATACATACTGCTAGGTGGGCAGAGGAATGCTTTCCAGAGTGGGGCATTGGGGCAGAATTCCCCTATCTGTAGAGGGTGGTGGTGTGTCTCTGGGTAAGGATCCTGGGAGGTAAGGTTTCGAGTGAAGTCCCTTGCTCCTGCTTTCCCACCCAGGTGCAGTGCATTTGGGTCGCCAGCATTGCGTTCACACAGTATTGTTGGGCAAGTATTCCCATTGGGGCTAATATTTATTACATGTTTTTTTATGTTGATGTTATCAATAAAGCTGCAGCCTTTAAACTATATCCTGGGCTCCAAGTGTTGTTATTGTAAGTAGTATGGTACTTACTGGGTTAAATGATAAGGGGTAGAACCGGTGGCATTGATGCTGCCCAATCATATTAGGTACATACATAGATTTTCTTTTAAAGAAGCATTCTATAAATTATATATCACTTGTAATGTACTTCCTACCCGGTAACAGCTCAAATGCATTAGATGGTTTGCTTGAACAGCCCTAGAGACATGTTAAATTACATGTGGTGATATCCTGCAATGTGATTCGATTAGAGCATTAAATTCCCAGAAATACTGACTAGGGGAAAGAAGAGAGGAAGGCCAAGGGCAATGATAGTAATAAGGTTACCTACGGCAAAATGGAAACAGTAATTCTCAGTACAGAGATTTAAAAAGGAAGGTTCATTCTAAACAATAGCTAGAATAATATACATTTTCCAAAAAAGACAGCATGCATATTGTACTCTGAAAACCTACTATCCAGAAAGTTCTAACTTACCGGGATGGCCATCTCCCATAAACTCCATTTTGATCAAATAAGTTCAACTTCCTTTTTCTCTGTAATAATAAAACAGTACCTTGTATTTGATCCCAACTACAATATGATTAATCCTTACTGGAACCCAAACAATTCTGTGTTTAAAGTGGATGTATCACCCAGACAGAAAAAGATGTATAATAAGAGTCATTTTCAAATTAAACACGAAATCCAATTTCTATTTTATAATAAAGCATTCATAGCTGTTTTGCGCTCATTTAAAAATCCCCGCTGTCAATCAAATATTATCTGCCCCTCCTCTATACCTTTATACTGCGGGTCAGAGTATTATTTTAAGGTTCAGACAAGACAGCGCATTTTTTAAATAATATATAGTAAGTTAGGTTTAAAGTGGACCCGTCACCCCAAAAAAAATATTCAAAATCATATTTTATCACATTAGTCAAGCAAAATGAACATTCATTACACTATATAAATTATTTTAATCTTGTTTTCTTCAGTCTGGGAATTCATAATTATAGCAAGCGGGCAGGAGCCATTTTGTGGACACTGTTATTAAGACAAGCCTTGTATCATCTCAGAATCTTGTTTGTGCACCAGAATAGGGGACCCAATGTCTATCCCCATGTCCTGGCTACACAATTAAATGGTTAAGAGAACTGGGGGAATGTGTGGAGAGCAGTGACATCTAGGAAGTGCTGAATGGAAAGTGAAAGTAATTATCTGCCCCACCTCTATGCCTAAGGCATAGAGGAGTGGCAGACAATATTTGATTGACAGCTGAGATTTTTAAATGATCTTAAAACAGCTATGAATGCTTTAATAAAAATTTGAAATTGGATTTCATGTTTAATTTGAAAAGGACTTTTATTATACAGATTTTTGTGTCTGGGTGACAGGTCCACTTTAAGCTAAAACGAAATGGTGGGCATTTGTAAATGGGTGTAGTCTTCTGTAAACTGTCAGCTGTGCAATATGTGGGCATGTGTCCTGGTTCTTTTAGAACCCAGCAATAAACCCTTTTTCAAAGATCTGTTTCTCTCTGTGTCTGCCTAGAGCAGCGGTTTCCAACCAGTGGCTGCTGCTCTTATTTTTCTGGAATGGAGGCAAGTTTTGGTAAAAATCAGTTTTGCAGCCATGAAGAGGTTTCTGTAGGCTGCCAACCCACATAGAGCTACTTATAGTCAATCACAGCCCTTATTTGGCATCCCCAGGAACTTATTTCATGCTCACGTTGCTCCTTAATGCTTTTCACATTTGAATGGTTCATGAGTGTTGTGTTTGGTAGCCGAGGATGAGGAGAGCATAAAAATGCTTTATTAACAGGCTCATACAGGCCTTACACAACCGCAGTACTTCCTACTTTCACTTTCAAACTGTACAGAAAGTCCTGTGTATGCACAGTACAAGTCCTGTGCACAGTGACACCCACAGGCTATTTGTATAAACACCACAATGAGTAAAAAGTTTAGGGACCCCTGTATCAGTCGTGAGTGGATTTCTTCATTCCTATATGAAATGGATCTCTATTGTTATAATGGACCTCTGGTAGCAAGGAGTAAGAGTTTTTAAGATTTGTTTTTAAGATTTGTACCAAGCCAATGTGTTTATGGGACCCCATTGGTTTACATAACAGTTGCAATTAGTTTAAAGAAGGATTCAAGGTTTGCATTATAATAATGTACAATATACATTCATCCAGCACCAGTTACAGATAAAGCCTCTCATTAGGTATAATAGCAATGCTACTGTATTTCAACATTTAGTTCTAGGATACAGCGTGGAATATTATGCTACAGTTATGGGTGAAGGGACTGCAAATCAATAACCAGATCATCTGATGCTGTAGGACTGAATTACATTAGTTGCATTGACATCAGCCATATTTTATTGCATACCAGCATTAATATAGACTTTTCCCTTTCCTTTGAGGAGTTAGATCATACTTAACATGTGGTCTGTAAATGAATCCAGTTTTCCCTTGGTGAATGAGAAAGTACTGCAGGCCACTTCAGCAGCTAATGCAGTTCTATTCATGGAAGAGATGTGTAATAGCTGAATGTATCATGTGCTAAAAGCATTTGCAGGCATCTCAAATTCAACTGGCCTGGATGCTAAACGTCTCATAAAAATACCTTCAGGCAAAACTCAATGAAAGTGGAATAGGAATGGGGTCACTGTTGGTTTTACACTGATGTTACTTTCATAACCCACCAAAGATTAAATAAGGTTCATTGAAAGGAAAAAACCTGATACTTGAAGGACATGCAATGAAAAATGACCTCTACACCCCAACATAAGTATGCAACATCAGAAAACCCATCTACTGCTATTAAGGGAACACTTTTTACCAACTTCTTTACCCAGGCACTAGAAAAATTTGTTAGAAAACGGGACAGTTGGAAGGTATGCTTTCAAGAGTGACAGCCCTGCCCCATAAATCCAAAAAGGGCCTAAAAGCAGACAGGATTAAGACTGTCTGTGGTAAATCTGAGTGTAACTTGAATGTGACTAGAACATGAATTCAAAGCAGCATATTGTATAGGTTACAAGATACAGATTTATTTAATTTACTTCAGTAAAGAGTAAAAAAAGATGGGTTAGATAATGGTGCTTAAAGGGATACTGTCATG
>CM044442.1:93787900-93811332 GCA_024363595.1 Xenopus borealis
AGGGAGTGACAGGGAGGAGGGAGTAGAGTGATACAGAGGGGTGGAGGGAGGGGGTGAGACGGGGAAGAGGGAGGGGAGTGATGGAGAGGGGTGGTGGGGTGCTGGCAACCCCAAACTAAAGAGGTAAAAAATGTAATGATGTATAAATATTAAAGTAGTATAAAGCATATTTGCTTTTAATGCCTTTTATGTTCCAGTCTGTATGCAATTAAAAAACAAAAAAACAAAAAAAAAACAATTCTGTTAAACAAGGAATACTTGATATTGTTACAATTCTACAAACTTGCAATTGCAATAGCTATGCAGTGTTCAATCTAATCACTCTGCCTTATGAAATGAATGTGTTCGCCATCTGGAAAGAATTACAAAAAAGTCTGTGATATATTGGATTTTCAGGAAACCATTTAAGGAAATGTGAAAATTTGGAAAATAAATTAGCAGTAAAATAATGGTCTTATTTAATATAAAAGTCAGACATAGCATACGTTATTAAAACTACAGTGAAACCTGAATTTTACATCTCCTGATTAGATGTTTTCCCTCATTTTACATTGTTGTTTTGTAGTCCCACCTATATATTATGCATAATACTGCATAATAATATATATTATGCATTTATATTTTCCTGTATTTGACACCATTTTTTCCTGGTCCCCTGAAAAATGTAAAATGGGGATATTCTGTAGGTTGACAGAAAACAAGGTATTCTAATCTGCGCCCCTGGAGTTAGTGTGGAACAATTTTCCGTACAGGGGAGAAACAAAGCTGTTTAAATTGCTCTTTTAAGCACACTTGCAATTTATTTTAAGTTTTTCACATTTCATGATATTAGCAGTTTAAAAAAAAAAAAAAACAATGCTATGTACTTCTATACTATGAAAATTATTTTCGCAATAAATATCCAAGCTTTTGGATATATAACGTTTAACACTGTTTACATAATTGTGAGTAATGTTTAAGAAGATGAGATCATGATCTCTCTCTGTACAACAACATCCTATCCATAGTTAATAAAATATACAAATTACAACAAATGATCTACATTAGTTAAGGCTTAATTACAAAGGCTACTATTTCTGAAGGCTGTGTGATTCTTCTTTGTGGATGATTGAGGCCTTTGTAGCTATGCCCAGGATATGTGTAAGAAACAGCATATTGAATGTATTTGTAAGATGGTGACCGAGTGCTGATGGAAAATGTAACTGTGGAATGAGTGTGAAATGAAAAGTTGTAAAATGGTTGATTGAAAAATGTTTGTAAATTAAAATGTAGTTTATAAGTGTCACCACTGGAGGGCAGCAAAGGATAACTTGTGTTTAGGTGCAGTTCCTGCGCCAGCCACTAGGAGGGAAGTGTAAAAAAAAAAAAAGGGGGTATAAAAGGATAGGACACACCTAGGGGGTGGGGTTCTTTTTCACCTTGGATTTAGACAGAGACAGGGCACCCAGTGGAAGTACTAGGTACTTTCAGGAACAGCTAGTACGGGTAGCTGAGACCCCAACAAGGAAGTAGTGGCATATGCGCCAAGGCTAAGTTAGTTATGGTGAAAGTGATAGAGAGGCAAAAAGGACATCCTGAAGGAGTGGGCTGGAAATTCCTATCCAGAGTAGGCTAGAAGTGCATAGAGCGTATGCAGGACTGGTAGGACGGAAGGTGCCACGGAAAACTTCTACCCGGAGAAGGACAGGGGGTTGTAGCGTATACGTTGGGCTGTCAAGTCTGGGAGGTGGTGAGTAAGCCTGGAAAGGGATGCCTGGAAAAAGGTCTCAGGTGGAGTATCTGAACAATGGAAAAGTATTGGCTCAGAAAAACTAAATAACTTAAAAAACACAAATATTAAAAAATGAAACCCAATTGCAAATTGTCTCAGAATATCACTCTCTACACCTTACTAAAACGTTTATTTACAGGTGAACAACCCTTTTAAATATTTTAAAGGCATGGTGCTTCATATATAAGAGCATACATTTGGAAAAGGCTCAGTCCTAAGTATTCTAGGAAAGAAATCTCATTCCTGTAATACAACAACATTAAGGTATGTGATCACTGTGTACCGTGTGTACCGTGTGAATGGTATTTAGGCATCATAATTCAGCACAGTTTACAGATATGTCGCTATACTTCTATAAGGGCGATCATTTTCTTGTTTGTTTCATTCACATAAAAACAAAAGGTTTATTGGGCTAACAATTCAGCAGATTTACTGCCCATTTCTGTTCAATTAGGAAAGAAGAAGTACCAATGGGCAAATGTGTACTACTGAGCATGCGTCGCCAAGCGCCAATGAATCTAGGAAAAGGACATTCCTGGAGAAGATGGCGCCCGGGAACCTGGCTGGAGGGGACTTGCATGGAGGGGTAAGTAGTGACAGGGGCATTTGCCCGGGGGGAGAGGTAGGCCGGGGGGGAGGAGGGAGGGGGACCTACAGCGGTGGGGGGAGGGTTTTAGCGCCGGAGGGGTTGAATACCCCTTTAAGTCCCCTCGTGTTAATGATGCAGGCCTAATTCTATCCAACCGTAGAAAACAGTTGGTATAATGGGAATTTAACGGGACTGTTACTGAAAACACAAACATTTAACATGCATTTATATGGCAGAAGTCATAAAAATTCTGTCACATTGAACCGGCCTTGTCATTCTGTGGGCTTCATACTCCCTCCCTAAAGAATTATATCCTTCTTTGAGCTTTTGGAGGAGAAACTTTAAGAAACAAACATACTGCTCTAGGTTCCAAAAACATCTATATGTTTTGTTTTTCAATGACCTCATAATGCTTACACCATTCCTAGCCCATATCATCAAAGAGACCTTCAGCTCATCTCTAAAGTCAATTTCAATGTCCTTAAAGTACCTAAAACAACCGCAGAGAGCAACAAAAACAATAAAGATTAGAATGTATCTCTATATTTTTTTAAGGAACAGCTATTTGAGGAAGTCATTCAACATCAAGCTTTATTGCATGTCGTAACATGTATTAAATGTCCCATTGATTCTGTACATTAAGGATTAGCACAGGGTAACTGAGCAGCAAAACATATCCTCAGGCACATTGCTGAGTTTGCAGCTTTAGCCTATATTTTATTGACATGTCAGAAAAAAAGGCAATATTTTTTTAATTATACAGTACTTCTTTTTGAGCCCATGCTACTGGAACATGCCTTTTGTTTGTATAAATAACACAAAGTGCAGCAAATGAAAACTACCCTCATACAGGGCCAACCTGGGCCACCGGGGTGCCAGGAGAAAAACCTGGTGGCCCCACTGGCTGGGCATATGGGAAGGTTGTGTGGTGGAGCAAAGGAATGTGTCTGCAATAATTGGTGGGGTTAATCAAGCTGGTGGCAGTAATTGTTGAGAGGGAAACAAAGCGTAATAGAGGAAGTTGCAGTGGTGGTTGTTTTACCCTTAGCTCAGGTTTTGCAGTGGCCACTGTCTCACCCAGTCTGACACTACCCTCACTTTGAAGAAGACTGGATTTGTTTTTTACTCATTTCTGCACCCAGTGACGTAACAGAAGCTGTCCACACATCCAAATAGCTACACAACTGCCATTTAAGATGATTATTTTGTGATCTAGACATTGAGACGTTGAGTAAACTCAGATTCTTAATTTTGACCCTCACATGTGTATTGTGGCCACCAATAAATTACATAGAACAGTACAGCCCTTGGCTTCACTGATATCTAAACAGGTAAAAGCAAGCCATCATTTTGCTGCATTGGCCAAAGAACTGCCAGTTTAGTCAAGAAAGGCCAAGTTTAGTCAATGTTTGGGAACTGAGGACTTTTAGACAACATTTTCACAAGATAAAAGTCACAGCATAGAAAGGCTTAAAGGAGAACTAAATCATAACTAAAGAAATAAGGCAGAATTGCTTTACTGTATGTTTTAGGCTTCTATACCAGCCCAAGGCAACCACAGCTCTTTAGCAGTAAAGATTTGTGTCTCCAAAGATGCCCCATCTTCTTTTCTGCTGATTCACTGAGTCACATGCTCTGTGCTGCTGTCACTTGCTGGAATTAGTGACTGCTGCACAGTATTTCGCACATATATAATATAAATGTCACAATATAAGGCTTATTGGTAAATAATTCAGTCTATTGGGTAGAAGACACCAGCATAATTAGCCTTAGAATTTATTAAAATACATTCAGTGTGTAAAATATGGCATTTATATCCATAGTCACATTTAGTTCTCCTTTAAGGCAATAACACATGGGGCCAAAAAAATTCTGTGCCACTCCCCCCTAAAGTAAATTGCAGCGGGTTGCACTCAGAAATGTACTATATAAATTGTATTAGACAATCCTATGTTGGTGAGGATTTAAGCAATAAAACAGTTAATTCTCTCTCTGAAAAAATGTGCTAGACTAAAGGCAATATAAGTCCTTTATGAGGGAAAAAATATAATCTCAATTATTTTATGTTAATAATTCCAGCAGGAATATCGGCCATATGTAAATTAGCCAGAAGGGTAACAACAGCTTTAAATCAGTCAATGAATGGACAGAGCTGTGTCTTTTACTTCCACAAGTCTTCCTATTACAATTAAAGCTTATATTTATGTACAAATGATGCACGTTCCATGCCTTGTTTAGTGCAAAAATCACAATAAAAGCTTTTTTGTCTGAATACGAAAATCCAGCAGCTCAGACCTGCTGAGGTTGACTGTTGAAGTCAAAGGGAGAAGTCCCTGCAATAATCTGAAGATTCTGTGGTTTTCGGGCTAAAATCCAAAAAATCTTGAGTTTTCGTGGTGGAAAATTCGTACGGCTTTTATTTTTTAAAGTTTTTTTAGTTTTTCCTGCACAGGAAACGTTCGAGAAAATGCATTGATTAATAAGGGAAAATAACCTGTGCAGATTTAGTGGGAGTATATTCCAGAAATAAATTAGATATTTTCAGATTTTGATAAATAATCGCTTAAGTTTATTTTCTTAAAATAAGGAGCATAAGTATATTACTATATTTGTGCAATGTTACTAATTTTAGACTAAAAATAATGCATGTATGTAGCACAGCTGAAATACTAAAAGACAACTATATCTTTTATGCTCATATTAAGTCACTTCAAAAAATATAATTAGAAGGGAAAACGCTTTCAGTACTCAGCTCCATAGTAGACTCTAATTATTATTGCCTGAGAGCGCTGAAGCTGCTAGAGGTGGGGAGATTATGTTTATTATACTGGAGTTCAGGACAGTGAAATTTACTTAGTATAACTTGTATGATGTCATCCACAAAGTACTGAATTACCATGGCTGTTACACCCATGTTAATAGATGTAACCCAAGGAACCATTATCTACAACTGTAAATTATTGCCTTTGCAAATATAAAACCTCTATCCACTGTACACTGCATGGCTTTCCAATGCTTTCAGTAAAACATTGGGAAGAAAAATGGCTTCACATAGGGTGTTAGAGCTTAAACGAGCTAAAATAAACAAATAAAACCATTTTGCCCGACAGAGAGCGGCTGTTAAGATTTTTAAAAGATCTTTTTGTTATTGTAAGACCAAACTTATCTTGAAATCACCATTGAAATGTACAGTTTGTCCATCAACTAAAAAGACTGTTTTCCAACGATATTGTTTAGTTGAAGCCAGGAAAATTGTGGGTAACTGCCTGCTTGGCCCTGCAAACAATTGGACAATGGATACATTTCACTGTGAATGATGAAAATTTTATAACCTGAACAATCAATTTTCTGACCGATGTCAACAAAAAATCGATAGATGCACAATCATTTGGTGCCAACTAACCTCACAATAATTTGACAGTTTCATCTGATCACACAATAATTTGTTGTTCGGGAGAGAAAAATTTTAATGTCCAAGGCCACCTCAACACATCCCTCTTGAACAAGAATTTATTAAAAAGACACGCTAACCTTCCTGCAGCTTCACAGAGTTAGGTGAGGTCTGGACTTGTACGGAAATACTTACAGTACCACTTACATATCCTTTCTACTTCTTTTTGGAGAATTGTCCCTGGTTTTAAAGACTGTGCATGTAATTCCCTCAGGGGGTTATTATTTATTTTCTAGTTTTTTTCACAAACACAAATTTGTTTTAGAGAAAAGAAAAACTTTAAACGTTTTGAGATTTAGTATTTCCCGAAGCTGCTAAAAGTCTTTTTCAAAAATACTCCATCTAAAACCTGTTGAATTAATGTAAAAGTCAGTGTCGGCTGTCCCTTGTGCCATTCATATGTAATTGAAAAACACACTGAATTGTTTTACCTTTAACTTTCCAGTGTACTGTCAAATATAAAGCGCTGTGTAACTTGTTGGCACTATAGAAATAAATCATGATGATTTGTAATATATTAAAAAAAATAGATTTGGATTATTACAGCAGGGGGAAAATGATAGGTAGTTTACAGTAGTTTTTTTAAGAGTAGTGTAGTCTTAGCTATAAAATTCCCCATTGTGGCAAATTGCATATTGTTACAAAGTTAGTTGGGTTGAAAGAAGACTAAATTCTCAATTTCAACCCTTCCAAACAAACTCAAGTACATCTAGATACATAAATAGGTGCATACCTATCCATATAAAATACACATACCATGATCTATACCAAACTAACTAAAGGCCTTAAGATAGTTATAGCCTTGAATATTATGCTTGTCCAATAAATCACCCAAGCCACTCTTAAAAGCATTAACAGAACCAGCTATCACAACATCATCCAGCAGTGAACCACTTAAGCTGCTTCAAATTAAAGTTCCTTTCAGTGGTGTGACTAAATGTTACTGGGCCCCACAGCAAATTGATTTTAGGGCCTCCTACATATCCAAAGGCTGCCCTATTTTACCAATATATGTTGAAATTACCCATTATCATGGGGCCCCTATCCCTACTGGGCCTCCCTGCTTCCTCTGTAGTTATGACTCTGGTTCTTTTTTCCTCTAGTCTGAAGGGGTGACCTCTGGTTTGGAGAATTTTTATGTGGGGAAAAAGATCCCCTGCTATCTGTTTAATGTCATCTAATGTACTTCTAAAGAGTAATAATGTCCCCACACAATCACCTTTTCTCAAACAAGCATTGCATGCAGACTTTACCATGTTCTGCCCATGTAGCTTTGTGTCTTCTGCTGAATGTGCAACTGGCAAATGTATAAATATGATAACAACCAGGGCACTGTTTTTACTTTTTCCCCCCAAAACTCTCCAAAACATACAAGCACTTGACTTGCAAATCGGTATGTCCCTGGCTGCTGCTGGCAGTAATGCCATGCTTTCCTATAAAACAAAACAAGACAAGCAGTTTTGTGGGTCTCCACTCTCATGCATTATGCTTGCATGCTCAATGTGCAAGTCATGAAAGAAGAGGTACTCACAGGCAAGTGAGGAGAGCTGGAAGGGTGTCACTATCAAGTAGTTAAGCAAGTTGGCCTTGCAAATGTTGCTGACTTTAATAAAACTGCCTGGTGTTCAGTGCTGGAATCTTCTGAAACTACATTTATGTCTATCTTCCAAAAAAAGTCTGATTGTAAGGCAAGCATGAAAGGCCATACCCACTTCACTCCTCTGCTCTACTTGTGTTCATTGTATTTGTTTTCCAGGCTAGTGCTTAGTTTTCTGCAACTGGCTGCACTTGGCTGGCTGGAACAAACTGTCTGAATTTAGGGCTCTTACAGATGAGCGTTTGAAGCTGCGCTCCCCTGTGTTGCAGTTGTATGCGTTCAGCCGCACAGAAGTGCAGGCGTAGACACATTCCGTTTTTTTGCTGTACTCACAGAGGTGGCCAACGCAGGCTGAGACGCAACATGCTGCATTTTTCCTGCGTTCGGCGCCCCACTAAAAAAAACTGAAAGCATCTACTCCTGCACTCCCCTGAGGCTGATCGCATAAAACCGGAACGCGTTTGGCTGCGTTCAGCTGCTGGGCAGCGCAGGTCTAGATGCACCTCATTCTTTTCAATGAGGTTGTACCCACGAGACGCGTGTAATTCAGATGCAGCATGTTGTGTCTGAATCTGCGTTCGGTGCTTACACGCGTCTTGTGGGTACAAACTCATTGAAACTAATGAGGTGCGTCTAGACCTGTGCTCCCCTGAGGCCAAACACAACACAGGGGAATGCACGTCGAAAACGCTCATGTGTAAGGGCCCTTAGAGACCTAAAATGTGTCATTTGCCAGTAGAAAACAAATTTCTGTTGTAATATCCAATCTGGGTTCTTTGCGAAAATCTTAAAACCATATTAACACATTTCATTTTGCTCTATTGCACCAATTAATTGCTTCATTGGTTACAGAGAATGTGTTAATAAATGCACAGATGCTGTATGACTCATTACAGATGTCACATGGATGGACAAAAGTGGGTGCATAATCAGGCCTTTGGTAAGAATCCCAAAGGGATTAGGCTATCCAAAAATATCAGCAATTTATACACTGTCAGGAGTAGCTTTGGCATAACTCCCATTAAATGACATTCTGCTTTTGTGTTGTGCAACAGGAAATAAGTGCATTTACCTGTGATGCACCTCACAAGTGATTAGGGTAAATTGGTAAATGGATTGAGAAAGTTCTTCGACTAATGCATGAAAGCCAAGCTGCCAGGAAACACCTAAAGCCAAAGAGACAGTCTCTTTCCATTATTAATAATGAAGGGTTGTCAGCTGTGCAGTGGGACTTCTTGACATATAACATCCCCCACCCTTTCTCTATCTGCCAGCCTTGCTTCATTCATTCTTCTAACAAAACCATTTATACCATTCACTACAAATCTCTCCGCAGCTGCTGCCCCTATATTTAATCCTTCGTTGGCTTTGTGCACTTCAGCAGGCTAGCCCTAATTGTATCTGAAGCCTGACAAGGCAACTGTCTGAACATTTTTTTGGCAAATACAACAGAAAGTAGACGCAAAATAACTTTAAGCAGCTGGAGATTAGGGAGAGATTTTTTTGAGGGTTTTATTTAAAATGGAGTTATCTGTATATGCATATCTACTGCTCATTCACTGTGGTACAATAACCCTTGGATTTCATTTGGACCCATTATCATGAGATAAAATTATCTTTTTCTTTTCTTTTTCAATTATTTACCATTCTGCTCGCTGTACCCTCCCACGGCAGTGTCCCTAGTGAACTGGCTCCACCTCCCAGGAAGCTGCTGCTTTCTAGATGCTGTTAAACCTTAAACTGGCCATAGACGTACAGATTATACCCTTGTATCGGACAAATGATCAGACTTCCCAATCTTCTGACCTGCCACTAACCTTTCAGATTAAATAAAGTAGTAAAAGAACAAATAAAATGATGTTCAGGCCATGACAGCAATCATACGAAAGTAATGTCTGAAAAATAGTAGTGACAGTAGTCATCCATTGATATCGTCAGGTCAGCAATAATTGCAGAGATATTATCGTTAGCGGATAGAAATCTTTTAACCTGTCCAATCGACTGAACCACTGATCGTCATGGTACAACAAATGCACGCAGCCAGAAAATCAAACAAAACGTCAATTTGTGTGACTATATCTTAACATCTATGGCCAGTTTAAGGTGTTACCAGCCTCAAGCAGATTTTCAGTGCAGCACTTGAATGTTGTTGATAAGGGTAAAGCACAACCTTCCCAACATCCATGAGTCATGCACCAGAGGACTTCAGGTCTCATTATTTCATTTTAATTTGTTCACCTGTGTACCTATAAATATCACTTGCCACTTACTAAGAACTTTTCTTGCCTTCTGGCTGCTACTGCACACTAGTCATCACTGGCAGAGCAGAAACCGACATATAATCTGTAATTTTACTCTCTCAGGCACAGGCATTGACATACATAGCAGCTACTGTGCCATACAGCAAAACCTATGGGGCCATCCCAAACCCTGGCAAACATCATACATGACAGAACATCAGTTGCTGCCCCCCAAGACATCTTTTTTCGTACGATATTCGGTGCGTGTATGGTGGGAAATGAGCCAACCGATATCGTCAGAAGACTTAGATATCAGTTTGAAGGCACCCTAAACATCGGCCATTGTTAGTGCTGAATTGTCAGATACAGGTAGAATACTATTGTTTCTCCCTGTATATCTGATGATTCAGCTCTACTCGTGTGTATTGAAAAGAACAATCTTCCTTGGAAAGATCTTTTCCGAGAAATATTGTAATTGTTACATCTATGGCCAGCTTAAGTACTGCTCTCCAGTCTGTTTAAGAGGATCTGCTTATTATAAAGGCATCAATTCTGTTTAAGCTGTCAAAACAATCAGTAGATCATTTGACTATTTTATTAGCATTAAGAAGTTAAGGTGGCCATAGACGCACCACTAATATCGTACAAAACAAATATTTGTATGATATTCGGTGTGTGTGTATGGTGGGAAGCAAGCCGACCGATATCGGCAGGAGACTTGGATATCGGTCGGCTCGTTGTTCAGGCTGGACAGAAAATTTTCATCTGGTGCCTTTGAAGGCACCCGAACATCTGGCAGATACAGGTAGAATTCTATACATGTATATCTGATGATTTAGCTCTATGTGTGCGTATCTTACAAACGATCTTTCTGGGAAATAGCTTCTTCCAAGAAAGATCGTAATGTCTATGGCCAGCTCAAGTCGCAGCAACAGGCAATGCTCCTTAACAGCATAAAGCCCAGGACAGAGCCTTGAGAAACTCAAATAAAGAGAAGTAATGAGGTGGAGCTGGAAAAGACAACTTTAAAGGAACGGTCAGAAAGATAAGGTTTGAACCATAAAGAGCAGTGTCACTGCAGCCAGCTGAGTATAGAATATCTGTGAGGAGTGGGTGGTCAGCTGTGTCAAAAGCTGCAGAGAGATCTAGAAGTATCTGTATAGAATAGTTACCTTTAGACTTTGCCATAAGCAGATCATTAGTTACTTTGGTGAATGCAGTTTCTGCTGAGTGAGCACATTATAATATAGCAAGCAGCAATATGCCAAAACAAAACGCTTGTAAAACTGTTTTCCAGCCCCAGAGATACATATTATGTTCCCCTAAGGAAAGTTACCTGCACATGTGACAACGGTATTATATTTATAAAAATAGGTACATTTATTCCTGCAAGCATATCTGAACCTGTCACTGCATGTTATGCCTTAAATTGGAATTAGCTGTCACAATAGGTACATCTGCTGATCACTACAATCTTTCTGGTACGGGCAGATGCACTGCGAATGGTGGGCTTTACAATCCGATGCTCTGCTTTGACACTTTTAATTGTAACGAATGCATTGTTACTGAGTGCTATTTGGAAAGATCGTGTTCTATTCAAGTATTGCCACATAGGAAGACTACGTTATATGGAGCAGTATCAAACGCAGCGCTGGAAAAACCGTGGAGAAGATTACATATGTGATACAAAAGCCTCTATGTTGCAGAAGTGGACTGTACATATAGAAATGTGATACCCCATTGGTAGGGAGAGTTGAATGTTATTCTGCAGTGGAGCAATATCAGATCACAGGGAGCCATTTTTGTTAGGTTAATGGGAAAAGTCAGCATTGGATCTTAAGGCGAAGACGCACAGAGTTACTAGTAGCTGCTACTTGTCTTGGCTACAAAATAGACAATAGTGATAATTGGCTTTACTAAGACACTATGTATGGTTTAGTAGAGGCAACACACATATTGTCTATTTTGTAGTCCACATAGAAGAGAGGGATTGTGGCAGTGGCATAACTACTCCCTGGTGGGCCCTGGTACATTATGGGCACCTGGGCCCCCCTGTCAGGCCCTTACCTCTATAAATCCCATGCTGGAGTGTTGATGGCATGTGTGCTGTAAAATCTCCCCCTAGATAACTGCCTGCCATAACCATTATTGTGGCTCTGATGGGCCCCAAGGGGGTGGGGGCCCTGGTGCAATTGCACCCCTGGTAGTTACGCCACTGGATGGTGGTCAGCACAGCTTTTCCAAATGATATGTGTTCAATTCCTTAAGGGTAGTGGCAGACGGGGAGATTATTCACCCAGTGACAAATCTTCACTACTCCATGCAACTAATCTCCACGAAAAGTGCTCTAGACAGCAAGAATACGAATTTGCATTCCAATTGCTTTGGATTTTCAGTCACCTGAAGTTTTCTCTTGAGGCAACTTTGGAAATCTGAAGCGTTTCGTATGCCATCCTGCCTACGATTAGTATTCTTGCAGGTGGGAAGGCATTTAGGGCGATTAGTCACCTGAAAATTTGACACTTGGCGACTAATTTCCCCATCTGCCACCACCCTAATAGTTGCTCTGTGCTGCACTATACTTGGATTATTGTCTGTTTTGTAGCCATGACAAGTAGCTGCTACTGGTAGCTGTGTGTGTCTTCACCTGTAAGTATGTGTAGGCAATTCAGCCAAGATATAAGCCAGTCAGGAGAAATGAATGAACGATTAACCAAAAATATAAACAGGTGTATTTCCAGATACAAATAAACTGCCTGTGATGGCTGACAGGGTACAGGGTTTGTGTATACTGTAAATATAGTTCCCACCTGCCTTTTTGAATCTCAGCTCAATTAAATTCTTGGCAAAGACACATACTAAGGCCCTAAGGTTTACTAAGCAAAAGGGTTACTTACCTCTTTTGTTCTGTCCAACTCATTGTGTAGAGCTTGCCTAGTTATTTCCATCTCAATGATTTGCTGTCGCAGTTCTTCATTCTCATCTTCAGTTTTGATTCGTTTCTCCTCCACACTTTCCAGCTCATGGTGCAGACGGACAGAAACATCTTTGGCTACCTTTTAATAAACAGACAGAGAGAAAATGATACAAAGTGGGGAGTCCATTATCACATTTAATAAACAAAAACCACTAACTCTTGAATAGAAAGGAGCCAAATACTTTAGTGGGTACAGGGGGGAAATGTAATAATATTAACAAAGAGTAAAACTTTTCGAATAAAAACTTGCCTGTTGCAATGTAATAATATAAGCTTTTATTGCATTGCAAATCTTAAAGTGGACCTGTCACCCCCAAAAAAAATTCAAAATCCTATTTTATCACATTAGTCAAGCAAAATGAACATTAATTACACTATATAAATTATTTTAATCTTGTTTTCTTCAGTCTGGGAATCCATAAATCTAGCAAGCAGGCAGGAGCCATTTTGTGGACACTGTTATTAAGTCAAGCCTTGCATCATCTCAGAATCTTGTTTGTGCACCAGAATGGGGGACCCAATGTCTATCCCCATGTCCTGGCTACACAATTAAATGGTTAAGAGAACTGGGGGAATGTGTGGGGAGCAGTGACATCTAGGAAGTGCTGAATGGAAAGTGAAAGTAATTATCTGCCACTCCTCTATGCCTAAGGCATAGAGGAGTGGCAGACAATATTTGATTGACAGCTGAAAAGGACTTTTATTATACAGATTTTGTGTCTGGATGACGGGTCCACTTTAATTGCACATTGCTAACCTTTAACACCTGCTCTGGCGTTTCATTAAATATTTTTATTTTAATATTACTGCCCTAAAAAACATGTAAAAGGCTGAGACACTGAGTATAAACATTAGGGATGTGTAACTTGTAGCCCTCACAGGTTAGACATCTGCCATTTATCCTATCACTGCCCTTCAGGTGGAGGCCCAGCCTCGCTGAATCGCTAGTGGCCCTGTTCCTACATAAGGAACTGGTGTTATTTCAACTGTGGATGATTTTTTCACCTTTAAATCTTGCTCTAGACTTCTGATAAGCTCTCCATCAACATGGCCTGTCTGTGCAACTTTTAGGCTTTTTTGCTCTGCTTTCCTGAGGCGATACTGCAAAATACGGCAGTTCTTATTGGCTTGGTCCAGCTCCCTTCTGAGCTCCTGCAACTGGTAAACATCTTCCTCCAGATAGCTGTCACGCATCTCCTCCATTTCAGCTCGCAGCTCATCGAGTTCATCCTATAAAAAAGAACAGCAAGTGAAACAAGAATAAGACACGCATCTAGCATCAGATGAACAAACAAACTGTTCTGTCGCTTCAATGGTATGTTATTGCAGAGCTGGAAGCAATCAGCCAGTACATTTATGGATGTTGTTCTTTGCTTCTGTTATCAGACAAATCCTCTCACTGAATCACGAGGAACTATATTATTATTCTTTATTTATAATCTTATATAGTATACAGTAGCTCACCAGAATATGGGAAAGATACAACAACCTAAACAGTTAAATACCTCAAAACATTTTGGAAACAGAAAGAGGGACAATTTTTGACCACGTCCATTTTTGTAGCCACACCCTAAATACCATGTCCATGTTACAACACTTGCCAGTTTATGAAAGTTTGAACACATTTCTGTGGTTTTTATGTGTTATTACAGTTTTGCTAATGAAGGTGAATTGCCCTTTAAGGGTAAGGTCACACTGGGAGATTTAGTGGCCCGGCAACTAATCACCTCTTCTTTGGGGCGACTAATCTCCAAGAACTGCTTCCCCCTGTCTTCCTCCTGCTAGAATGAAAAATCTCCTGCGGCATGGCACTCGCGAAGCTTCGTTTTCTGAAGTCGCCTGAAGTTTTCTCGTGAGGCGACTTCAGGCGACTTCGAAAAGGCGGTAGACAGATGTGATGTGAGTCTTACATCTCCCAAGATACCGCCATATCTAAAACTGTTACAAAAGTACCTAAGCAAATTAAGTTAGAAACTTTGTATGTGTTTTCTGGCTGTTCAGTGCAGGAGATCAAATAGAAAGTCAGGACTGCGGGTTGAGCTGTCAAAAATGGGACTGTCCCGCTCAAAACGTGAAAGTTGGGAGGTATGCATTTCTACAGCATAAGGAAAAAAGGTTTTTGCTGTTAAAGTGCCTTTCTTGTAAAAAAATATGTAAAAAACAGAACTTTACCATTCTTTCTTTTACATTATCCCAGTAGTCCCTCAATACACTTGTCTGTGCACTACTATATCCCTCAGCTCTTCCCACTCTTTATCAACCCGTGGCTTTTTTGTACAACACAAATCCCTACACTCACTTCTGTGGTGTATTTGCATACACGCTTGACTGAAAGTCAATCTGCAAGTAAATATGCATGTCACTGTGCTGTTCAGAGGGACATTGTCCCACGGAGAGCCTTTGTATTCACACATAAAGAAAGGGTTAGAGGCTAGTGACAAAAATAGAAATGTAAAAGGCCTTTTGGGTGACAACCTCATCTGCTCTCAGCAAACAGAGAAGTGCATTACGCTCTGTCAGTGTCAGACCATTCAAGAAGGACTAGCTGACATATGTACAGCATCACAACTGTATTCTAGCAATCCTAAAATAACTGCATATTTACAATTACATTGCATCTCTATAGCATGCTCTCACAACAGCTATATTATTACTCATTGTAATTCTGAATGTAAAATTGTACACATAGACACACACACAGAGAAAACAGCACCCAAATATGCCACCCTTCCCAGTATGACGTGGCATCAAACCACATATACACCTGTACAAATACGCCGTTTAGTTTATGCAGCTCGATACACCTGGCACGAATAATTTCACACAGCATGATAACTAATGTATAAACTTTTACTTCGGTCTAAAAAAACTGATACACCAAAAATCAATATAATGTACAAAAACTAATATAATGCATTAAAGCAGTATCCCTGTTTCTTCGCACTTCCATACCAGCTTTGTTGCCCAGGAACTGAAACAGACTATTATTAGGTCTAGAGACTATGCCAGCAAGTAGATAATGTTTGCTAAAGCAAAGACAGAAGAGAATGCATACCTTCCAGCATAGCCATCCTTCCAAGGATCTATCTCTCCTCTCCTGATTTCAACTCAGAACTCCTAACTCGTGTCTTCTCCTGCCTGTCCGCTTTCTCTACTTGGATGTTGCAACGCTACCTTAAATGAAACCTCTCCAAAAAGGAAATAGTTCTCTAACACCAGTAACATCCCAGAAGTATCCATCATAGCTAACAATTTTGCTATAACCCTGTCTCCCCAGGCCTTGGGGTTATCCTAGATTCTGACCTGTCATTCACTCCTCATATCCAGTCACTTATTCAATCATGTCACTTCCACCTAAGGAACATATCCAAAATACAATCGTTTATCACCCAAGATGCTGACAAAATTCGTATTCACTCTCTTGTCATATCACATCTAGACTACTGTACAGATGGAACCACTTTGGTTTGTGTGTTTGACACAGAATAACTAAACCCAGATATCCCACTTAACACAGAAAATTGTGTCACAGCATCCCCTCTAATTAAAACATTCATCATTGTGAGCAATTATGCTTTAGTATGATAATGAATGCATTAAACGAGTTAAGATGACTTTAAATAACACAGTTTCTTCAGATGAATCCACACAAATCATCTGTAATTGGCCTTTGTTGTCAGAGACTGTCACCTCTCCAGTCCATAATGAACACTGCTGCAAGGCTTTTACACCTCAGCAACCGTTCCTCATCTGCCATGCCACTCAGCCAATCCCTGCACTGGCTTTCACTACCTTTCACTACCTTTCAGAATTAAAATTAATGACCCTGACATTCAAAGCACTTCATACTCTGCCCCACCCTATATCTAAAAATCTCTTTCTTAAAACATACTTATTTAGAGAAGCCTACCCTCACTCTGCTTAACTACCAATTGCAATACCACATATAGTACCACATCTCTCACCCACTTAATTCTGATCTTGTCCACTCCCACGCCTTGTGTATCATTCCCTTCCCTTTACATTGTGATCTATTTCTGCATAGGGCCTTCCTCACCTTTTGTACCAGTATTGATTGTAATGTATGTAACTCCATATGTTCTATGTATATACTTCATGTGATTTAGGGGTCCGTTTACTAAAGTGCGGTAAATTTGATCATAAGTTTCCGCTTGTTATCGCTGAGAATATTTTTCCGCCAGAATATTCGCAGCGACTAAGTTTACTAAACAGCGATGTGCTCAGAAGTCATTGCGATCACTTGCGGTAACTACGTTAGCGAACCAGCTTACGTTAGTGGTAATTTAAGCGAGTTGCGAATTTTCTGGCGACAAATTATCTTTGCATATATTTATTCTAGAAAATAGTCTTGTTTTATGCGTTAATAATAGCGTTAATTATGGCAATTTGTAATGTGGCATTTATGGCCAGAAATGCATCTTAAAAACTCATAAACTTTATTGACTGATGATTATACCATCCAATAACATTACCAGAGTGACACCAATCAAACGTGTGTATCATATAAACCCATACTTCATCCATCCACTCACACACCCTTCTGCCAATAGAATCATATGAACAAGAAATCACACCAGTTATCTCTGGTATGAAAATTTCTGACCAAAAAATAAGCTAACGCCATTATATAGATGGCGGTAAAATGTTGCGAAGATTCTTGTGTTAATTTTGTCTTTCACACATTTCTCTGTTTCGCAAACCAGGCGTTAATGTGTACGTAGCGTTATTTTCAGCAGATGCGATAACTGGCCAACACATATTCTTGCGTAAGAAAATTTCCAAATGTATATTTACCGCAGGTTAATAAACTCGTGAAAACATATTCTGCGTTAAATTTGTCTATATTTTGTGCGCAAATTTTTACCGCCCTTTAGTAAACGGACCCCTGAGTTGCATAAACACATTTACTTTACAGAGCTACAAAATATGTAGGGGGCTATATAAATACACGTTAATAACAATGATAATAATAAAAGGATTAATATAGCTACTGTATCCCATTAACTAAACAAAACAACAGAGTAATATAAGCATGTCAGATACTATACATGAAGCATTCACTACAAACTGCGAATGTTAAAGTATATTTATAATATACTGAGCTGCTTTCACTAATTCTTTAATATTTGGATTTTCACATTTAAAAAGTGAATTTAAAATACCTTATAATCTGTGACATGATGACATTTTACACACAAAGTTGAGAAACCTTGAATTTTGTCAGAGAAGAGTTACTACGTACAACCTCAGGTTCATGTCATAGCTGCATGCAACTGAAGTAATACATTCTCCTTGCTTCTTCTGCATATCAAAGTATTGTATAAGATGTTATGCACCTGTATGGCAAATACTGCTGACTTACTATTCTGTATCTGTCCTACAGTAACTGTGTCTGTATTAGTGCAATGTCATTATTGCACCCAAGTATCTATTCTTGCACCCCAATTCTTCCTTTTTATTTGTCACTGAGTCTCATTGATGAGAGGAAGTCTTTTTGCATTTCTCAAAATGTTGAAGCATCTGCAGTAATATACAAATTGAGACATTGTCCCTGCATTTTACTAGAGACAAATCAGTGGGAATTAACCGCTATAACGACAGCTCAGAGCCCCAACTAGGCAGGGTATGTTTTTCTAAAATATAATAAAAAACCCTTTTTTTAAAGCACAGCAAAATTTTATTTGCCTCTGCAGTAGCTAAGCTTTTCTTCTACAGGTATGGGGTCCCTTCTCAGGAAATCTATTATTCAGAAAGCTCAGAATTAAGGAAAGTCTCCTATAGACTCTACTTTATTCAAATAATCCAAGCCGGTCGGTTACGGCGCAGGTTTAGCGCTCCTGAGCATGCTCGAACTGGCGTTCGCACATACGTGATCCTGCACTCTTGTGCATGCTCTGGTGAGAAAAAAAGCAGTATAAGCGCAGAGAGATGGTCAGAGACTGAGGGGACTGGACAGGGGTAGGCAACAGAGGAGGTACGTGCCTGGCACCCCCCCAGCTTTACATCCTAGGCAAGTGCCTACTCTGCCCAGCCCTGCCCCGAACCCTACCTAGACCCCCAGCATCCTACCCCCAGCCTACCTGGTACCAGATTCTGTCATGGGTGGTCACAGCAGCCATCGTCTTTTCTTCGGTAAACTTCGGAAGCAGACCGGAAATTTGGGTTTTTGGGTAGGCAGGGTTGGGGGTAGGGTTTTTTTTAGAGTTTGATTTAACTTCAAATTATTGAAAGATCCGTTATCCGGAAAAATCCAGGTCCCGAGCATTCTGGATAACAGGTCTCATACCTGTACTTTTATTTGTAAATCCTTCTCAATTTCTGAATGGATGGCATTTGTTGAGTTTCATTTATAATTAACTTGATGTTGTTCTGAAATCTGTATGTGCATAACATTACTTTTACACCGTCTAAATATTGGCTTCAAAAAGCAAATATTTAGGTTGTACCCAACAACAACATAGTTTCTTGGCATCTGTAAATATGAGTGCCTTACATTTTATGGTATACACATATGCTTATAACTAGGGATGCACCGAATCCACTATTTTGGATTCGGTCGAACCCCCGAATCCTTCCCGAAAGATTTGGCCGAATACCGAACCGAATCCGAACCCTAATTTGCATATGCAAATTATGGGTGTGAAGGGGAAAACATTTTTTACTTCCTTGTTTTTTGCCAAAAAGTCACGTGATTTAGCTCCCTGGCCCTAATTTGCATATGCAAATTTGGATTCAGTTCGGCCAGGCAGAAGGATTCGGCCGAATCCGAATCCTGCTGATAAAGGCCGAATCCTGGCCGAATCCCGAACCGAATCCTGGATTCGGTGCATCCCTACTTATAACCCCAGGAGAATAAAAAAGGTCACATGAACATTTCACAGATTCAACTTTTGTCACAGATTTATCACACTACCATAACATTCTAAATATAAAAATGATGACTTTTTGCCAAATTTAAGAATTCACCCAGACATGGTGGTCCTAACCCTGCCTCTTAAGGCTGGTCATACCTTCTTGCAGACATGAAAATAATAGGACATGACATATATTTAAAACTGTGTGCGTCTAGAAAAAAAAATATGTGCTTACAAAATTAAGCTTATCTGTCTAATCCTGGGGAAAAATCCCAGGCAGTAAGCAAAATTTGTAGTTGCTGCTTTCTGCCTCATACAAAGGTGATCTTGGGCAGAAGTCACTAAAAATTGCTTTGTATACTGCCAGTGTACATAAATATTCACACTAAATCAATAATGGTACCTTGTATTACAAAATAGTGATGACTGCTGACAAATTCTTGCTCTTTCTCCTATGTATGTGTATACAGATATATTAAGCATTTCCTAGTTTACCATAGTAGTGATATTGATGTACTTTCTTTCATGCAGTTATCTGTTTTTGAATAGGAAACATTTCACAAATCTGTGAAGTCGCTTATCAGATCCAATGGTTGTTGCTCAATGCCTTGGCTCATACTGTCATACTGTCATTACAACTGAAAGGGTAGGGACACATGCTAAGATTTGGGATTTAGTTGCCCAGTGACAAATCGCCTTCTTCGGGCGACTAATCTCCCCGAAAAGCGTTCCCGCTAGCTAGAATCTCAGAGTGATTCGTATTCCGAACTTGCCCAAAGTTGCCTCAAGATTAACTTCCACCCACTGAAAACTCTGCCCAGTGAAGTCAAATACTGAACTTTTGTCTAGAATGTCTTTTATTAACAGGTTGAAAAACAGTTTTTAACTTACACGTTTGCTAATATATACTGATTTAACTATAATGTCCACAACTGACTTTTGTCTGGAAAAGACTATACGTAGCTAAATCTGAAAGTAATTATTGGTCTAATGCACAGAAAAAGCTTTCTAATGATGAACAACTGACAGGAATCTATAAATCAGGTGCAGGTGGGGGACAGATGGTGGATCACAGATGGGCTTTCACAAAAGGAAATGGACTTTAAGAAAAGACTGGAGTCTCTTGCAGCAGCTATTGTTATGGTAAGTTAACCAGTGCACGTCATTATTTGCTGCTGCGATGATTAAATGCCCCATTCAGGCATGAAACGTGTAAGACTTTTTTCCTTTCATCTATTTGAGATCCCTAAATAAAAAATGACTGCAGTTTTTTATCTGTTGTTGTGCAGTTCCTAGTGCCAGCCTAGCATTACTATTTTCTTCAAGAGCTAAAGCAGGAAACTGATGGGACTGGGACTGACGCTCATATTTATTTTTAATATGAAAAAGCTTTTCATATTGGGCTAACAGCACTGTCATTTTCTACGCAGGTGGAGAAAGTCCAATGCACTTTAAGGCACAGCATCACCTGGGGAGCACAAACTGAGTGTATACTTTTTGTTTAAAAATTCTGCGTGCCATTATTCTTAAAGCAATAGAAGAAGGAAGAGAAGATTAGAGTACACAACCTTGTATAAAGTATAAAGGAAGTCTGGTGTGAAAAGTACAAATCACACATTCTTATCCATTATCAGTTGTTCTGGTCATTTTTGGTAAATGCTGTATGGTCTTTTTTCTACTACTTTGCCGATTTCAGTTGTGGGGATTGGCTGCTTATATCATTGAAGATGGAGGGCTAGTGAAATAGTCGTTAAAGTACTAATGAAAATAATAGTGTCTGTTTACTGCTACATTCTTTATCTTCCCTTAGAAAATGTTAAGGATATACGATGGCTGACGAAGAACTACAATGTTTATAGAAGATTGAGGTAAACAATACCAGGCTGATGTATATTTAATTTAAATGCAGAACAAATAAAGAGATGAATATTTATGCATCGCAATAAAAAAGAAGGTAGAAATAATTCCCTGAAGAAAGGAACCAACATCATTCTCATCAGAGAAGAATCAAAACGGGAATAAGCTCTACTGAACCATTTGTACAGAGGCAACTATTTAATAGCTGTTTTCAGAACCTAGAAGAAATAAGGGTTAAAAGAACACTAACATAATTAAAAAAAACGAAAATAAACTAAAACAGAGATAAATATTTTAAATCGATAAGTTTTTAATAAGAAATTACTTACCAATACTCTGCATGCGCTCCTCTTCTAAGATGGTGATATGGCGACGATCCAACATGCGGCGCTCAATTTCTCCTCCCTGCCTATCTCCTATAGAAGGCGAAGGAGAAATTAAGCGCTGCACGTTGGATCGTCGCCATATCCCCATCTCAGAAGGGAAGCGCATGCAGAGAATCGGTAAGTAATTTCTTATTAAAAACTTACCGATTTTAAAGATTTATCTCTGTTTTTGTTTTTTTTCTTAAAAAAAAAAAATTATGTTAGTGTTCCTTTAAAAAGATTTCACACCTTATACCCTCTCTTAAAAAGATGTGGGAAATACATTTGCAAAAGGTTTGTTTGCAACACAAATTAAGTAAATATAGTTATCAAATGATTGGACCAGGGAGTTTAGCAGGAGCAAATAACCCATAGAAAACAATACTTTAGATATTTTTTCAGACGTATTAGTCTACCATTTGAAAGCAAGCATCAGCTGTTTTGTTATACAGCAGAGATGGAACAATTGTTTTGCCTCCTATTACCCTGCCCCAATCAGGAGTAAGATCAGATCTTGGGTTGGAATGCCCTATAATAAAGAATAACTTATTCTGCATACTGTCTAGCTGTATAGCATCCCTACTATGTGGAACTACACAAAGGCATTTATATAAATCTATTTTTTCCACCCCAGGGTGCAGTGCGGAATCTTTTAGCAACAGGGTCATTTATAGGAGCTCTCTACAACTACTTCTCTTATTTGTATCAGGGATCCTGGAAACAAGCCAACGTCAGAAAGCTGGTTTACTTTATTTTGGTTAGGAAGTAGAGGTGGTCTCATGTGTATCAGGAATAAACTCCTCCACACAAGTACAAAATCAGACATAGATAATACTTACCCTTTACTCTACTGAATTTTAGTCTTATAAGATCAGATTAAGTTGTTCCTTTGACCAGTTTAGTTGCATGTTTCCAGCTCATAAATATTCTTACAGACTGGCGTCAAATACTGAACTCAATGGGAGGTCAGGGATCTATAAATTATTTTTTCATCTCTTGAATCAATTCATAAGTCAATATGGCTTATATATCTATGTGAAAATAGATTTTCTTTATTAACTTTTGTATTTATAGTGAGATAGAAGAAGTAGGAAAAAGAAAAGATTGTAGTGAAGAAGAAAGGGGTGATGCTATGGTAATCATAGGTTATTTTTTTGCAAATGGAGTAATTTGTGCACAATGAATGCTAAGGAAGAAGTTCCATTTAGCTTTCCCCAGTTAAACCCTGTCACACTCTTTATACATCCATGAAGAGAGAGGACTGCAGGCAGCTGGAGAGAGATGTATATACACACTGACATCAGATTCACACTATACAGTCCAACTGAAACCACGCTGAAACGAATGCAATGTATGAGAGGGAACATATCAGATACACGCCATAATATGCAATGCCACTGTCTCTGGATACAGCACTGATGTAAGGAAATTAATTAGATACTGTGCATTATCAGTTTCCACATACAAGTTATCATACTAATAGGTACAATACTACTGATAGATGCAGGGGTTTCTCCTTCTGTCATGTCACACCTGGAAATAAGCCTGTACAGCTGTTGGTTTCTTCTGCAGTTATAGTAGAGTTTATGAAGACACTGATGGACTTACAACATGTGAGCATTTATGTCTTTTTTTTTAGGTTATGGTTTATACCAGGGGTCCCCAACCACTGGGCCGTGGGCAGTCCTGGAGTGGGCCACGGAGCCTTGC
>CM044442.1:93866851-93878502 GCA_024363595.1 Xenopus borealis
ACTGTTGGGTTGTAGCGATCCGGACGACAGATTACCCTATCCACTTTCCTAATAATTGAACCATGTTGAACCAGTGATCATCCAGCTTTTACAGAGCTGCTGGGCAATAACTATCAGCTAAAGCCACACAAGAGCGGATCTCGGTCTTCGGAAAATAAGGTCTGAAACAACAAGCATTTGCATTTTAGCACGAAAATCCGCCATATGCGCCTGCACCCGGACATATGCAATGGTTTCAAGTGCAGGCAAAGATGGAAGCAGTCTGTCGCTTTTTAGTCCAAAGGGCATA
Source organism: Xenopus borealis (assembly GCA_024363595.1). Classification (NCBI taxonomy): domain Eukaryota; kingdom Metazoa; phylum Chordata; class Amphibia; order Anura; family Pipidae; genus Xenopus; species Xenopus borealis. The sequence goes on from CM044442.1 coordinate 93,867,141, forward strand.
ATGAATTATGGAAAATGAAATTCAGCACCATATATAATAAATAAGTATCTGTAATCATGCAGCTGAAAAAAAATTCTCCGATACACCGTTTATAAATAAAAAAAGTTTATTTTCACTTCATTGATTAGAAAGACTATAAGAATCCAACTCCACAATAACCCATTTATCCAACTGTATATCTAGCACTGTTTTACCCTCATGGATCATACAGCGTTTTCTCATTATTATAATACACAAGGTGTAATTCAAAAATTCGCCATTGTTAAAGAATGGTAGATGCCATGTGTAGCTCCCTATCCCCACATCTAAAAAGGACACGCCAAAAAATGTGGCAAAGTTAAAAGCATACATTAGTAAGTAAAAAGAAAGACAACACATTTTTTCTGTCCAGTTCACTTGGAACACCAATGGGTTTTTTTTTATGAGAAATAGCTCTAATATACATTACATGTAATCAAGTTAATATGTCACATTCCTTTAGATCATTGTGCAGTGAACGTGAACCACTTGAATCAGGTAGGCAGATTATTGCAGTGAAACTGATGTATTCGGACATGCAGTGGACCAAAACGGAGGTTAAAAGAGCCAAAAATATGTATTTAATTTCAACATATTACCCATAAAGGAGAATGAAAGGCTGGAGGCACTTGGGGGTGCCAAACAGGCACCCCCAAGTGATTGTATCTACCTACCTGAAACCCAGGGCCGGTGCTCCTATCAGCAGAAATCTGCACCGGCCCGGGTTATACGAGTGAACCACGGAGAAATTCCGTTTTCTTCTGTCTTCGATTTCCCCTGGACTAACGCATGCGCAGTTTAAAGGGAAACTATACCCCCTGTACTATTTAGGTCTCTATATAAAGATATTGCATAAAACAACTCATATGTAAAACCCTTCTTCATGTAAATAAAGCATTTTCATAATAATATACTTTTTTAGTAGAATGTGCCATTGGGTAATCATAAATAGAAAATAGCCATTTTAAAAAATAAGGACAGTCTTCTGGGATCGTAGGATTCAACGGTGCACACAAACATACTATAAAGTTAGGTCACATGAGCCAATTAACAGACAGAGTTGTGTCATTTGCTTCCACACTTCTTCTTGTTAGAGTTGAAATATTTCTGGTCAGGTGATCTCTGAGGCAGCACACAGACCATCACCAAATGGTGGTTTAAGGCAAGAGATGTAAAAGGGCAATATTTACTGAGTTTAAGTTCGGTTTTTCATTCTACTATGCATGCACAGCCATGAGAATACAGAAGAAGACGAAAGTAGATCTCTCTGTGGTGCTCACTCGTATAACCCCGGGCCGGTGCAGATTTTTGCTGATAGGAACACCGGCCCAGGGTTTCAGGTAGGTAGATATAACCACTTGTTGGGTGCCTATCATTTGGTACCCCAAGTGCCTCCAGCCTTTCCTTCTCCTATAAAGGAAAAGGAAAGGCTAAAATGAAGTAAGCTTTATCAGAACGGTCTATATTAATACACCAGTAAACCCTCAAAGTAATGCTGTTCTGAGTCTTCTGTCAAAAGAGAAACATTTCTTTCCTTATATTGTGTATATATGGACTTCTGTATCAGACTTCCTATTTTCAGCATAAACCTCCACGGCTAGGGCTTGAGCATGCTCAGTTTGCTCCTGTCTCCCTTCCCCCTCTCCCTGCTGCAATCTGAGCCCAGAGCTAGTAGTGAGCAGGGAAAGAATAAGCAGGAAGTGATGTCATGCCAAGCTAATATGGAAGCTGCTATCCTAACCAAACAGAGAAAGCTTCTGCAGCTGTATACTGTAAAGCTGTAAAGCATTCTGCAGAATATAGTCTTATAGCTTGCACTATTGTGGTGAATCTATTGGCAAAAAACGGCTTATGTTGCTTTCCTTAACCTTTAAGTGGATAGTGACATACAACTGTGTAGCACTCGTTGAAGAACCTTCCTTTCCTTTCAATATATTTAATTTTCAAATATAAGTGGAAGCTCCTATGATGCTTACCTCAGCTGAAATAGACGGCAATAACAGTCCATCTCGAGACGCTATTATTGTCCAGGGTTCCTGCAACAGCAAAGGCTATTTCTCACTCATATGTCAATACCTTGACAACAACTAACATGCACACTGTAGGCTAATCTTTCACTGTTGGAGAACAAAGTATTATCAAATTGTATACAGAAGACACAGATGATAATTTTGAAACATTTTCAGTGACTTGCATGGGAAAGTATAGATCATGAACTTCTCCAATGTTAAAACCAATTCTTTGCATAGTGCCTTAGCTGTATAGAAATGTTTACAAATATATCTGTGACTATAAGAATACTTATTTATAGAATATGTTGTGCTGTAGCAGCAGTGTCCCTTTAATATCGTAATATTCAGCTGCATCACACAAAATTCTGTTGGACGTCGATGAGTCATATCATGTGACTGTCTATGTCAGACATACACTACTGTATGGACACAAGCCACATGCTACTTTGATTGACATATTTTAATGTGCTCAAACAGAGTCAGAGAAGTTGAAAAGATTGCAATATATGCCTACACCCTAAGCGAGTGCAACAGGTAACTGACAGAAGAAACAAATCTCCAGGAGTGAAAATAACACTCTTAAAACAAATTCAACGTTAATAAATAATACTTAAACACAAAATAAAACTACTGGAAATGTAATATTCATGGCAGTTCCAGTAACTCTAATACGCTATTTAAAAAAAGTACTTTGCATTATATAATAAACTGAATATAATACTGTTTATGGAAGCATTGCCCTTACGGGCACTTAATGTCTGAACATGATAATATAGTTAGCAAAGCACCATATACAAGTCTAAATACAATCAAGAGAAAAAAGGGCTATCATGATTTGATACCTGGCAGCATGTCAGGTCTTGGCAGAAATGACTAACAAACTACACAGCTAGTGGAGCCTGTTCTAAAGTGCATTACAGGAACCACTGCAGTACAGCGCTGTGGATAATAGGCAAATCCTATCACTCCAACACATTTTAGTTCATGTGTGCTTCCAGAGTAGGCCAAAATCAGGCTCTTTGCAGCCCCAGGTGCACGCCGAGCCCCCTGCCAGGGCAACTTGATACAGTATCCAAAAAAACAGCAGCACTCCGGAATTTGTGAAAAAGATTGGTGTTTACTTCAAGTGTTTACAAGGCAACGTTTCGGGCCCTTCTGACCCTTTATCAAGCCTATCAGGCTTGATAAAGGGTCAGAAGGGCCCGAAACGTTGCCTTGTAAACACTTGAAGTAAACACCAATCTTTTTCACAAATTCCGGAGTGCTGCTGTTTTTTTGGATATCACTCCAACACATGTTCACTGTATTGTGCAAACTCTGGCGTACTCTTCCGGTGAGCAAGGGCGAGCCAGAATCAATTCCATCACCTGACTGGGTAAATTTGCTTGCGTATTTAATTTTTTTTTTTTAAAGAAGTGCAAAATAGGACCTTCATAAGGATTGTATTGCAAGATACAGGGACTGGGAGTCACAAGTACAGAAAACATGAAATCAACAGCAACGGACAGGAGGTCTGGGTGGAGGCAATTCTGGTGGAACTTCAGGCTCCGGTTGAAGAGACAGGATGCTGTTGGACAGTTCATTCCGTACAAGCTCCAGAGGCATCTAAAGTCAAGGTGGTAAAAAATGATTAATAATGTATAAATCCTCAGAAAGAGAGACCTTTAACAGTTCTTATTTCTTTTTTTACTAACTAGCTTTCAGTCAGCTAAATTATATAAAAGAAAATGGCTCCAAAACCTCTCTCCCCTAAAACCTTGCTATAAAATTTTATACAAACTTCAATAACTTGGAGTAGATTGCCTCTAGTGAGCAGACCTGAAACCTGTGACCTGCAGGTTTATCCATTACCCACAGGTTTGTGAAGACATCCACATTCTTTGCAGGTTGAAGGTATGTTTGGGCTGATCTGTGATATCTGCCCACCCCACCAGCAACCTTATTATGCCCCACTTCTGCCTCTGGTAGCCTGTATATTCTACTTGCCCTGCCCCTCTGGTGACATCAGAGAAGGATGGCTGACTGGGTCAGGTGTGGGTCTATAGTGCAGGGGTTAGGGACTTTTTGTCTACATCACTAATTGCCTCTTGTTCAGATTTACACCTGAAGACACCTATGGTTGTAAAATGCACAGGGACTTAGGTACAGCCAACTAGGCTGATGCCTCATCAAACCTCCATTTAAATAAAAATGTTTTTTAACCAGAAAAAAAGAGGGGGCTACAGACGCCAATAGTGTCCCATTTATATCAAAGTCTACCAGCTAACAACCGGTTGCCATGAACCAGAAGTAACAGACAGAGAAGTCCACATGAGAAACAACCTATAGACTCACCGTCCTGCACTCTTACCTGAAATCCACCAGGTCTGGACAGGGATTCCCAATAGGGCCTGGCATTCTAAGTACACAGAGGCCCAAGAAGCCCCACACCAGCCCAATAAATTGTGTCATGGTAACTTATAGCAGCCCCTCTGGCATTTGCCAGAGCCCACATTTGCCAGTCCGGGCCTGCCACCCACCACCTCCAAGCAGGCAACCAATTTGCATTGGGCTTTATTTCTATTTTTTGTAGTTCTGCAGTTTAAAATCACTTCTCTGGTTGTTGGGGTCCTAATGATCATTAAATTAAAGCTAGTTCCAAAATATTATGGGCTGGACTTAACATATCATAAAACATCACTACTGTTTAAAAACAACTTTAATAAATGAAAGCACTTTATGGCAAAGCTATGAAAAAGCAAATGTGGTTTACCATACCTTTTTTAATATGTCATCAACCAATTTCAAAAAAATTTCATCTACATTGAAATTGTCCTTGGCACTTGCCTCACAGAATCGCATCCCAGTTATCTGCTGTGTAAACTAAGATCAAGACATAAAAGTGTAAGAGAAAGAAAGCATTTTATTAACTGGGGATAGAGCCTTTTAAAAAAAAAACATGCATTTCCACAACTCCCTAAAATGGACAAGAAAGAAGCACCTCTAATACCCGAGGAGCAGAGAGAAACAGAAATATTGACTTTGTTATGACACACACCCCTAAATAACTGCACTTATTTTGCTTGCACAGCTTTAGGCCTCAGATTATGTACACGTATGGGATCCATTATCCAGCAAGCTCGCATATACTCTATTTTAATCTAATAATTAAAACTTTAAAAAATAAAATGTCCTATTTCTCTGTAATAATAAAACAGTACATTGTACTTGATGCCAACTAAGATATAATTAATCCTTATTGAAGGCAATACAATCCTATTATCTAATAAATATTAACATTCATTTTTTATTGGACTTAAGGTATGGAAATCCTAATTACATAAAGGTCCCTTATCCAGAAAATCACAGGTTTAGAGCATGCTGGATAACAGGCCCATACCTATACAATAACACAGCTAAATAACTTATACAAAATACTAATATAGCATAATATAGTATTGTATAGCATTTTACCTTTTCTCCCTGTTGCCTTGTAATTTCTCTGTCAGTTTCACAGTCCAGCTTATTTCCAACCAAAAGCAGTTCAGCCTCTTCAGAAGCATACTTGACAAAGAAAAACAAATATAACTATTGAGGAGTATGAGAAAATGAAAATGAGGAGTATGAGAAAAACTTGAAATCTACCGTTTGCGGCTCTACTTGCAGAGGCTACGGTGAGTGTTTTGCTTTAGTCTAGAATTTATGAAACTATTGTATTCTATGGGCAAACAGCAACAGTTGGGAGGGTCCGACTGTTAGGCCATTCATGTCTATTTGCTTTAAATCAGGGGTCCCAAACCCTTTTTACCTGTGAACCACATTATCATGTGGAAAGTGTTAGGGAGCCCCACAAGCATGGGAAAAGCTCCTGTTGAGTGCCAAATAAGCAATGTGATTAGCTATTGGGCAACCCCTGTGGAGTTTAAAGGAACAGTAACATCAAAAAATTAAATGGTTTTAAAGTAATAAAAATATAATGCAGTGTTGCCCTGCACTGGTAAAACAGATGTGTTGGCTTCAGAAACACAACTATTGTTAACAATGGGCAACTAACCAGATAGCAGCCGACACCTTTACTGAAGGATTTGTTTTCATTGCCCCACCTAGTGGTAGACATGCGAATAGCACCCAAGCAGGAAAAAAGCAGGGGTTTCCAGTGTTGGTGCTATTCTCATATCTACCACTAGGTGGGGCTAGAAATAAAAACAAATCCTTCAGCAGAGGTGTAAGATAGCTGCTATCTGGTTAGCTGCCCATTGTTCCATGGATAGGCTGCTGGGGGAGGGGGTAATATCACTTCAACTTGCAGTGTAGCAGTAAAAAGTGACTGAAGTTTATCAGAGCACAAGTCACATGACCTGAGGAAACAAACAATATGTCTAGCCCCAAGTAAAATTTAATATAAAAAAAATCTGTTTGCTCCTTTAAAAGAAGAGTTTCATTGCATATTTCTGCTGGAGTAGCACTATTAACTGGTGTGTTTTGGAAAAAAAAAAAAAGTTTCCCCACAATAGTATCCCTTTAAAAACAAGCACCAAGTATGAGGTTTATGGAAGCTATAAGGGGCTGGTAAACGCAACATGGTGTTCACGAGTCACTGGTTGGTGACCTCAGCTAGATACTCATAAGAACCCAGCCTAAAGGTTATTTAGGTTAAGAGTTTGAAATACTGATGCACCAAATCCACTATTTGGGATTCAGCCAAATCCCTGAATCCTTCATGAAAGATTTGGCAGAATACCAAACAGAATCCTTATATGCATATACAAATTAGGGGTTGGAAAGGAAAAAGTGGAAAAAAAAAAAATCTCCTCTTGCGATGAAAACTGATGTGATTTCCCTATCCGCCTCTAATTTACATATGCAAATTAGGATTCGGATTAGCCAGGCACAGGGATTTGGCCGAATCTGAAACCTACTAAAAAAAAGCCGAATCCCAAATTCGGTGCATCCCTTGTTTGAAAGAACCATTATTTTGAACTTTACCACGGTCATGCTAAAGGGGACCATGTAGAGTTGTTGGACTGTAGGGGGCTTGAAACAAAAATCCGTAAAACATCAAATTCAGCACAATATAATCAGGTAAATACATCCATGCCTCCTTACTCTTACCTTATCAATCATTTTCATCCACTTTGGTAAATCTTCAAACGTCTCTTTCTTTGTGATATCATAGACTAATATTATACCCTTGGCACTCCTGTAGTAGGCAGAGGTTATGCTGTTAAATCTTTCTTGGCCAGCTGTGTCCCTATAAAACAGAAGAATGAAACCGTGTATGAGTTTACTGTATTTATCAATACACCTACAGAAAGGATTTTTCACAATGTCTAGATTGTTACAAGCATAGACAGGCTGTAAGATCTTGCCAGGCATCAGAAGAAAGAACTTCATTGTTGCCTTAGCATTAATGTTACAATTAGCAAAAACACAAATTATTATTAATAACCTAATTTTAATAAGGGCATAGTCCAGCAATACGGATACGCTAATGTCCTGCTGATAAAGTGTAGAGTGTAGCCTTAGGGCATTGTAATAGTCTTGCAAAAAGGACAAAAGCACTCTGGATGGGTGCTGAGAAGTGGACAATACAGATAAGCAAAATTTTTATTTCTTTTGTAGATAGATTTTTATCCTTTGGTCATTAAATGATCGTATTAATATAATACACTATAAGGCTTCTTGGTGCTACCCATCTCCTTCTTGGGGTGCATCTTTCGCCAAACCCTGGGGTTCAAACAGACAGAGTATTCTTTCTAAAAACATGTAGGAAACCGAATAAAACACATGGTGACAGTCCTCATAAGAGATGTAAAATAATATAAGCTTTAACTGGTGTGAATATGAAAGCATAGGAGCATTGGGTGGAAGCAATTCCATGTCTCTCCTCATTTTCTCCCCAGAATATTAAGCAATATTCACACAGTGCATTATTTGACCACTGCTACACACAGCAGCAAATCAGGAACATGAGTGTAAATGAAAACATTATGAAATTACACATATGCACAAACACTCTGAAGGGGTTTTCTAGCCAAGTAGTAGTTATCTTTTACTTGTCTGGTGCAGATACAACATAGAAAGCAAATATCACTGCACCCTTTGGCTTGGTAGAGAGAATTTCCCTTTCCGGGTAATTAGGACTGGGAGGATATTTTAGATTATCCCTATCCCCAATTTATCTTTATTTCTTTTTCATATATTTTGGGCTATTTAATGTATGAATATTGCCCTTTATTTTAGCCTAAGGCAAAAGAAACGGCAAACCTCCAGTTCAGAATTAGCAGCACTGATGTACTCAGTATCATGTGAATACCATATGTTGCCAGCTCACTAATTTAAACCAGGCCACACAAGGAATTCTAATACAAAACGCTACATCAGTGGTTTAAAAACATGCTGCAGACTGGATAATCTCGGAAAAGAATTGTGAAAACTGCCCGAGTTTGTGATTCAAATTTATTTAGACTGAAAGAGCAGGTGACTCCATGACACAGGCAAAAGCCACTGAAATGTTGCTATGTGCTATTATCTTAATTCAGCAGCAACTTGTAGCCGTCTCTGAAAACAGGTTTCTTTTATTATGGGCATGTCACACAGACTACGTATTCAAGTACAGCCAGCCTGTGTAGAAAAACAATGAAAACTAGCTAGTACTTGTGGCAGTAGCTTAATCCATTTCAAATTACGTACACATAGGGGCATATTTATTAAAGGGATACGTTTTTTTTCAAAACATCAATTAATAGTGCTGCTCCAGCAAACTTCTGCACCGAAATCCGTTTTTCAAAAAAGCAAACAGATTTTTTTATATACAAGTTTGAAATATGACATGGGGCTAGAAATCTATTTTTTGGTCAAAACTCTCATTCAATTCGAAAATTTTGAACCTTGACCCTTGGAAAGATTCAATTATTTGCACACCTATAACCCGGCAAGTTCATGTATAAGTCAATGCGAGAGGTCCAGTGACCCATTTGAAGCTGTTAATAGCCTTCCTGACATTCAAGTTTTTTTTCGGAGAAAAAAACTCAATTTGAGTTTAGTTTTCAGCTCGTTAATAATCGTTCGAGTTTAAGAGATTTGATTTTTTTTAACTAAATAACTTCCTAGTCGAATTTCCAGTATAATTCAAATTTATTAGAGTTAAAAATAAAGTCGGATGAATTTGAAATTCGACCTTTGCTAAATGGGCCTCCCCAACTCTGAGCAATTTCATATAAAGTTATAAAATTAATGTAATATTCTGGAACACTTTGGGAAACCGTGTACAGGGTAAAGTTAATAAAGCATAACTGCAATTGAATAGTGTACATTCTACATACAGTACAGGTTACAAAACAAAACATACAAGAGTTTACCTGATTCTCCACTGAGTGTCTGCTCCTAAGTGATGTTAGCCAGTTATATGGCACAGCATTCCAGACATGAAAACTGGAGGTGATGAGGGACCAAGACATGCCACATACAATCAAGCAATAGCTGGCCGATGAAGCCACTGAATTAGCGCCAGTTAAGTTGATAGCACAACAACCATATGGTGAGATTAAAAGAAAAAAAAAACAAATAGTGAACGGGCAGACAAGAAGAGTTAATGAATGGGAAAATAGTGCAGACATAAACATTTAGATGGGTACATAATGTTAAAAGTTAGTTGCTAGAAAACGACAAAAAGGCATTTTAAGAGAGAAGCCAGAATTAAGCATGCCTAGACGATGCATATACATAGTCAATCACTCTTAAGCTGGCCATAGACGCAACGACTTGGTCGTACAAATCGAGGATTCGTACGACTATCGTACGACTTTCGGATCGTGTGTGGAGTGTTCCGACATTTGTCGTGCCATGTCGATCGGTCGTTTGGTCGATCGGCCAGGTTAGAAAATTTTTGTTCGGCTGGCGATATCATCTTTGCGTCTATTGCAGATCGTACGATTTTCAGTGGGAGACCGTCACTAGGTTTTTAATCGTACAACTTTCATACGATCCTTGTCAGGGGCAGAACGTCAGCTGTCTGTGCTTTTTACTACTTATAGTTGATCTGAAGGTTAGTGACAGGTCGGGAGCAGGTCGGGAGATGCAAAGATCCGATCGTGGAATCATCTTACGATCGGATCTTTGCGTCTATGGCCAGCTTTAATGGTGACACGCTTCTGTGGAGATTAGTCACCCAGTAACAAATCTCCTCTTCTTTGGGTGACTAATCTCCCTCCCCGAAATGCCTTCCCGCCGATAGAATCGCTGGCGGGATAGCACTCGGATCGCTTAGTTTTCCAAAGTCACACAAAGTTTCCTTGTGAGGCGACTTCGGAGGCGTCGCGTCTGGCCAATAATCACATGGAATGAATGGTAAGATGAACGTGCATGACGCATCAACTTCAACAATAACACACCAAACTGCTGCATGGAAATCAATAAAACTGCAGCTTGTAGTCTTCAACCCAAAAACAGTTTTTCCTTAAATTCATAAAAAAAGTCAATGGTTTTAAAGTTATTTGTAAATGCAGTTGGCTATTGAAAGCAGTGTCTGTTTAGGCTTTTAAAACAGGCCAGGTATCCCCAGTATTTGTACTGAGCTTGCAACAGGAGTAAAACCCAAGAGTGCAGAAAACATAAAGATCCTGATTTTCATTGTATTTCGAAATAATAGTTTTTGGGTGGAGGAGCCCTTTATCAGTTTTTCTGGGCAAAAATATAAGAATTAGGTTAGTTGTAATTATATATGAATACAGACTAACTGAAATAAACATGGATTCCTGCTACCACAACAATAATTATACATATTTTTAAAATGCTTTACGGCTCTTTACAGTCGAGCATTTATTCAAGTAGTATATTTTAAACGTATAACAACAATATATAGCAATTACAAAGCAGAGCTGCTATATACAAGTTAATTATGCAGAAGGAAGATGCCACGTGGGAATGTTCTGCTTTGGACTGCATGAGGTTACTTTGATACAGTGACGGCACAAGCCTAAGATAGAGGACTTGTTCTGTTGCTTTTCTGTGTTCCAAAAAGGTTTATAGTTACAGTTAGCAGATCTTTATTTACCATTGCCTAATCAATTATACTGTAATATAGGTTAAAAGTATTGAAACCTCAAGCAAATTGTATATAAATATTTGGGAAAATGTAAAAGGTACTTAGGTTTTCCACTAATAAATTCATTGCTATTATCCTGTATTTATAGAACAGCTACATTTGTACAAAGTTCTTTGCAGACACTGTCCATTATTCACATTAAGGGCTCTGACACACAAGCATTTTTACCTGCGCTTGTAGGCGCAGAACGCAGGAAAAATGCAGCATGGTGCGTCTGAACCTGCGTTCGGCGCCTACATGCGTTCAT
>CM044442.1:93916892-93928104 GCA_024363595.1 Xenopus borealis
AAAAAAAAAAAAGGTTTACTTGTTCTTTAACTTCTAGAATAACAATCACATGCTTTTCTTACAGTAAGGCTATTCAAAACCATTAAGATATTATCGCTCGTCTGAATTTTTTGAAAAATGATTTCAGTCTGCTAATGTAACTTCTTATCCTAGTTCATAAATGTAGCCTTTAAAGGAAAACTATACCCCCCAGACAATGTAGGTCTCTATAAACAGATATTGCATAAAATAACTCATATGTAAAACCCTGCTTCATGTAAATAAACCATTTTCATAATAATATACTTTTTTAGTAGCATGTGTCATTGGGTAATCATAATAGAAAATTGCCATTTTAAAAAATAAAGACAGCCCCCATGGATTGTATGATTCAACGGTGCACACAAACATACCAAGCAAACTATAAAGTTAGGTCACATGAGCCAATTAACAGACAGACTTGTGTCTTTTGCTTCCACACTTCTCCCTGTTACAGTTAGAGTTCACATATTTCTGGTCAGGTGATCTCTGAGGCAGCACACAGACCATCACCAAATGGTGGTTCAAGGCAAGAGATGTAAAAGGGCAATATTTACTTAAATATATATCCCAGTTTGGTAAGATTCTTTAATATGTCACTTAATTTGATATAAACTATCTGTTGCTCAAGTATTCATTTTGGGGGTATAGTTTTTCTTTAAGAAGTAAAGTGTTTAACCTGAACATTTTGTCCCTAGACACTGTGGATAACTTAATTAATAATGGTGTTTTAGAATGGCGCCTGATATTCCACAATGAAAAAGAATCACCACTGCTTTGTCATACTGTATGTAAGCCTGAATCTGTTTGATTTTTTTTTAATATCAAAATAGTAATACACAAATGTATGTGAATATAGTTGTAAGTCTGAGTTGAGGGCTCCACAGAACAGAAGCGCAATCTCAAACAGTTGGAGGCAGACATTTAGGGCTTGTGAACTCAACAGGGATTCTATTCTAAAGGACAAAAAAAAGTACCACTCAAGGCACAAAATGCAATAAATTCAGAAAAAAAAATCCTTGACATTTATTAAATAAGCTACAATGTAGGCAATTTTATAGAGCCACCAGCACAAAAGACACCTTTTTTCAGGTCTTACAAGCTAAATATAACCTTGACAACGAAATACATCTTTGTATATCAGCAAGCAAAGAGAAAAGGTGCGACGATCATCCCATGTAACTTTGCTGAGGATCTGAAGCAGAGATTTTTTGCCAAGAAGGTTGAGCTCAGAAGATAACGGGAAGAAAGAGTGCAAGGAAGGAGGGAAGGCCTTCCAAAATATACATTTTACAATTTTGAACAGTAAAGGTCTTTTACACATGAAATGTGATTTAAAAATTTGTAAAATATATTCTGATCATTTGTACTTTTTATACTTTCTGTAACTTATATAAAGGAGTAAGAGTTAGAGCAAAATAAAAAGGGTATGGGACCTGTTATCTAGAATCTAGACCTGGGGTTTTCTGGATAACAACTCTTTCTGTAATTTGGATCTCCTTTAAAGAAACACCAGGCTGGTTTTGCTTCCCATAGATACCCTGGGCCTGCACCGCTCTGGTAGGAACAATGGACCTGATCACTCATTAGCAAAGTGCTTATTTCCCTACTATGTGCCGATGGTTCATGGGCCACTTGTGAAGTAGTCTGTGAGCTTAGAAAGAAGGGGTATGTCTTGCATTAGCACACCATGGAGGGTGTCTAGGATCCTATAGGCGGTTATCATGATGATCAGCACTTGAGGTGTCCACATATAGGAATGAATTGACAGGTCATACTGAACAGTATGACATCATAAGGGAGGTATGATGGGACAGCATATCCTGACATAATAACCTGCAGGCTTCCTTTAGCGATTTGCTCCTTTGATATCCCATAGCTATGTGTGCTCTTCTACCCTAGATTTCTGGGCAATATGCCAAAATGCTTAATTTAATTGAATAAAGCAGGTGTTACTTTCTATTCTTTTTATGTTTGAAAACCACTGAGGGGGTCAGGCTATAATGATGACATCATAAACTGAACGTTGGTGCATTTTTGTCAAATTCCTGTTTATGTATGTATATTTATATTCATTGTGCTATATGGTGTGGATGTTCCTGAGTAAGGCTCTAAAAGTGAGCCAAAACGTTGAACAATAAATCCTTTTTTATTTTTCATTATGGCATGATATCAATATTATGTGATATCTGGTTCCACAGCAGGCAGCTGTTTTTTTTTTATTTGTGTACTTACCTTGGACTTTTATATAATATATATATATATATATATATATTTATATTTATCCCTTTTATCTACATAGTACACAGCTTGCTACTAGCTCAGAGAAAAAGATCTGCTGATGGAATGTCTTGTTTAGAATGCATAACAAGGCCATGGAAGACTGGAGCAGTGTAGATTTTTCAAGGTCTTGTAGACTGGCATATTGCTAACTGATGACCCAAAAAATGAACATTTGGACATTGTGAAAACATCCACTTGAAGCGTGAAGAGAAGCTGCAGATGGTTATATAAACAGAGCTAATGCAGCGAAGTGTTGAGTCATCTGGCTAGGTGTACATTTGCTTACATTTATTTGTATAATCCATGAAAAGAAAGGCACAGCCTAAAAATTCAATGAAGGGCATGGCACATGCTCCTAACTTTGTAAGTCAGTGTAAACAGACTTTTAGAGGAAAAAAAAATCACACATGCAAAGCAATCATCATGGCAATGTATAACATCTGCCCTATACGTTATGTATGCATTGCCATGGTACAGCACATGGGTTCTTCAGTATGACCCTGAGAAAATGAGGCACTTTATTCTGAGAAGTACATGCTGGAAGTCCCTGACTGATCACTTAGAGCAGTTTGCTTTAGGATTTGCCTGAACTTCATGTATTGTGCAAATGGATGAACACTTTATACTGGGATTAAAATGTTCAAATCAAGGAAACATCATCTTTCCATCTGGGGAGAGAAAGACCATGTTTTTTGGCAAGGCTGTCTATTCACTTGCCTTGTATTGTCTCCTATGAACATATGCTGTTTGATATTCCCACCAGCTCATGCACTTTGCCGTTATCAGAGTACAACGTGCCCAGTTATTTGTTATGATTTGTGATTAAAAATCCTTGGTGCTTGGACTAAGACCTTGAATCTTTTATATGCTACTGCAGGAGCTGATTGGTGCTCTGTACGAAGCAGGATCTTCGAGCCCTGCGTTTTTGTAATGCCATATAATACCCTACCTTTTAGCTGAGGACTCTTCTTAGAATTGATTTTCAAAATGTAGCTTAGAATGATTTTCATGGTATTTCTCATCTGCATAGCATTGATAGAAAGGCAGAATAAAATCAAAGCTGTTCTCAAAAGAGGACACTTACAAAAGCGAATAGCAGAGATGCATTGATTGCATAACTACGTAAACTGAATGGAGTTGGAATAGAAGAAATTATCTGTAAAATTACCTCTCCCACTCTATATGTCCCCAACTTAAAAGCCATCGTTAAATGCAGGGAATGACCATGGTAAGTGAGTCTGCAGAAGGCTCTGTAATTGCCACATACCCTATAAAAGATATTTACACAGGGACGATTCAATAAATTGAATACCACAGAAAGAAACAGAGAAATATAAACAACAACAGAGCAAACATTTGTGATTTTTTTTTTTGCTTTTACTTTTCATCTTAATTTGGCATAAAATAACTGGATAAACTTGTTTATATATCACAGTCTGCATTCCTCTGTATTTGTACCTTTCCTCCAGTTCTTTAGTGCCACTGCCAAGCAATAAAAGCAGATTATGGTATAGTAAGCCAAATATGCAAGGCTTTCTGCCCAAGTAAATCCCTCTATCACATACTCTATGCTCCACTCAGCACAGAAAGATGGTGATGCATGGTGATGGGTGGCATGGTGCCAGCCTGGGCTTGCATACCAGGGCCTGCTACCAGCTGGCATAATGGGTTAAGTTTTTGCATTTTGTAATACAATTGCCAACTGTATATGAAGTTCTTCCAGCTATGATTCCAGGAAATGGGCACAGACCTATCTAATGTGGTCTTTAGGAGAATATTCATGAATATGTAAATGTATTTTATGTTAACCACAGGGTTTTCCTAATTTCATAAGTAGCAACACTAGTGTGTCTATTTATAAAAGTGCATAGACCATACACATTTCTATCTGCCTTCTTTGGCCAGTCCATCATTTATTCAATGATTGTAGCAACTGACACTGCCTACTTTGCTGGGGAAAAAACATACTGGTCTTCATATATTTTTATCTTTATGTCCCTATTAACATTCTTATGCCACATCATCATCATCATCATCAAGAATCATTTACCAACCAGGCCACTAAAATAATGATCAGATGAGCTGTACTGTATATATCATTTTCAAGAGACTCTTGACCCAGTTTGAATCCCAGCCATGATCACTGTAACCTTAGCGTGTTTACTAAGTAGGCACTGGGGTAGCAGTGGGTGTGCCCTTTACATTAAAGGGCAAGGACAGGCAAATAAATAAAATCCTATTTTTACTTTCTTTAATGAAAAAGAAATCTATCTCCAATATACGTAAATTTAAAAACGTGTACCATTTTTATAAGAAACCTGACTGTATGCAGTAAAATTCTCCCTTCATTTAGTGTTGTGGATATGAATTGTCAGATGGTCCATAACTTCTGGCAGGGAAACAATCATACTTATGAACAGCAGGGGGAGCCCCTGCCTTACTTTCCAGCCATGCAGAACTCAAACAGCTTTGTTTTTTGATCATTTATGACAATCCCTAAGCAGCACAGACCATACTGAGCATGTGCAGTGCCAGTGTCAGGCAAAGGTGTTTAACAAGATGGCAGCCCCCTGTGGTCAACTTTGAAAGCATAAATCATTTGTTTGATTAGGCTTGTGGTGCAGTAAGTTCATGTTTATGTTTAGTATACAAAATACAGCATTTCTAGCTTTATTCTATTTTACACTTTCCTTGCCCTTTAAGTGCTAGGCAGATATCAGAGACGGAAAATAACATTATGAAGTCTAATAATGGGATTCTTTCTACATGAGAGCGTTTGAATCAATAGAACAGAAGAGAACAACCACTGGTTTAACTTGTTTGGGGTCCAATTAAATTCTAAAAACACTATATTGGAATAATTATTTTATAGTACAGTTGTGGGACCTGTTTTCCAAAATTCTTGAAAACTGGAATTCTTTTGGATAATGGATCTTTCCATAATGTGGATCTCCATACGTTAAGTTACTAAAAGAATCATGTAAACATTAATAAACCACTAGGATTATTTTTAATTAGAATTATTTAAATTAAAAATTAGTCTATGGGAGTTACACAAGCAGCACTGGGCAAACAGAGTATGACCCACACAAGCAGCACTGGGCAAGCAGAGTATGGTGCACACAAGCAGCTCTGGGCAAGCAGAGTATGGTACACACAAGCAGCACTGGGCATGCAGAGTATGACACACACAAGTAACACCGGGCAAGCAGAGTATGGCACACACAAGCAGCACTGGGCATGCAGGGTATTACACACACAAGCAGCACTGGGCAAGCAGAGTATGGCACACACAAGCAGCACTGGGCATGCAGAGTATGACACACACAAGGAGCATAGGGAAGGCAGAATAGAGCAGGAGACAGGAAAACTCATCAGGACCACTCTAAGATGTACTACATACAGTGACACAGTGCTGGTGGCCCATTAGCATTTTGTATAAAGTGTGAACAGGTGAACAATGTGGTTAGTTTCAGTATGGGTCTCGAGTGTGAACAGAACAGGGCTTTAGGGGTGTGAACAATAGTCATGTTACAAGTGTGAATAATGCAGGGGAATTACAGGTGTGAACAATACAGGGGATTAGACTGAATTTGAGTCTTAAACAATGCAAGTGTCAGTTACTCTCTGTAGTGATACCTTTTAAAGCTTACACATGGTAAGCAGACACAGCAGGCAGACTCTCATGGAGGGTCACAGAAGGATGGAGTCGCGGGCCACACAGCCCTGTTCTACAAAATTACTTTCCTTGGTTCTTATAGTGGCTTTCACTGCACAACTCTTTTAGCACTAACTTGTAGAATACAAGTTGTGACTGGGTTCTCCCTTGCATTATTGCAAAAGACTCTGTTTCCTGTGTTTTGGGTCAGTTGCAAAGAGTCTTCCAAGGGTTGTGTGCAGAATACACATACATGCCAATCCTGAAGGCATTAAGAAGGAAGCAAAAAATGGTTGCATCTCCTTTTTGAATGACCCCTACTAAACACATCATGATTTTTAGCATTGAATTATGAGACCTCTTCAGTAATCAGAATCCAGATATACATTTTCATTTCTTTAGATTACTTAAGCCCCAATGAGCTTTTCAGCTTTAGCAAGAGGACAATATTCAGGTGGTTATGCAAATACCAAGGCACGTGGAACACATTTTATTTATGGCTTTGTCCTGTGAGCTAAAAATGAAAGCCACAATAGATTTCCAGTTTGGAACACAAGTTATATTTACCTTTCTTTGCAAATGACTTCCTTACGGTGGAATATGTCCCAGGGTATTTCATGTTCCAGGAAAAGCATGGGCAATTTCTGACATATTAATTATAAAGTCTTGCTTGGGGCTGCCTTTCTTGACTTAAATACTTGATTTTTTACATACACACTGTAATCTCTATTATGTTGTTTCACAGATTGTTGCAGTAAGATATATAATTCCTTTTTAATACAAGTCCCTGTGTCCTGCCAATTCCCATATAAAGGCAATTGGGGTGTGCCATGATAAATCAACACATTGGAGCCTTTTCATGAGAACATATTCTATATATATATTCTGCATATTTTTTGTTCAGTAAACAACTTTTAATTAAAAATAATGTAATGCTTTCTGCTAGGTTGTCTGATTTACTAGTGTTGAGTTACGAGGCAGTATTTTATCACTTTTCATCTGGTGGTGGCAGCATTGAGCTAGCATACAGCATTCCTTTGTACTATCAGTGTTATTGCTATTAGACTTTAACGTTTGAGTTTCTGTTAAGTAGATTTGTGGCAAGCTGCTATCTATTTGTTGTGATCGCCTCATATTATAATGATTTATGACCTTTGACTAGTTAGTATGTTGTGCAAATGGTCTCCAAATTTGATAACAGTTTAATTTGTGAATTGCATCTTGGCATATGAATATTTATGTGCATTTCCATCTCCTGGAATGGAATAAACCAATACTCTAATCACTGGAATATGAATAAGTTTAAATACTTATATCATTAGCTCTGATCAAATGTACAGAGATGCTTTCCATTATATAGATGGGCTTGAGAATTATGCAAAAAGACAGGATATCCTAACCAGTTCAGACAAGTGATCTCCCTCAATGACAGGGCAGGCAGTGCTTTATATTATATTGCTACAGGATGACCAATGTGTTTTTATATTAGCATGTTTGAGATTGAGAGAATATCTCTGCTGATTGCTCCTTTCTCAGGTGTGTAGGGATGTTCTGCCTTCCTGAAGGGGTTTACATTTCTAGGAGTTTGGGAAAAACAAGGTGCCCCAGAATATATTGTAAACAACTCACCAACTATTAAATGTGGTTTGGGTGCACCAGCCCCAGACCCCCAGCTTTAGGAAGAAATATGGCTCAAGATTTAAAAAAAACAAAAAAAAACAAGCATGGCCGGCAGGCACTCAAAATGGATCCACAGGACCAGTGAAAAATCTCCATCCTCCCAACGCGTTTCACACCCACCTAGGGCGCTTTCATGAGCCCATGATTAAGCACCCTAGGTGGGTGCAAAACGCGTATGGTGGATGGAGATGCAAATATATATTTTTAACTTTGGATAAATAAGTGTGTACATGCGTGAAAGGCGGCAGCACTAAAGGGACAGCTCGTATGAGCGAAAAAGTCCCCACAGATTGGCCGAGAGCGGGGACTGGGGACTGGACTAGGGGGTAGCAGAGAAGGTAAGTGCCTGGTGCCCCCACAGCTTTGTGCCCTAGGCATGTGCCTACATTGCCTACCCCTAGTTCTGTCCCTGGGCTGGTTTTACTTCTAAATATTAATCAATTATATCTTAGTTTGAATCAAGTACAAGCTACTGTTTTATTACTACAGAGAAAAGGGAAATCATTTTTGAAAATTTGGATAATTTTATTAAAATTGAGCCTTTCCATAACTCTGAACTTTCTGGATAAGAGGCTTCTGGATAACAAATATCATATCTTTACTGCTTTATTATTAGAGAGAAAAAGCAAATCATTATTTAACACTGAATTGTTCCTGTTAGAGAATATTCAGTTCTAGAAACTTCATTTGGTCTCATTTGTTTGAGTTATTTGCTTTCCTCTGCATATTTTGAAACAGAAATTTAAATTGCGATCTGGTTTGAGTTCTTCCCATAAAACTTCGACCAGAAAAAATCGAGGCTTCATAAATAGGCCCCTTAGTCTTTTCTGATTAATTATAAATGCGGCCATACATATTTTGACACTGACTGTTGACTCAACCATATATGCTCCTGTTGTCATTTCGTTGGCCTTTGTATGAGGTAAAAAGATCTGAAATTTAGAACAGGACCTGGCAGAGGCGGTTCAGGCTGGCTGTGTACCCTAGGAAGCCTGCCAGCTCGCCCCACTTCCCCATCACGTACGTTCGCTCATGCACGGTGACGCTGTGCGATGTTCGCTGGTGTTAAATGCCAGGTGAGTCTGGTCTAAGAGTAAATAGAAGAGATAGCTGCCTAGCGCCCCCAATAGTTGTGCCCTAGCAGCTGCCTCTTCTGCTTAACCCTAGTTCCCGCCCTGGGACCTGGCATTTCAAATACACACAGGCTTAAAATAACAGTAACACTAAAATATTAAAGGGTTTAAAAGTAATGAAAATATCATGTACTGCTGCCCTGCACTGGTAAAACTGATCTTTTTTCTTTAGAAACACTACTATAGTTCATATAAACAAGCTGCTGTGTAGTAACTGTGAAAAAAAGGCTATATGGCACAGATTAAATAGTGGATAACAGAAAACACCATTATGTCCTATCTACTGTCTGCTGTGTTACCTGAGCCTTTTCTCCTCTGAATGGCTGCCCCCATTGCTATAAATATTTATATAAAGAATAGTGGTGTTTCTGAAGCAAACATAGCAGTTTTACCAGTGCAGGACAACACTGCATTATGTTTTTAAAACACTTTAATTTTTTGATGTTACTGTTCTGGCCCAAATAAAAAGGGATGGTACATGACAACTCACAGTTGCCCCTCTTATTTGATCAGGTGCTGCCCCTCAAGGCATAACACGATCAAGATTCCTACGGCTGACTTATAAATCTAAATGATAGGGAAACTTAGAAACAGATCCATTGTGCTGATCAATATATGAATGCATGGAGACCTAACTGCTATGTAACAAAACACAATAGAAGCTTGTGTAAAAATTTATTGTATTTTTATAGATGGGGGTATCCCTAAGTGTCTCCACTTTTTGTTGAACACACTCTATCCTTCAGCCGCAACAATCCATCTACCTACCTTTTGCATGTGACTAGAATTATATCTAAAACTGTCAATTATTATCTGTATGGAAAACAAAGACAATAAACCAGGTTACTGGAATCCCAATAATGCACAGACAGGCAATAACTTTATCTTATCTATACATTGAGCAGTGAGGCAAAGTATTGGCTATGTCAGTAGAATGTTTAATGGCAAACATCTTTGGGATTGTGGGAGTAGAATGTTACATTCTCATACAGACTTTTTTTTTTTTTTTTTTTTAAATGAGCAAACATGAAGAAATAAGACAGTGGGTGGGTGAAAAGAAAATATAGACGGGAAGTTGTTAATATTAACAGTATTGGCAGAAAAAAGACAGGGATCAAGCTTACAAGAGAGATGGTGCATTTTCTACTGTACTGAAGAAAAACATATGTATGAGAGGTGCATAAGAAAGGATTTGAGGGTACAGAAAAGAACTGGCAAACACATTAGAGCAGGGGGTCCCCAACCTTTTTTACCCATGAGCCACATTCAAGTGTTCAAGAGTTGGGGAGCAATACAATCATCCAAAATGTTCCTGGGGTTTCCTGTGATTGGCTGTTTGGTAGTCCCAATTTGGATTGGCAGCCAACATGAGGCCCTGTTGGGCAGTAAACCTGTTTTTTTTTCAACCAAAACAAGCCTGGAATTCAAAAATAATCATCTGCTTTAAGGCCACTGCTTTAACCAACAGGTTGATAGTGAACCACTGGTTGGGGATCACTGCATTAGAGCAAGGATAAAAAATCAGACTGAAGTAAGATTCAGATAAGCTTTATATACAAATGGTGAGGACATCTGGATAAAATAAAAGATGTTGGTTGTAGGGATTCATTCCATCCTGTCTTCTGACACTATTTAGAGAATTGCTTCTATACTGACCAGTAAGGATGGTGGGACTATTGATGACATAACTTCATGCCTGGCCAACGATAGGATTACTAATCAGTCAAGGCATTCAGTGCTGGGTTAACCAGGCCCTTTACATGTGGTGCCAAAGAACCTGAAAAACCAAGGCACTGGAGGCATAGGACTGAACCAACCATATAATCTGTGCCCAAAGGGAACAAGCCTGTTATAAATTGTAGCTCCAGGCCTGTAGGGATCTTGACTTGGCCCTGATAGCGTTATGCGCAGTATATATGCCTGGAGCAATGTCAGGTAATGATTATTTTATAACAGCCTAAGATATGAGAGAAAAGCTTTAGCAGTAAAGCACTTTATGTATAAAATTTAGATTTCCTTTATCTATCCATCTATATCTATCTGATTGGATTCTACTTATGGCATTTGTTGCTTTCTTTACAGGCAATTATGAAGGTACTCCTCTGTCGTGATGAATCATGAAGTTGTAAAAACAGTGTTATTAAATAGTGCTTACTTGTTTGCATCCATTTATGTGAGTTGTGTTTCATAGCACTTTATATTTATATCAATCATTATATTGTCTGTAGAGGTAATTTACATTTTCTTTCACTGCTCTGCAACTCATTACTCAGTTCTTTCTGTGATTTATGTTACTATCCTGTAAAATGGCTACTAGTTAATCTAGAAAATCATTATGGCAAGTTGCTACAGGATATTCATTAAACAATGCTGATATTTCTATATTTCTTGATAGTTTATACAAAAATACACTATCATATAAAGTGTATATATATATATA
>CM044442.1:93940004-93969052 GCA_024363595.1 Xenopus borealis
GCACTAGTAGCTGCCGGCATGTTGGAGCGGTGCGGCAGGGACGGTAATTTTATTACACTCCTGAATTAAAATTATGCTTTCACAAACTCAACTTTATTATATTTATTGCTCTAAAAAATTCCTGAATGTAAAGTTTTGGGATCTAAAATCTGCCTAGTTTAATGTAAAAGTCAAAGAATTTTTCAACCCACTGAAAGTGATACTATAAATTTGAAATATCAGATCAAATATTTTATATTTTGATTTTATAATAAGTAGGCAAACCTTCAAATTATTTAAAAATGAGAATTTATTGAAGTAAAAACAAAACCTCTAATCTAATATTACATAAATTAAATTTTTTTGATAAGCCTTTTACTAAGAAATATAGGCACCTGGCGGTTCCAGTGATAATTTTACAGAGACTGAGTACAAGGTAGCAGGGAGCACTCACATGTTCCAACGCCCTCGATACATAGAGCTGCAACGTATATCTGCCCTCTCCCAAGGGCGGTAAATTCCAAAATCCGTAAGAAAAAGCACGGAGCTCTGTCGATGGGGCTAAAATTCACTTTATTGTAGAATCCTTAAAATCACAGGAGCATACACGCTTGACGCGTTTCGTGGTTAGCACCACTTCCTCATAAGCATGAAACATAATGAGTACATCTGGGTATTTAAAGACATATGTGCACACACCCACTAAAAACAATTAACTCTATAAGTGATCAGTGGATGTCCAAGGAAATGAAAATTTTAAACCTTTTCCTTGTGGGAAAAGGTGAACATGTATTCCCACACCAATCAATGAACACATTAAAAGAATTGATGTGCTCATTGGGAAGATCAATGGGCATCCATTGAGTTGAGCATTACTTATAAGGGATGGTATATAATCACATATCAAAAATATTTAATAAGACTGTCGTAATAAATTGTAATAATCGACAATAAATATATATATTAGTGAGAATCAGAATACTCAAAAAAAGCGCGGAAAGGAAAATTTCAATCATAAAGCTCATTGTTTATGTATCCGGCAAAGATTGTAAATAGTTAGGACCGACAGTGTATCTAGTTATTATCGGGGGAGATGATTAACCCCACCCCATGATCAGCAAAGAATTCCCTATATCTTAAACGGACTATGGAAATATATTGCGTTTCCAATTAAAAGAAACAAGTCAATTCCCAGTCTCTATTGAGACCACCATGATTCTCTATTGTTCTCAACTGATATATCCAATAGGTTTCTAATCGTGACAAACTCCTATCTCTGTCTCCTCTACGGATATTGAAAGCGGGGGTATCTATAATCTGAAAAGAGAAGTCAGAGCGTCCACAGTGCTGTTCAATTGCATGTTTGGCTATCGCTGATTTAGTGTCACCCCTTCCTATCGCCGATAGGTGTTCAAGTATTCTAGTCCCAACCGCTCTCGTTGTTTTCCCCACATATTGTGCACCACAACCACATGTCACTAGATAAATTGCCCAGGTAGATTTACAATTGAAGTATTGTCTAATGGGATAACTTTTGTGGGTATTCGAACTACAAAAAACAGAAGAAACATTGATAATCGAACATGCTTTGCATATATTGTGACCACATTTAAAATTTCCTTTATATTTAAGCCAAGTTGGTTTATTGGTATGCTGTTTGGACGTATATAGACTGGGTGATAGCCATGACGCTAAGGATTTCCCTCTACGGGACACAAAGGAGGGACTCTTTTGTAACACTTGTTTCAAAATTGGATCTTGTAACAAAATATTCCAATGTTTGCGGATACTTCGCTGTATATAAAAAGTATCACTACTATATGTAGAACTAAAGCGCAAAATTGGTTCCTCTCGTGGCCGCCGTATGTTACGTTTACCTTTAGGTTTCAAAAGGACTGTTCTATTCAAAAGTACTGCTTTATCATAAGCTGCTTTTATGTCTTGGGTCTCGTAACCCCGTTCTAAGAACCTATCCCACAAATCCATTGCTTTTGCTTGAAACGTGTCCCAGGTTGAGCAAATGCGCCGTAGCCTTGTAAACTGGCCGACTGGAATGCCCCTTATGCAGTGACCTGGATGTGCACTGCGCGCATCTAGTAGCGTATTGCGTGTAATGGGTTTGCGGTATAGTGTGGTGGAAATTCTATCGTTATTAACCGAAAAAATTACATCTAGAAAAGGGATTGAGTTATCGTTGGTCTCGTAAGTAAACGCAAGGCCCGGTATCTTACCATTACAATATTCAACAAAGGCAGCCAGGGATGATGTATCCCCGTCCCAGATACCTATGATGTCATCGATGTAGCGGTAAAAACAAATAATATGGTTAGAGAAGGGGTTTAAATCTCCAAAGACGTGGTGTCTCTCCCACCAACCCATAATTTTACAGAGTAAATATAAAAGTGAAGTTTCATTCACCATTGTCTTTTATTTATTTACTGTTATTTTTTTTGGCAACTTGAAAATAGTTTTACTCAGCTGCTACATCAAGATCTGTTACATTATGAAGGAGATCAGAGGCAGGCTAGGCTGGCCGGGTTCCCTAGGCAGCCCAGAGACCAGCTAGCCCCCCTATCCCCACAAGTCTAATATCAGGTCTGGTCTAGGGGTAGGCAGAAGAGAACCTGCCCAGTGCCCCCCAATCAATGTGCCTAGGCAGCTGCCTCTTCTGCCTACCCCTAGTTCTGCCCCTGATTTCCCCATTCACGATCAATGCTGTTGTTAGCTCCTCTCACTTTTGGGCAACCGTTTCGTGTCCATCTGACACTTAGTCATAAGCTTATGACTAAGTGGCAGATGGACACGAAATGCGTAAAGCTGAACATGGTTGTTTAAAATAAAGATTTTCTACTTTTTTTAAAAGAGCTTCCTGGTCTGATCTACGAGTGGTTTCCAGAGTTCCCTAAACCTTTATTGCTATTACTGGAATTTGTTCGCTCCCCGAGCTGGGGCAGGAGCACCTGGGCCACCGACTTACTTTGGTGAGT
Source organism: Xenopus borealis (assembly GCA_024363595.1). Classification (NCBI taxonomy): domain Eukaryota; kingdom Metazoa; phylum Chordata; class Amphibia; order Anura; family Pipidae; genus Xenopus; species Xenopus borealis. The sequence goes on from CM044442.1 coordinate 93,942,971, forward strand.
TTTCAACTCTATTTGGGCAATCCTATGCTTATATTTTGCCTACAAGTCCTCTGCACCCATTATCAATATATTGAGACATTTTGTGCATATACAGTAGCTGCTAAAAATGCTTTACCCTTTATATAAAACAGGGATTGTTTGTCCATCTATTGCAATATATTTAAGCTGGCCAACTACATCAAAGTCATCCCATATTTGGCCAGTCCTACTCTCAAATTGCATCTGATTCATTAAGAATTCTATTGCTTCATTATACATTTTACTTGTATTTGTCTATATTGTGTGGCCTCATTGCACCCCCGCATAATGGAATTAAAAAGTAGAGGCGAGCAAAACTTTCCCTTGTTTCCCATGACTATGTGATTCAAGTCTGGTTTGTGTAGACTCAAAACTAAAACTAAAACCAATATTGTCTTTTCATTCAGGTTGACCCCATGACTTTTTGATTCAAGTCTGATGAGAGCAGCTTCAAAGCTTTAACATTGACAGCAGTTTAAATTTCCCCATTCAAAGTCAATGATGTAATTGACTCCTCACACTTTTGGGCATCCAACCAGTATCAACTTTTTATTTGGGTTCACCCCATAACTATGTTATTCAAGTTTGGTAATTGTAGCCTCAAAAACATTGACTTTGAATCTTTCCCAATTCAAAGTCAATGGGTGAAATATGATTGACTGTTGTCGGCTCCTCCGACTTTTGGGTATCCAACAAATGTCAATGTTTCATTCAGGGTGACCCCATTCCTATTTGATTCAAGTCATACTGTCAGTATATATATATATATATATATATATACAGATGCAGTCACTTTGGATTGTAAGTTTAATGCGTCGTGACTTAACTCATCTATCTCATTTATCTCACTTAGCACAGAATATTGTGTCACAGCATCCCATCCAATTAAAGAGTTCACCATTGAAAACAATGGAGCTTTGGTATGCTAATGAAAAGGTTAAATGCATTAAATGAGTTAAGATAACTTTAGATAACACAGTTTCTTCAATTAGCCCTGAGTCACGACGCATTTAACTTACAAATCCAAGTGACTCTATCTGTATATCACAATTTATGACAGCTGTGTGTGTGATAAGAAGAAGCAGCCATAAGTTTGGTGGGCAAATGTAAATGCAGCCAGTAAAAAAGTCCAAGTCCAAAGTAAAGTGCAGCAAGCCTTGTCCTTTACTAACACAGATGCAGCATTGCTGGGACATGAGAGACACTTGTGACTTAAAAGGATAGGAGTTCTTGGTCTCATCGGGCAGGATTGAACCAGGGTGTGTAGCGGGGGTACTTGAAACAAAGTCAACTGTATAGATTAAACATGCAGGGTTAAACCCCTCTTGTGCCAAGACCCGTTGCTTTTCCTTTCTATGCCAACTGACATTACCCACAAGCACAGTGGGATGTGGACAGCCACTCCCAGCTCACAGGAGAGGCCACACATCAGGCTTATTCATCTACTTGCTGATTGGTTCTTCTACTACAGTGGAACGTGCCAGTAACAGATCCCAGCTGAGGAAGCAGGAAGAGGAACAGCCAGGTGCTGCTTGAGGGGGAGATGTTCAAGACATGGCAAAGACTTGTGTTTTGATAGCTGAAGATGAGCAGAGTATAACAGTGCTTTATTAGCAGGTTCATGCAGCCATTACACTTCAACTCTCATGCTTTTAAGCTTTAAAGAACATACAGTGTATGCACAGCACAACTATGTGCACAGTGACACCCACAGGCCATTTGTACAAACACCACACAATCCCCCCATAGTAGGAAAGCATCTGCACAAACGTAACAAAGAGCAACAATGAAACGGTATGCAAACAGTAAGCAATATTATACATTCTTCACATCACACGGTCCTTGTTCCATGCAGGTAGCCTTCCCATTCTCCAGTATGCAGTATGCCTTATAGGTTCACCCTCATCAGGCCTACTGCAGTTGGCATCAGGAGCAGGAAAAGGTCCCTCATCAAATGGAGCTTCACCAAAGTCATACCTAACAGGAGCAAGACAACTTGCATTCCTTATGCGTCCATCAGAAAGTTCATACAGATAGAGTCACTTGGATTTGTAAGTTAAATGCGTCGTGACTCAGGGCTAATTGAAGAAACTGTGTTATCTAAAGTCATCTTAACTCATTTGATGCATTTAACCTTTTCATTAGCATACCAAAGCACCATTGTTTTCTATGGTGAACTCTTTAATTGGATGGGATGCTGTGACACAATATTCTGTGCTAAGTGGGATAAATGAGATAAATGAGTTAAGTCACGACGCATTAAACTTACAATCCAAAGTGACTGCATCTGTATGTGTATGGTCCTTGCTGGCGTCTCACTTCAAGTGGTGCAGCAAATCTAGATTATCCTTGTCTCAGTAGTCCTGGTTTCTTAATTCTGACTACAGATCCAGGCTGAAAGTACACCTCTCTTGCACCACTTTTTCCGTCAGCATAAGCCTTGCACCTGGCTAGCCTGTTGACGTTTGACAATGTCAGCAGTATATGATTTTGTAAGAACAGTATTTGGTGGAAGTTTGATGTCTGCAACATGTAACTTTGTGCACATGTGTGCCATGTAATAATTCAGCTGGAGATGCTTGTGTTGCATGGCACATTGCTCTGTAGTTATGTAGGAACTCTGTTGTAAACAATTTCCAAGATTTCCAAGTAAGATTTGCTGTCTGTAATGCTTCTTTCAGACTTCTGTTGAATCACCAGTTTCTCCATTTGCTTGTGGGTAATACACTGAAGATTTCCTATGCACAATATCCCTCTGTCTCAGAAAGATTTCAAACTCAGATGAGACAAACTGAGGTCTGTTGTCTGATATTAACTCCTTTGGATTACCTTCTCTGCTGAAGACTGTAGACAGAAATGTTATTACTGTAGCTGATGTTATATGAGAAACAAATGCAATGTCTAGCCATTTACTGTTATAGTCTGTCAAGGTTATAGCAAATCTGCAGTCTGTAGGAGCATCTGCAAAAGGACCCACAATATCAATAGCCAGTTTTTCCCATGGTGAATCAGGGAATGGTACTGGCTGAAGTGGTGGTGTATGTGTGATAGCTGTAAAACAAGAATGAATGGCAGTTACCACATCGGCATCCATTGCTGGCCACCAGTATAATTCTCATAGTCTTTGTTTTGTACATACAATTCCTTGATGACTTTCATGTGCAAGTTGTGTGAGCTTTTCTCTTAAGGTCTCTGGTACTGGTACTGGTAAGCGGTGAGCTCCATGGACAACAAAGCCATCTACTAATGACAGTTTGTTTATAATCCTGTAATAAAGTTGAAGATCAGGACTGAGTTTCTTCTCAGCATTTGGCCATATGCTTTGTAAGGTTTGTCGTAGTTTTACTTGAATTGGACATGTGAAGCTTGCTTAAAATTAGCAGCTGTAACTGTAGATGATAATATATCAGTCAATGCTGTCCTCATCCAGTGTATCAGAAGCTGCAGGTAAAGGTAAATGTGGTAAACAATCAGCAGTAATGTTTTTCAAACCTGGTTTGTTTTGCATTTTGTAGTTGAAATTCAGTAGCCTTGCTGACCACCTAGCTATATGCATTCCAGCTATTCCTAGTCCCTTTGTTGTAAGCAGTGTAGTTAAAGCGCTGTGAACAGTGCATAAGGTAAATTCTCTACCCCATAGGTAGGTTCTCCATTTTTTTGTTGTCCAAACACATGCTAGAGCTTCTTTTTCAACAGATGAATACTTACGCTCTGTAAATGTTCTGGATGCAAATGCAACAGTTTTCTTTGAATGATCAGCATGGATATGTGTGAGAACTGCACCATCGCCACAGTCTGAAGCTTCTGTAGTAACCATAGTGGGTAGTGCAGGATCAAATAAAGCTAGTGTTGAAGTGTTCACAATTAACTTTTTCACTATTTCGAAGGTATGTTGAGCAGTCTCTGACCAAACCAGAATTGAAGTTCCACGTAGTAGTGCTCTAAGTGGCTCCACAACTGAAGCATAGTTGAGGATAAACTTAGAATACTATGAAGTAAGGCCTAAGAAAGAAGTTCATGAACATCTTTAGCAGAACTACAGCAGATGTTCGCAAAATGAGCTACCTTTTTGTATTCGCGGCAATGTACAGCTTTTGCAGGACACGTAGCATAATTTGCAGTGTGTTGTGCTGAACCATAGCAAAAGCAGTATTTTTTATTTGTATTTGCTGCATGGTTTTACAGTGAATCCATTTCCTTAGCACTGTATTTTGTCTGTGACTGTGCATTATTAGGCACCAGTGTTGGATTCACAGTCTGTACATTCCAAGCATTTCCCTGACTGAGAAGCATTTCATCTGTTAGATTCCCAGAGTCACAGGTAACAACCAGCTCTCTCAAAGTTGCTACAAATTATTCTGAGAATTTGCCATTACTTTGTCCACATTGGTGGAATTTACATCTTTCAGCAACCACATTTACTCTTGACACAAAAAAGTTCTTTATAGTAGTAAGTGCAGTTTCATAAGTCTCATCACGTAATGGTAATGTATAGAATATACACTCTCTTTCTGTTCCCAGGCAGTGAATAAGTAAAGCATGCTTTCTAGCAGCAGCAATCTCCCCTTGATCAGCAGCAATAATGTAATTGTCAAACATATGGATCCAAGCAGTAAAAGGTATGGAAGGCTCACCAGGGTTTTGGAGAAAAGGTGCAAGGTGCTGCAGAGGTAAAAGAGACATCTCGATTTGTTGTGTTTTGATAGCTGAGGATGAGCAAAGTATAACAGTGGTTTATTAGCAGGCTTGTGCAGCCACTACACAACAGTAACATAAACTCTAGCACCTTAAGCATTATAGACAGTATTGTGTATGCACAGTATAACTCATGTGCACAGTGACATCTACAGGCTATTTGTAGAAACACCACAGGGACCAGATATTCCTCCTTGTTCCCAGCAATCCTATGTGGCAGGTCAACTTCTACAAAAACCTCAGGTCTGCTTATGAGCCAAGTCTGCTATGGTTGATGCTCGGAACATGGAGGATATTATGGCAACTACAAATGATTTTACCTTTCCTTTTCCTTTAAAATTCTGTAGTGTTTATGCAATATGTTTCATTTAAGGAAGCAAGGACATAAATACAGTAGCAAAAATGTTAATAAAATAAAGCAGAAGTTAAATATCTCTACTATGGGGGGAGCATAATTTTTGCTTGAGATGCTACTAAAAGCTTCCAGTAGAAGCGATTATAATAACATACTTATCCATGGTTTATACATCTTTATTATGCTGTGTGTATGTTCCCTAGTAAATATTACTGATTAAGTTGATCTTTTGTGGTTTGTTGTAAAAGGAGTGTGTAAATAACTAGAATATATCCGGTCATTTTGCATTTCTCCAGTTTGGTCATAGGATAGCTAGAATAGCATAGAAAATAGGTTGTGCAAATTACAGGGAAATACTGCAAAAGAATCCATGCCATTGTGCATATAGCAAAGCCTATCTCTGACACAAGTGAGCCCTGTACGCAAAGACTGCCATAAGCAGATTGTAAGTGCAGGGCATCCTAGCTCCTTACACCCATTGCCCACCCCTCTTGAATACAGTGTTGCCAAACACCAGCAGGGCTGTATTCATAAGAAAGCTTCAGAAATGTATACTGTGTTCTGAAGCATAAAGAAGTGCTAGGAAGGATGAAAGCAATGGGAAAGCGCACAAAGTTCAGAAACATGGTTGATTGTGCACCTTTTTTGCTCTTTGCACTTTCTTTGCCATAAGTGAATGAGCCATAGAGAGTTTTTCTTTGCAAATGTCACAGATCTGGAGCATAATGGAAATGTTCTTAGCAGTGGATTAGTTTCAGAACAATCATGTGATCTATATCAAATCTGCTTCCATTCACTTATCATGAAGCTTTGTCCTTATGACTTAACATAACATTTTATGGGTTGTTTATGGTTTAAACACAATTTGTTTAAGTAACTAAATGTCATGAGACATCTCTCACTTAATGATAATGTGTGTATATTAATAATACAAGCTTACAAGCTTGGCTACTTGGCACTTATTTAGAATCAAAAGCTAATTGAAACCAGCTGAAAACTGCACAGGTTCCTATAGAGCTAGTATTTGCCAATGTCTCTAACCCTAATTGTAAGTACAGCAATGTTTTTGGTGGGTGAGGACAGTCACTTGGAGGAAATTATGGGAATCATTTGGAGGGGAAGTGAAACACTTGTCCTAACGGCCTTCTACCCTAAACATGGTTCTCATTCCCCAGTGCAGAGCTGCTTTCCTTCCTGTCTACAATTCCACATATTTTATAGGATTTTTCTGAAAAGCATGATCAGCTGTCATGTGTAGGGCTACTGTATATATGGACAGGAAACTCCATTGCAGCCCAGAGGTATATCTCTACTAGGGAAAGAGATCGCATCAGTGTGCCAGTGTGCATAGTAAGACAAGACAGTGTTACTTAAACTTTTACAGCTATGGGGTGCATTATCCAGAAAGCTCTGAATTATGCAAAGGCCGTCTCCCATTTTATCCAAATAATCCATATTTTTAAAAATTATTGCATTTTTCTCTAAGACTAAAATATAATTAATTGTTATTGGCATAAAAACCAGCCTAATCTGTTTATTTCATATTTGTGTGATTTTCATTCAGGTTGACCCCATGAATATGTGATTCAAGTTTGGTGAGTGTAGCCTCAAAACTGTAAAAGTGGCAGCAATTTAAATCAGAGGCAGCCCAACCAGTCAGCTCGTTCCCACATCTCCATCACGTGCATGCATGGTAGCGGAGCTCTCACACACAAGCCTAGTACCAGGTCTGGTTTAGGGGTAGGCAGAAGAGGTACCTGCCCAGTGCCCCCCAATCTTCTGCCTAACCCTAGTTCCAACCCTTAGGGGGATCTTTTTTTATTATTCTTATCCTAAATACCCTGTTAAACCTGTTCCATGTTATCATACTAGTTTATTTAATGGCATTTTTGACCAACAACTTTTGCACCAATGCTATCAATTTGTACTGTTCTTTTATCAGGTATGGTTTCTGTTATCCAGAATGATTGGGTCCTGGAGTTGCCTAATAATGGTCTTTTCATAATTTGGATCTCCATACCTTAAGTCTGCAAAATATCATTTAAACATAAATAAACCTAGTTGAATTGTTTTGCCACCATTAATGCAGCCTACTTACCATAAAGTACAAGGCACTGGCTGGTTATTAGAGAGAAAAAAAGGAAATGCCTTTACAAAGCTATCAAATTACTCAAATTATTGATTTAAAATGGACTCTTTGGTGAAAGCCTTTCCATAATTTAGAGCTCTCTGGATATCTGGTTTCTGTGTTTCCTTTGAGCGTCAGGTTTCATTTAACGTTATGTTTTACCAATGCCAAGGCTGCTACACAAGGTGTGTGCTTAGTTAATCTACAATTAAATCAATGAAAGATGTGCATTTGACTGCTGACCTATTTTGATTTCTCAGACGATCTTCTTGAAAATATAGCACCGTTTTATGGCAACATGTTAATAGCTACTTTTTTTTACACTCAGGGGCGTTAAAGAATAATCCTAAACTTAACGTTGTACATTAACCATTCAACCAGCCATTTAAAGCTGAAAAAGAAGGAAAGGCACAGGGTACACAACACAGAGAATCTCTATAGTAAACAATGGGATTTTTCAGAACATATCTGCTTGAATGGCTGCCCCATGGCTACACAACAGCTTGATTATATAAACTATAGTTGTGTTTCTGACGCAAACACACCGGCACCGCCGGGCACACCAGTACATTATATTGTCATTCTATTAAAATATTTCCATTTTTTTTGTTTTTACTGTTCCTTTAAGAAGTTCTTTACAGGCCCAGATGTAGTTTGTTTTCCCTCCTCCAGGTGCTGTAGTTGGTCCATTCTATACTTAGGCCCTTCATCTGGACTGTATGCAGAGAATTTAGTCCTTCTCCTTTGCAGGTTTGAGTATGGGATTAAAGAGAAGCTGTGGGTGTTTCTCACTTACTGTATGAAACTTTTTGTGTTTTTGGTAGAGTCCTGCAGTGGGTTGGGTACCTGTGGGGAGCTGCGGTGCCGTGCAGGTTGGGGGCGAAACTGTTAATAGTGCTGCAAACAGATTTTTTTATATTCAGTTTTGAAATCTGACATGGGGCTAGACATATTGTCAGTTTCCCAGCTGACCCCAGTCATGTGACTTGTGCTCTGATAAACTTCAGTCACTCTTTTCTGCAAGTTGGAGTGATATCATCCGCTCCCCCCCAGCAGCCCATCAGCAGAACAATGGGAAGATAACCAGATAGCAGCGATCACAAATTTTGAATGAGTTTAACATACCTATTATTTGCTGTTCTCTGCACCCCTCACTTCCCTTCCGTCAAGTTTGAACCTGCTTGCCACAAATGCAAACTATTAACCCCCCTGCTACCCTACCCTTACCATGGGTCCCCTCTCTATCATAGACAGGAAACTGGAGGAAAAGGATGGATTCAAGGCGACAAGAAGACAGTGATTCATGTTAAGGATAGACTTGCCTTCACTGTCATGGTGTTCTAGGCAAGTGCCTCTTTTGCCTGCGCCTGTTTCAGGCCCTGCTCTGCACTAATGGTTCAGACTTTATGGGGCAGCTTTATTAAAGGTTGAATAGAAAATTTGAATTTTCAAAAGAATTTTATGGTTAAAACTCTCAAATTCGAATTGTGAATTATCCAAACTTGTTCAGAGTTTTAATTCAAATTTTGAGATTAATCATAATCTTGCCCCTTAAGAACTCAAATTCAACTTTTTGCCACCTACTACCTGCCAAGTTTATGGATAAGTCAATGGGAGAGGTCCAGGGACTACTTTGGACAGGTTAGTAGCCTTCCTGACATTCAAGTTTTTCTCGTAGAAAAAAACTTGAATCGAGTTTAGCTGAATTAGATATTCTATCTTTTTATCAACCTCCCCAATCAAATTTCGAGATATTCTAATTTTAAAAAGTTTAAAAAAAACTCACAGGAATTCAAAATTCGACCTTTAATAAATGTATATGTTGTTATACAAAATCCAAAACACTAATTCCCACAATGCTTTACCCACATTTGTGACTCTCCTCCTCTCAGGTGTTTTAACTAGAGAATATGTAAAGCATCTAGTCACACAGAAAACGCTTCCCTAAAGTGTTTTTTTCTATACACAGCAAAGGACAAGGGGTGTAACTTGGAACCCCCCAGAGCCCCCACACCAGCCCTTGATATTTAATTTGGGGAGTGGGAACAGGCAATCTTGTTACTTGTTTTAGTTAAGTGTTGTTCTGTTTTAGTGTAAAAAAGTTTATTTTCTGATAAAAGTTTTGACTAATACAGTAATGGTTAAGATGGAACACCTGCCTTTCCAGCATAACAAGATGAGAATACTTAAAGGGCTTAAATGCCAAGCTGTACAGTTTCTCCCTGAAATTAGCTCTGTAGGAGGCATTAATCCTTTTCAGAGATAAATGAAGATATCACATGTGGTGACCTCTGTTGTCTTGAAATATATTTGGCAGTATCTTCATCGAAAGATACATTTGTCACAAAGGCAATAGTTATCAAGACGGAGCAAATTTAATATAAATGCAAATAACATTGTAAATCAGCGTGCTGTTTTGAACATGTACTTGCATGGTGCCCAAGCTTCTGAGATCATCCTGATTTGTGACTAAATGACATCAGTCTTGATTTCTGTGATAACTTTATATCGCTGGCACCAGTGCAATCTGCCACCACTTAATCTTTGCAGACCTCTGCTGAGTGTGCTGTTTGAAGTTCTTCAGCTTTTCCTTCTCCTAGGAGTTTACCAAACGAGCAAATCTTTGCCTGATTTGGCCATCTAGGTGGTAGTCCAAAATGGGAAGATCCTAAATGCCTAGTCATCAGATTACATTAGGGACTATTTGAGAGGGGACCAAGTCATGACCCAGTACAGTCATTGCCTCTCAAGATCTGTCAGCCCTGTTGAAATATAGCTTAACTCCAACCAGTTATCAAAAGGATGGCCATGGTTATGGTCATGAAATGAAATGAAAAAGACCAAGATTGGGCCATCTATGGCCAGTTATAGTATAGTTATAGTATTTAGATTTTTTTTAATACATCGGGACATTTTCATTTGATTCAGAGTGTGGTTATGATTTTTGCAGCTCTCACATTCCTGCAATGAGCTAGTATATGGAACATTAATATATACATTTCCAGGCCCATACTTACCCTCAGGACTGGTGCAAATATCTCTACCCCCATATAGCTTCATTCATTCACTTCATTCTGCACAAAGCAAGGCTGATACGTCTACTGCCTGAGCAATGATTATAATGATATTGTAGTAAGTTTGTCTTGGGATCCGTAATATTTTGAAAGTACGCTCAGTGCCCTCAAGAACCTAAAAACATGTGTCCAGACCCCTGTAGACAGCCTCATCCAGAGGTCAGTACAAAGAGAAAGGCATCTTTCTCTTGAGTATACACTTGGTTAAGTGGGGATTCTGTTTTCTATTATTACAAGAAAATCTTATTTTACATCTGCAAATTCAGTACTGCCCACTGCATCACTTTTTTGAATGAGGAAGTCATAAGTCAAAAAATGTGATTGAATTTTTAGGTGGTGACAGAGAGAATAAGGTATCAAGTTGACAATCATTGGGTGTTGTCACATACAGGGGCAGATTTACTAAATTTGTGTGAAGGATTCAAATTTAAAATTTGGCCACTTTGATCTTCGAATTTTCAAAATACTATTGTATCGAATGATTCGGATAGATTGAATAAAAATCTATTCGATGATCGTAGTACTTGCCTTTAAATTTTTATTTGATGGCCCAATTCGCCAGATTAAACCTACCGAATTGCTATATATGCCTATGGGAAGCTCCCATAGGCTTTTTTTAAAGTTTTCTTATCGAATAAAAATCGTACGATTTACCAGTGCAGCACAACTGTAAGTTATTTTTCATTACTTTAAAACACTTTTATTTTTTGGTGTTACTGTTCCTTTAAAGGTTCTTTTCACACTGGTTTCATATTATTAATTGACTTGTTTTCCCGTGGTGTTTAGAGCATGATCCTTCATCTATATATTTCCCTAAAACAAAAGACCCCTAAGACTAAAATGTTATGGACTAATAATATGCCATGTACAGGTATGGGACCTATTATCCAGAATGCTCAGAACCTGGTGCTTTCCAGATAATGGATCTTTCCGTAATTTGTATTGTCATACCTTATGTCTACTAGAAAATCATGTAAACATTAAATAAACCCAATAGGCTTGTTTTGCTTCCAATAGGGATTAATTATATCTTAGTTTGGATCAAGTACAAGCTATTGTTTTATTATTACACAGAAAGAGGAAATAGTTTTTAAAAATCTGGATTATATGGATAAACAGGAGTCTATGAGAGACTGCGTCTCTATGATTTCCAGCTTTCTGGATAATGGGTTTCCAGATAACGGATCCTATACCTGTATATAGGTCTTTATCTTCAGAATCATACAAGGTAACCAAATACTTTCACTGCCAATGACAGTACTCTAGTCTTTCATGAGCTCAACTCTGTGTGCCATTTGTGGTATTTATACAAATGGCCTGCAGGTGGCACTGTGCAAACACAGGACTTTCTGTACAGCTTGAAAGTGAAAGTAAGACTTACTGCTGTTATGTAATGGCTGCATGAACCTGCTAATAAAGCATTGTTATACCCTCCTCATCCTCGGCTACCAGACACAACAAATGGCGACAAGGATGTCTTTTCTACCTCTGCAGCAGCCTGCACCTTTTCTACCAAACCCTGGTGAGCCTACCATACCTTTTACTGCTTGGATTGTATGTTTGATAATTACATTATTGCTGCTGACCAAGGGGAGATTTCTACTGCTAGAAAGCGTGCTTTACTTATTCATTACCTGGGAGCAGAGGGACAGCTTATATTCTATACATTACCATTATCTGATGAGACTTATGAAACTGCTCTTACTGCTATAAAGAACTTTTTTGTGCCAAGAGTAAATGTGGTTGCTGAAAGATATAAATTTCGCCAACGTGGACAATGTAATGGCAAATCCACAGAACAATTTGTAGCAGCTTTGAGAGAGCTGGTTGTTACCTGTGAGATTGGGAATCTAACAGATGAAATGCTAAGAGACCAAATAGTGGAAAAAACAAACTCACATTGCATTAGAGAGAGACTGCTCCTAGAGCAAGATTTAACCCTTGCAAAGGCTATTACAGTTGCTAGCCAAATTGAAACCGCTGTGGAAGAGGCTAAAACTCTCAGTCAGGGAACTGCTGAGAATGTACAGATTGTTAATTTCAAAACTGTGGTCTAATCATGCGCAGTTACAGGAAAAATACAGTGCTAAGAAAAGGGATTCACTGCAAAACCGTGCAGCAAATACAAAATATTGCTTTCGCTGTGGTTCAACACAAGACCTTGCAAACTATGCTAAATGCCCTGCAAAAGCTATACAGTGCCGCAGATGTTTAAAGTCAGGTCACTTTGCTGCGGTCTGCCGTAGTTCTGCTAAAGATGTCCATGAAGTCACTACTACACATGTCACGGTATTAAGTGTGGATAAAGTCAGTGTCAGTACTGTTTCTGCCGACAAGGGACACTCCATTAACCTGATGCTTGATACAGGTTCAGCTGTTTCTATACTACCAAAGGATATTTTCTCGAAATAATTTGCAAAAGATCTGCTTGTTGCACCGGCCCTGAGACTGGTCAGTTACTTAAAGGATCCAATCCCTGTGCTTGGTTGCTTGCCAGTGAATGTACAATTTGAATCAAATACTGCAAAAATGTGACTTTTACATTTTGAATAAGGGTACTGCTATACTTGGAAGGGAACTCTTTGCTGCATTAAACCTACAATTAATTGATGGTCTCATTACTACAACACCAGTGCCTGCCACACAGCCTGTGTCTAATATTTCACCACAAAACAACACTTCACTTCGCAAAGAACTTTGTACACAAAGTTAAGCTGAGACCAGATGTACAGTAAAACCAGTACGCCAGAAATTGAGGCAATTGCCCTACTCTATAAGCGAAGCTGTCTCACAGGAACTACATAACTACATGCCATGCAATAACCCAAGCATCTCCAGCTGAATTATTACATGGCAAACAAATGCACACTAAGTTACATGTTGCAGACATCAAACTTCCACTAAATACTGTTTCTACAAAATCATCTACTGCTGACATTGTCAAACATCAACAAGCCAAATGCAAGGCTTATACTGAAAGAAAACATGTGCACTTTCAGCCTGGATCTTTAGTCAGAATTAAGAAACCTGGAATACTAAAACAAGGACAATCTAAATTTACTAAACCACTTGAAGTGAGACGCCAGCGAGGACCATACACATATGAACTGTCTGATGGACGCATATGGAATGCAAGTTGTCTTGCTCCTGCTAGATATGACTTTGGAGATGTTCCATTTGATGAAGGACATTTCCCTACTCCTAATGCCAGCCGCAACAGGGCAGAAGAAATTGAACCTATAAGGCATACTGAGAGAATCAGGAAACTACCTGCATGGACCAAGGACTATGTCACGTGAAGAATATATACATTGCTTTAAGATACATACAGTTTAATTGTTACTGTTTGTATATTTGTCCAAATGCTTTCCTACTATAGGGGGAATATGTGGTGTTTATACAAATGGCCTGCAGGTGGCACTGTGCATACACAGGACTTTCTGTACAGCTTGAAAGTGAAAGTAAGACTTACTGCTGTTATGTAATGGCTGCATGAACCTGCTAATAAAGCATTGTTATACCCTCCTCATCCTCGGCTACCAAACACAACACCATTTCCCAAATATCTCCAGTCTCCTCCTTCTGAAGCAGTGTAAAAAAAAACCGGTCAATTTCACGCACATAAAAATAGTTAAAGTTTAATAATAAATAAACCATTTCCTATAATATACAACGTAAACACATGAGCAAATTTTGGATAGACTTTTTATTTATCCTGCACTTTTTTTTTTTTTGCAAATTAATTATCTTAGTTTCTCTGAAATAATACAAATAAAGTCATTGTAATAAAAAAGGTGGCCTTTTAAAATGCAGTTTGAAACAGATAAAATACATATATCATGATTCGTTTCGACCACATCAGGGTACAAATATAACCAAACTTTTGTCACACTGCATTTTCTTTTCACAGAACAAAATGTAACACTACTGCAGTTATGACAACAGAAAAAAAACGACAACTGAAGAGTACAAAGTCTATCAGAACAATGTAATTGTGCTCTTTCTTTTGCCACCTCAATACTCTGCTCCTCTCTGGCTTCTTGCTATTTGTGGATATGGAATCCATAAACTTCAAGATGCATCCAGGTCAAAAAAAAAAAAGCAGCATGACTGTGGGAAAAAAGGCAGTGCAAGCAGTTTCCAAAACACTTCTCTTCAGCTCCTAAAAGAGCCAATTATACAAAAGCAAAATAAGCAGAACATTGAAGTCTCATTTTATATACACAAAAATCAAGGAACAATTTGCATTGTTCCTAGCAGAGATGGAGGTGAAAGGGTTTTTTTTTTGCTTATTGGTATCATCAGTGCATTCATCCAGAATTTAAATATTCCAGCGCCACTTCATAGCAGAACTTGTATTGATCCTGCAAGAGACAAAAGAAGAAAAGATACACTGATTAGATGTTTAGCTTCACATTTTTAGCAGCAGGAGGAACTCTTCATATTCCTGTCCTCGCATTTCAGTCGGTTCTACTTCTAAAATGCAAATGATTTTGCTTTAAATAATAAGGCTCTCTACCTCTTATACTAGTCTGGATTAGTAAATAGTACAGGTATGGGATCCGTTATCTAGAAACCCAGAAAGCTCCATTTTATCCAGATAATCCAAATTTTTAAAAAAACTTTTTCTCTGTAATAATAAAACAGTAGCTTGTACTTGATACAAACTAATATATAATTAATCCTTATTGGAGGCAAAACCAGCCTATTGGGTTCATTTAATGTTTGCATTGATTTTCTAGTAGACTTAGGGGCAGATTTATCAAGGGTCGAATTTCGAGGGTTAAAAACCCTCAAATTCAACCCACGAAATTTTCACGAAGTAAAATCCGACGAAATCGAATTCGTAGGATTTTACTGCCATTCGATCTGTCGAACGATCGAATAGCGATCATCCGATTTCTCCAAAAAATCGTACAATTTCATCCGATTCGTACAATTTTTTCGAAAAATCGGATGATTTCTATTTGATCAAATAGGCAAATATAGAAACTCGGTAGGTTTAATCTGGCGAAGAAGGCAATCGAATAAAATTTTAAAGGGCAAGTACTTCGACCATCGAATGGTCGAGCGATTTTCTTATTCGAATCACACAATTTATTTGAATCACTTGATTCTATCGAATGATTCATTTGAATCATTCAATACAATCGAATTTAGCAAATTCGATGGTCAAAGTAGCCCCCCAAAAAATTTGAAAATCAACATTTTTGCATTCGAATCCTTCACACGAGCTTATGAAGATCCAAATTACAGAAACATCAATTATCCTGAAAACCCCTGCAAACCAGGTCCCATACTTGTATTCATAATATTTTACTCTTGTATGGAACAGCAAAATATGTCACTTTATGAAAGACAAATAATAAGAGTCTGAAAAGGACAGATAATAGCAACCTGAGGAAGGATCTTTTGATCCGAAACATGCTGTGCATTTCTAAATAAAAAGACTACTAATTGATGCAAGTGGTTCTCCAGTGTGATATTATCTACAATTTGTGAAAGTTTGGAAGACCTGGCGGTACCTGACTCTCAAGGTGAACCTTTTATACCTGATAACTAAGGATTATATCATCCACAAAATGTGTATAACAGATAACAGTGGTCATTCATGACCCCTAGAAGTGCAAGAGATAAAATCTCGGAATACAGTACCTTCAAAATGGTCAAGTTTTGGGCAAAAAGTCCCTGATTCCCTGGTTGTCTGCGGGTAACCTGGCTGGGCACCAGGCAAAGGATCAGGTTTAATCCCTTCCACCCTCCCTTGAGGTTCAACCAGTTTTTTCTTTGTTTATGCAGATTTGGCACTGGAGTGATATCGCTTCCGGTCCAGTGTGACATCACTTCCGGTTTTGAGTGTCCCCTGGGTTAGAAGGTTAGTTGGCCTATTGCGGGTCCGGTAATGAATCAGCGGGGAAAAATTGTGGTTTATGTGCCTGAGTTGCAGGTCACTGGTAGCAGGTATTGGTTGGGTATGGGTATCAGACAATAGACCCGCGCAGGACTCTAGCAAGAGGGGAAAGAATCTTACACAGGTGAAGTATACATGTCTCTGCACCACCAAATGGAGCTTTTTTCTCAAATGTTTCCGTATGTCTTAGTGCATAATGATGTCCAGCAAACCTAATTTCAGAGTTCCGGTAACGTTAAATGATCAGAATATAAACTATCCGCTCATGCTTGAATGTTACCTTACTCTGCAATTTTTCTGCAGTAAGCAAGCACCATCATTAGCATATTTGTATTCTTATTACAGCTGGAATAGGATAGTATACAGGTGTTCACATAATGTTCTGAACTCATATAGACTAAGCTTTACGACTACACTTTTCATTTAGGAATGCTCTCTGATGCAATGACATTGGTGATGAGTTAATTCTCTTTTTGGCTGATGAAACTGTTCAGCAGGCGTATGAGGTTCTCAGCCAACCAGCCACTGGATTGGGAAACACAATTCTGAGTGGAAAGTCAAAACTTCAGAGTTCTGAAACAGCTTGATTTCAGGTTTGCTTGTCTTTGAGAATATTCTAATGCAATGGCTACAGATTAGTGAGAGGGTTGTCTCCTTGTCTCTTTTGGATCTGCAACCTGATTATACAACAAGCTTCTGGTGGTGAGCTGTAGACTTAAAAAAAATTGTGAAAATGTTCCAGCCCCTAAAGCCCTGAAATTGCCACCCTAGACACAGGCCTTTGGGTGCCTGTAGATAAAATATGTCCAGTATTTTCAAGCTGTTTAGAAATTGTTTACTAACAGCCATGCACAGCAATGAATGATTGATTGAAAGAGCTGCACAGGCCCTGGTGAAACATATTATATATGGTCCCAGTTATCCAGAATGCTCAGGACCTGGGGTCTTCTGGATCAGGATGGACTCTTTCTGTAATGTGGATCTCCATACTTTATGCCTACTTAAAAAAACAGATAAACTTTAAATAAACCCAATAGGAATGTTTGCCTACAATAAGGATTAATTCACTGTGGATACTAATAACATACATTCCTAACATTTTGGAAGTAAAAAGAGGGACAAAAAAATTTACCGCATGTAGTGTGGCAATTTTTTTGACCACGCCCACCCCCTAATTACCGTGTTCATTTAACAAAATTTGGCAGGTTATGAAAGTTTGAAAATATTTCTCCTTATCTAAACTATTACAATTACTTTTTTCTTATGTCAAAATTGTTATACAGTATCATATTTGCACCTGTTCTGCTGTTCTGGGCTCTCTGCCAACAGCCAATTAAGTCAGAAACTTTGTTTCTTTTTCTGGCTCTTCAGTGCAGAGAAAGTAGGGACTTCCCAGTACAAATCAGGGACTGCGGGTTGAGCTGTCAAAAGAGGGACTGTTGCTCTGGAAAAGGGACAGTTGGGAGGTATGCTAATAAGCATACATTAGTTATGATCAAGTACAAGGTACCATTTTAATATTATAGAGAAAAAAGTAAATACTTTCTAAAATAATTATTTTGTTTAAAATGAAGTCTATAGGAACTGGTCGTCTCATAATCTGGATAACAGGTCCAAAACCAGTACAGTACAACCCCCATTTTACATTTTTCAGAGGACCAGAAAAAAATGGTGTAAAGTCCTTGAAAATGTATAATCATGAAGATGTATTATGTATAATATATAGGCGGGACCACAAAACAACAAAATGAGGGAAAACTTAAAATTAGGGGATGTAAAATGTGAGGTTCCACTGTAATTTATTTTACTACTTTTACACTTACTGTAACTGTAATAAGGAGCAAAATATTGAACATACTATATACTTAAGAATCTTATTTTCCACAATAATTCATTAGGTGCAATCCAGATTCACCAAGAACATATGATTATAACCACATTTTGGGCCATTTTTTTTGTCTGACGGGGAAGTTGCAGCAATTCATATCTGCAAAGTGGTAAAATTCAATTATAACTCAGCAGAACACAATGATAGGACCAAGCCACACTGCCTTTTTGTGTCACTTTTATGTGATTTTCATTTGTGTGTGTTGCAGGACCCATCAGGTACAACAGAGTTTATCATTATATAGGATTCAACTGATCTTTACAACATATTATATTTTTTAGTTTTCCTTTAAATAATGAATATCTGAGTTTACATTATCGTTCAAGAGAAATCAATTGCAGCATATACCAATTCATTCATATTTTTCAGTGAAATTTATTTTTGATTCAACCAAATCCGAACCCTAATTTGCATATGCAAATTTGCATATACTCATCATATGCAAATTAGGGTTCGTATTCGGTTCGGCTAGGAAGGATTTGGCCGAATGCCTGCTGAAAAAGGCAGAATCCTGGCCGAATGCCGAACCAAATCCTGGATTTGGTGCATCCCTAGTTAAAAGGGAGTGTATATTAAAAGAGGAATGCACAGAGGAAGAGATGAAGCTATCTGTGTAGAAATGGAGCTCAGATGACCATAGAATTCTGTTTAAAAAGATCAGTGTCGGACTGGCCCACCTGGATCCCGGGAAAACTCCTGGTGGGCCCAGGTGCCAGTCGGCCCTCTTGCTTCTAACCATTTAGCCTATTTAATGGTCAATCTCTATTTCTTTACAGAACAAAATGCTTAATAATGGAAGAATATAGCAAGTAGATATAAAAGACTAGGGGAATAAAGAGGTTGAGTGAGGAGAGGAGGAATAATGATGGCCTCAGCGTCTAAGGTTTTCTGGTGGGCCCCAGCATCCCAGTCCGACACTGAAAAAGATCTTTACCTTTTTTGTAAATTTAATCAAATGTTAGAGAAAAGAGAAATAGTCTGCTCCTAGACAGAGAATTCCCATAAGGCAAGGCCCTTGCTAGGGAGCCGAGTCAGCAAATAATGGACTGGAGATTGTGGGGCAGATTTATTAAGGGTTGAATTGAAAATTTGTATTCTATATATTTTTTATTTTGTCAAAACTGTCAAATTCGACTAGGGGAGTATCCAAACTCGATTTGAGTTATTTAAAAAATTCTAATTTGATTTTCAATATGTAGCATACTCTGGCCTTTTAAGAATAGGATTTGACTATTCACCACCTAACACCGGCCTAATTCATGTATAGGTCAATGGGAGAGATCCAGGGATCCATTTGGCGATTTGAATTCATGTGAGTTAGGATAAATGTGCCTCTGGTGTTCCTACCCGGATAAAGATGCCTTGGGTGGGGGTGGTTTTTATAGGGCGGGACAGGGGGTGAAAAGGCTATGTTAGCAATCTTTGATCTCCACCAAGTTGACAGAAGAGGTAAAGGGGTAGATTTATCAAAGAGTGAAGTTAAGAGTGAAGTTCTGCCACTAGGGTGAAATTCATTTCTTTGATAAATATACCCCTTAGTATTTAGTTCTCAGGATGCATTTAGGTAGAAAGAGTGCTTACTCTGTTGCCTTGCCCCTCCTACACTCCTACAGGGTGTAAAGGATCACTAGCAGAGAGTGCACCTGTATTCTCCTACACTAAACAGCATCTATAAGGAATAGAACTTCTTCTGTAGTGAGGCCCAGTTTCTAAGAGCAGCCACCATAATTTCACAACAGATTGGTTGATGAAGCCTTTGTTTGGATCGTTATAGCACTCTCACTTAAATGGAATGTTCAAATACATTTAGATAACCCAGTGTCCTTATTCAAAATGATCCTGCATCTTCTCTGTTCTAGGCTGATACAATTAAGAGAATGAATATTCATTAAAAGTAAAAATATGTAAAGTTAATGATAATAAGAAAAGCTCTGTACACCAGAGTGTTTATCCAGAAATGTTCCAGGAGGATGACAAACAGGTGGCAGGTTCAGGGATGCATTGTATGTCGGTGAATCAGCCATTGTCTGGCAGACCAGCTATTAGAATCAGAATTATTATATTACTGGAGAACTGCCAAGAAATTAAAACACTCTGGTACTTGACAGTACTGTTGCTACCTCGTTCTTTCTTTTCCGAATGAACTAGAGGTTTTGAAGTTTGAGTGAAAAAAGAAAGCCCTTAAAAATTGGCACATGATAATGAAATACAAAATATCTATTCTTTACAGAAGTAGATTATGAAAATAGTGTATTTACATAAGAAAAAAAGAATTTTCTTTCAGGCTGGCGACTCTACGGCTGTTGGATTATTATATTGAAATGATTGCATCGTCATTTAGACAAACTAATGATCTTGGCTTTTTGTTCCAAACAATGCTATTCAATATCCTACATTAAGGTACTGGATTAAGCTCTGTCATAGAAGGTCAATTTAAAACTGAAGCAAACAACAGGCCTGTTATAGCAGAATGGCTAAATTTACTTGAACGAATGATAACTATAATGATTTAGAGTAATTGGATTGCAATGAATATACTGTAGACTGGTGTGCTGTAGCATATTACAAATGCAGAGCCAGAGCTTACAGTCTAGTGATGAAACACTAGGAAGGGCAGAAAGGCAAGACTTTAATTTCTCCTTATTAGTGAATGGAGTGACTTTTTAAAGTAACTCTTTAATAAAATACGTACTGTAAGGTAACATTTATTTTACGTTTCTTCAATGGAAGCACAGGGCAACTTTTGCCCAAACACATGTTACATAATGACTCTATAAAAATACCAATTATTAAATCAGATTTATTTCCAGTTGTTCTTAGTGTTTGTCTTCATTATAAGTGACACACTATTATCCTAGATTTTTTAGAGGTAATATTCAATTAAAAAGGAAGCTGCCTTACTTAATTTAAGAGTGGCTACAGGTCTCTGCCCTCTGTTTCCGAGCACAAAGACCTGGTGTTAAAGCCACTAATACAGTGATGACTGCGTTCAGTGGTAATGTATTTATAAGAGGTGGAAGAGGCGGCATGTAGGTACCCCCTGTCCTATAACAGGAACAGTTCAGTGTAAAAATAAAAACTGGGTAAATAGATAGGCTGTGCAAAATAAAAAATGTTTCTAATATAGTTAGTTAGCCAAAAATGTAATATATAAAGGCTGGAGTGACTGGATGTGGAACAGAACATTACACAACTTCCTGCTTTTCAGCTCTTTTACTTTGAGTCAGCAACTTGAATAGACCACATGGGACATAACTGTTCAGTGAGTTTGCAATTGATCCTCAGCATTCAGCTCAGATTCAAAAGCAACAGTTATGACCCATGTGCCCCCCCCTCAAGTCACTGATTGGTTACTGACGGGTAACCAATCAGTGGAAACCAAGAGAACTGAAGCAGGAAGTAGTGTTCTGGCTATAATGTTAGATAGCCAGTCATTCCATCCTTTAAACATTGACTTTTTGGCTAACTAACATTGAAAAGATTTTTTTATTTTGTACAGTCTATCTATTTACCAAGTTTTTATTTTTATACTGAACTGTTCTTTTAACAGGGCAGGCCTAGAGCAGCCCAAAAATACATCCCTGACACCTGACAGTCATTATTCTTTATGTGAGCAAGCGGCCTTCCAGTGTTTACTCAAGGCTATTAAATAGTAAGGGATGCTCTTGCTCAACTTTGACAAAACATAGTACTCTACCACATGACATCAAAAATGTGAAGTGGGGTGTTAGTACACCATGGGGTTCAGCCAGTGTATGGCCACCTAATTACTGTGATAGAATCATGCATCACTGACAGAAGTTTATAATTCACTGATATTTTTTTTTTTGCTTTTCTGCCTTTTGTCTTTTTTCCTTACCTTTTCTTCTCTTGTCATGTTGACTCCCTTGGCAAATGAGTGGTGAATTTCCTTAATTTCTGACAACATCCACCCGTACCCTTCCTAATTATTTTGTTTCTATTTCTGTCTTGTTTTGCCTGCTTAAAAGGCATTTAGGCCAAAGTCTTTGTATGTTCAGACCGACTTTTGCTATGCAGAATTTGATAACATCTCTCTTAACATTCACCAGTGTTGCAGAAACAGTTATGGGAACTGGCATCTGGATTACTTAGGACCTGGCATTTTCAAGATATAGGGTCTTTCCTTAATGGGTGTAGGAGGGTAAAAGGTTTTGCTAACCTTTATGTTCTTTGGATTCATTTTTTCTATGTGAATGTATTCAGTTGGCAGTTCAGTGCCTGGCCAGTAGATGTCCCTAAAAGGGTAAAGGTTTTCCTGTGCCCCAGTGAATGTGTTAGCCAGCTAAGCTGGGTCCTTTTTCCCTTAGGGAAGGGGGAGTAGTTCCCCAGACATTATACAAAAGGGATGTGCCATGTGTTCTGTCTCTGTCCAGTACACCCACTGGAAGTGGGGTGTGCTGCTAAGGCCTAAAGTGGAAGTAGGCTATCAGGTCAGAAATGGTAATAGGTCATTCTAGGAATGACCGATAAGTTCAGGAAAGTTAGTGAGAAGCTAAGGCTCCAACGAGGACTTTAGTGAAGGGTAAGCACCCTGTGGCGTGACATCCACCTGGTAAGGGACTCAAATGATTAAGCTCAGGCATAGAGAGATCCTTGGAGTGTCCAACCAGTTGTGAGGTCGCCTTCAATGGTGATTGTACACCAGAGGCAAGAAAGGCGGCTCAATTCACTAAGATGACTAACAAAAGGATCAGAGAGTATTTGTGAGTAATATAATTGTGTATAAATGTCCTGCTGCACTAGTTGCTTCATGAAGTGTACCATCAGTTCAATAAATGTTTTGCTGTTTTAAAGAACCACTGGCACCCAAAGTTATTTGATCAAGAGTGAATACTGTGTGTGCTAATCCCTTCCTCCATACCATAAGCGGGGACCCCACCTGATGATAAAGAGCCTAACTATATTGTGCCTACCGGGAGTTGCTGGGATTTGGACCCCTTGCACAGGTACTGAAACCAGTGGATAGTAACCCAAGGGAAGGTTTAGAAATACCCTGACCCAGCCACCTGTTACATGGGGAAAACCACGCTCCCTTGGTAGACTACTAAAAGCATAACTTTTATGCCTTGGACATGAAAATGGAAATGAATATTTTCCATAGGGCACTATGAGAAATTATATTGAGTTATTTTGGAGCATTGATTATAATGGATGTCTGATCAGTAGATCCCACACCTGTATATATCATAACAGTAATTCACCATATGTATATCCAAGACAGTAAACAACACCCTGACTGGGCATCATTCCAGGTGTTGAACTAAAGAAGCTGCTCAGATGAGTAGTGAAAAGTCGTCAATGATGATTAAGCAAGTCCAGTTGTTTTAGAATTACTTATACTAGATATACCATGACCTGAATTAATGAAAATCTTCATAGTCTAACTGCATTAAAGCAATTTTAAAATTCCATAAACTCTTCACTTTACTTTTTTTTTAGATAAGTGGGGGTCCATGTTCATGGTCAGAAAATAAGAGCTACAAAAGAAAATTGATTCTTTTAGTTAATACTCTCTGAAGGACTTTATCCACAAGCAATTTTAATTTCAGTAATATGATCCTATTAAAAGAGTGACAAATAATCTCTTATCACTGGTAATGGAGCATTTTCTAAGACTGTGGGATAAAAAGAAATCGCTCTGCGTGATAGAGAGAACTAATTTAAATAAAAATAAATGTTGTTTGGATGCAGCTCACCTTTCTGATTGCAATTACAGAACACAGAGTGTTGATTTCTCTTCTTACCCAACAACATTCTTATCGCGTTCAATCACTTTGCCAAAACAGTGACTTTTTATATGAAATAACATTATGGCGTCAGGAATCATAATTTAGCAGGGCTGAAATAATTGTATAATGATTAAGAACCACATTTAAAAAGGCAAAAATGCTGCTGCCAGTAAGTTCCATTGAATTCAAGCAGCGACTTGGATATTGCTTTTAGCCTGAATATTTTTGATTGCTTTGAAAAGCGTTTCTATTCTATTCTAGACTGGAAGCTGTGATAATGAAACATTAATAGTTGGTTAGAGAATTAGAAATTCATACCAAAAGATCCACCATATTAGGTTTATTGTTCCTTAGAGTCTTCACAGCATGGAACACATCAACTGCCCTCTGGTGGTGAAGCATTTCACATACAATACTGATTGCACAGAATGTTCCACTGCGGCCACCTCCATTTCTGTTAAAAACAAACAAACAAACAAAAAAAACAACGCTTATTACATAACTCCAACTTTTTATTCTCTAGCTTTCAGAGCTAGAGGGACATCAACTAAAGCTGCACAAACTCAATAATTTACTTTACATTTTTTATTAGTTGATGCTACCTCTGTAATTACAAAAGGATTCATCAGCCATACCAAGATCAACATAAGGATTTAATCTGAACAATTAACACTGTTTTTACTCATAAGCTCCTTAACAAAAACATGTATTTCTGGTGTTCTTATCTTGGTTTAGGTTTGAATGTACATTCAAAAAACATAAAAAAAATGTAAGTCCTCTCTTTGCTGTTAAAACAAACTTTAAACTCTGCTCTTGTGATAAGGCTTTCTGCTTGATACTGGAACATTATTGGTGGGTAGTGATGGGTGAATTTATTTGGCAGACATAGATTCTCTGTAAATTTTGTAACCTGCAATTTTTCTTTCCAAAATTGTTGACTTTAATGCATTCGGACAAAAGAGTAGCCATGTTGAAATAGTTTTCCACGTAAAAATTTCACATGTCAAAATAATTTTCGACGCCCATTGACTAATACATTTGGACAAAAAATTTGCGCCTGTAAAAATTGTTGTATGTGTTTCCCTATTTTGCGGTGAATCAAAATGGAAAAGATTCACCCATCACTATTAGTGGGATTTACCTCCATTAATATCTAAAGAGCAATTAGGCTTTGCTTCGGTTGGGGTCAAATTCTTTCACCACATCTCAGCAAACCCATACTGCACAGATCTCTCTATAAGTGAAATGATGGTGGCAAAACTGGATGGAGACTTCCCCCAACTGTTGCCACTAACTAAATTTGTGATGTAAAGGCAACTTTGTCAGTAATGATCAGCCAATTCAAAAGAAGGGTTGACCACATACTGTTGGCAGATATTATGTGGTATGTATAGTATTGAGTTAAATTGTTATTTCTGTGTAGTTTTTAATAGTTTGATTCAATGTTTGACTCTCTAGTCACATACGCAATGTTCCAGGCATCATAGTCGGCTGACAGACGGATGCTGAGTAGGTTTGTCCTGCAGTCATGGTTTAGGACTAATGGACTAGAGCAGTGATCCTCAACCAATGGCTCCTGAGGAACATGTTGCTCAACATTCCCTTGGATGTTGCTCCCAGTGACCTCAAAGCAGGCGGTTATTTTTTAATTCCACGGTTGGAGTCAACTTTTGGTTGAATAAAAACCAGGTGTTCTGCCAAACAGAGCCTCCTGTAGCTGCCAGTCCACATAGGGGCTACCAAAAAGCCCTTATTTGGCACTCCAGGATGCATGTTCCTGTTACTCCCCACTTTTTTCCCATTTGTATGTGGCTCATGGGTAAAAAAATGGGGACCCTTGGACTAGAACATGACTCCTTCTTCTGAAAAATTATCTAATTTCGACAAATACATAAACATATAGTTAATGAAGCATTATACAGACCACCTTTTTGTACCAATAACTTTCTGGATGCAGCCTACCAAGTGAAATATGAAATGGTGCCATGTCCATTTTCTTTCTACTGCTTGTTATATGCAAAATCTTTTGCTGCATTCTAATAGTCTTCTAGATTTTCCTATGGTTTGGCTTCAGTGCTTACCCACTCATTTGGAACATCAAGCTTCACCTCCCTATCCATTTTCATTGTTAAGTAAAGAACCATTAATCCAGTTTTTGAACTCCTGTTTAAAAATTCTGTATTTTGCTTTCCCTGACATTGAATGGATGCTTTCATTCTTTAGACCATTCTTCTAGTTTAGATAAACGATTAGAAATGTTACA
>CM044442.1:93990365-94009024 GCA_024363595.1 Xenopus borealis
AGGGAGCTGCTATCTGGTTACCTTCTCATTGTTCTGTTGTTAGGCTGCTGGGGGGAGGGGTAATATCACTCCATCTTAGTCACATGACTAGGGGCAGCTGGGAAAATGACAATATGTCTAGCCTCATGTCAGATTTCAAAATTACAGTAAATATTTAAAAGAAACTTTGCTCTTTTGAGAAATGGATTTCAGTGCAGAAGTCTACTGGAGCAGCACTAACTAACTGGTGCGTTTCCCATGACAGTATCCGTTTAATGTGTTGCCTGTCTAGCATGTGTGTAAAACCCTTCTACAGCCAAAGATCTACTGTACCTATACCTATACCACATAACACACACTCCAAAGCCCAGACTGACAACTGTAGCAGGTTTTCCGGCATTAACACCAGAGAACTTTTCTACCTACCAAGAAACAATCAGCTGCTCAAGTGGAGTTTATCAGGCAAGCAATAATACCAACATGCCTTATTTTGACACGCAATATGATGAAATTTAGATTTGATTGCATTCAAATGAGATCAAGTGTATTATACGTTTAAATGTGTGCTATGTGACTTGCTACAGCAATAAAAGGGAAGTTCTCAATTATCTTTAACATCAGACAGAGTCAGAGAAAACAACTGAAATGGCAGACATTTGATGACATACCTTTTCCACAGCAAATGTTCTTATTACGTATTCTGCAAGCAGTTCTGTTTCAATAAGAGTCACTTTAATGTCTTTATAGATTTCGGTATCATCTGGCCAATATTTACAGCACTTGACCTGTTTCAGGAAACACAAGGCAGCAAATAAAAAATTGTGTGAAACTTCCCATAAAAGGGATCACTTAGAAAAGCCAAATTGTATCTGGGAGTCATGGGGTTAACAGCAAAGATAATACAATATATTTTTTCCCTGCCAGGAAATTCAGCATTAGGGGTCATAGTAAGAGTCATTTTTAGAATGAGCTATGCAAGATGGAATGCCAAAAAACAGAGAACACGCTGGAAATACCTATCATTTACATCACCCCGAACAGATTTTTGGAAGCTATATAGATTTCATTAAAAAATTTATTCTGTTATTTCTCTAGTTTTCAATATGTTAATTTTTACACTGTTAATAAATAATAAAATTGAAACAAGTGCCACCTGAGGGTCAGTTCTGCTGACTGGCCCAACAGTTGACAGAAAATGTAAGGAAACTCTTGAGATATTGCTCTGGTTAGAAAAAGAGCCGTGATTATAAGTAAATTATATTCGTATAATCAGTGCTTAGTGATGTCATTTCTGTCACATGACTCACTGAAACGTGTGTAGGATAATAAATAATGCACCCTTCCTGTTGTAAGATATGTGGATATACTTTAAGTCACAGATGAGATCCATGACCTGTTTAAATGTACTTGGCCTCCTGCCTTCTGCTTTTGTATGGTCATCAAACTCTTCAGTGACTTATAATATTCTAATATTTTACAACAGAGGGGAGGGGGTGGTACATAATTGACTATATAATCAGGAATCTCCTCTACAGTATAAAGGTCATGGAACACAAAGGTGATTTCTAATATACTCATATTATACTACTGGGGGTACACAAGCATAAGTAAGTCATTTGACAGAAATTACATCATTATGCGTTGATTATAACTGATGACATCACTAAGTGCAATAACATCACTCAGGCAACAGGAAATTGATTTAGTCTTTAAGGAATGTTCTCACTCTTGTTTGGGCACACGTCTCACTGTCATTGAATAATGCAGAGGAACAACTTGTTCCTTTGTGGTGATTCTCAAACAGCAGACACATAAATGTCACAGGCGATTCCGAAATAGGATACATTTTGAAAAAGAATATACTATCTAGGGATACAGCGAATCCAGGATTCAGTTCGGGATTTGGTTACAGCAGGATTCGATGTGGCAGAATCCTTCTGCCCTGCTGAACCGAATCCGAACCCTAATTTGCATGTGCAAATTAGGGGTGGGGAGAGAAATAAGGTAAAAAAAGTGTTTTACCCTTCCCACCCCTAATTTACATTTGCAAATTAGGATTCCGATTCAAATCTTTTACAAAAGATTCAGGGGGTTCTGCCGAATTCAAAATAGTGGATTATGAAACAAACATTTCCCAAATAGGCTGCATTTTGAAAAAGCATATACTAACTAGGGATGCACCGAATCCAGGATCCAGTTCGGACTTCGGTTTCAGCAGGATTCGGCCGAATCCTTATGCCTGGTCGAACCAAATCCGAACTCAACTCTGCATATGCAAATTAGATTCGGGGAGGGAAATTGCATGACCTTTTATCACAAAACAAGGAAGTAAAATGTTTCCCCCTTCCCACCCCTAATTTGCATCTGCAAATTAAGTTTCTGATTCGGTTTGGTATTAGGACAAATCTTTCACAAAGGATTCAGGGCATTTGGTCAATCGAAAATAGAGGATTATGACACAGGCTATTCCCAAATAGGCTACATTTTCAAAAGGATATTAAATAGGGATGCACCGAATACAGGATTCATTTCGGGATTCTGTTTCAGCAGGATTCGGCATATGCAAATTAGGGTTCCAATTTGGTTTAGTATCCGGACAAATCTTTTACAAAGGATCCAGGGGGTTCGGCTGAATTCAGAACAATGGATTTGGTGCATCCCTAATACTAGATCAAAGTCTGTATGAGTCAGCGCTAGAAAGCTAGGAGAAAAAGAGTGCAGCATAAAGGGAATCTAAGGGGCAGTTTTATCAAATTCGTGTGAACATGCACTCGAATAGTCTATTTTCGATTGTGCGAATATTAGAATATGCAAATGAAGTATTTTCGACCATTGAATATGAAATATTTGGTCGCATGGAATAGATTGAATAAATATATATTCGATCACTCAACTATTTGCCGGACGAAGAACTTGCCCATTAAATTTTTATTCGACTGCCTACTTTGCCAGATTGAACCTACTGAATTGCATTAGAAACCTATGGGAGTTTTCGTATTGAATAGTATTCGTACGATCTAACGCTGCAAATTCGTGCAAATTTTGCGTTAAATTGTTCGATCGTACAATTTTTGCGAATAATCGAAAAGCGATCAAAACCTGCAAATATTTTTTTCGATATTGCCGAATTTTTCATCGCCAATTATTCACGGGCCGTAGCTGAAACCTGAATACCAGCTTGCATAGACTTTAGAGGGGGAAGAGGAGATCTGATGTGCCTTTTAAAACTTGTGAGTGAAATTGTTGTTTTTATATACAAGTAATAAAAAGGTTTTACACTAATATTTGCGCTCTACATCTTCTAACAGCGTGGAGTAATCACTGAGTACCTCATCCCAATCTTTCTGATGAATGAGTTTTAAAGTTTAAATGCTTGTAAGTACCCAACTATAAGTAAAACACGTGGTGGATGTAAGAAGTGGTGGATGTAAGAAGTAATTTAACACCTTAGGAGAGTGTGAAACTACAACAACCAACAACCCACTACACTTAGATTCCCTTTATGCCACACTCTTGTTTCTCCTTTGCTTTCTAGCACTGACTCATACAGACTTGGATATTGTGAATCTCTACTCCAGGAGAAACGGGAATTACGGAGTCGGAAACAAAGGGGTATATTTATCAAAGAGTGAAGTTAAGAATGAAGTTCCGCCACTAGAGGGAAATTCCGCCACGCTACATTAATTTCTATGGGATTTTTAAAGCCGCATTCATCAAAGGGTGAACTTTCACTTCACCCATTGATAAATACGCCTTGCAAAATTCCATAGAAATGAATGGAGAGCGGCGGAATTTCACTCTAGTGGCAGAACTTCACTCTATGATAAATGTACCCCAAAGTCTGTGCGGATTTGGTTGGAGTGGTTTTCAGAAAATAGTATGAACGTTTCGGATTCTGATAAATTACCCCCATTATATGGGCAAAACATTTCAAGCAGCAACTAGGGTCATTTTTTGGTGCCTGTTGTAATCTATTTCATGCACCTGTAGGTACAGCTAGACCAGTTATGCACATGTTAGTTGTGCTGCAGTTACCATGGTTATTAGATATCCAAAGCCCCAATGCAATTCCCAAAAATAAATGCCCCTGAAAGCATCTTCTCTGTAAAATGGTTCAGCAACACGCTGATCACCCCCAGCAACACGATGATACTCTATTTTATCTCGAAATGATTTCTTCAGCTGTTGCTTTACTGAGCATACATTCTTGTTTAATTAAAACACAGTGCGGTAATTCCCATCGCAGTGTAATGAGAAGACCCGCGAGTTTAAACTGTCACAGTGTGAATGTGATCTACGTGTCTGCCTAGTTTCTATGTGCTTGTGTTGTTGGGCTCGGCTATTAGAACTATCAAATCAAATCTGTTTGGAGAATATAACCAGGAGCAGCTGCACAAGAGCAAGGGACAAATTGGACCAACAACAAGGCTGTCTGAGAAACTCTCTCTCCAAGTGGGGACTTTTATGTGTTGGCACCATAAACTATGGCTGTACTAGCTCTACATATTGTCCTTCTTTGGGCTAACATATAGCAATGATTACAGTTTTGCATTATGGAACCATATGGTGCTATATGGTATTAACAAATTGTGCCAGGAAATATGCATGCAATACACAAATTCATTTTTAAAAGGGATATAATTATCACAAACCACAGTAACCCTATAGTGTTTCAACAGTATTCAGAACACAGAAGACATGAACCTGCAGATAATTTCCAGAGGGGGGTAACTGGTTTAATTGTTTTTACATTGCATCTAGAAAGAGCAACAACAAGTTATTATAATTAATCTATTTCCTACAACTCTACTTTCTAAGGGCCCTTATACACGGGCGTTTTGGACCTGCGCTCCCCTGCGTTGCTTTTTGCTGCGTTCAGCCACAGGGGAGCGCAGGTCTAGAAGCACCTCATTCTTTTCAATGAGGTTGTACCCACGAAACGCGTGTAAGCACAGAACGCAGGTTCAGACGCAACATGCTGCATTTTTCCTGCGTTTGGTGCCTACATGCGTTCGTGTGAGTACAGCCCCATTGAAAATAATTGAGTGTGTCTATATCTGTGCTCCCCTGCGGCTGAACGCAGCAAAACGGAACGCAGGGGAGCACAGGTAAAAACGCCCGTGTGTAAGAGGCAGCAGAAATCATGCTACAGACAAGAGTTATACAGGTATGGGATCCTCTATCTGCAAACCCATTATCCAGCTCTGAATGACAGAAAGGCTTTCTTCCATAGGGGCAGATTCACTAAAGCGCAAAGCATCTAACGCTAGCGCTAATTCGCCAGCGTGACGTCATTTCACAACTTCGCAAATTCACTAACACAGACTCTGGCAAATTTTCGCTAGCGAAGTAGATAGACTTGCGCAACTTCGCACCCTTACACCAGGCGAAGTTGCACACTGACGAAGGATCGTAACTTCGCAAATTCACTAAGATGAACTTTTTCCTCAACGTTAGCACTTATGCTAGACGTTACTTCACCTGGTCAGACCAGGCGAAGTTCAATACAATAGATAGGAGGTTTGAAAAAAGCTCCGTCGTATTTTAGCATAGGAGGGTGATAGTCTGAAAAAGATCGATCATTTTTTGGGGGGGTTACCCTCCTTCCCCACCTACATTTCCTAACACATGGCAACTCAACTATACAGGGGGCACATATAGGGCAATAGGACAACTTTATTTTATTTATTAAAGGTTTCCTGGGCTTGTGTAGTGGAATGTAGTGGCTGTAACATATACTTCTATTATAAGTTAAAGTTCCCGCTGTATGCAAATTAGGCTTTGCTAACGTAACAGCACTCTGCCTATCGAAGTAACACTAGCGCAACTACGCTACCGTTTGCCGACCTGAGTGTAAATTCGCACTTTAGTGGATTTGCGTAGTGAATCTGCCCCATAGACTGCATTATAATCAAATAATCCAGATTTTTTTAATTGATTTCTTTTTTTTCCCTGCAATAATAAAACAGGACCCTGTACTTGATCCAAACTGAGATATAATTAATCCTTATTGGAAGCAAAACAAGCCTACTGGGTTTATTTAATGTTTACATGATTTTCTAGTATACTTAAGGTATGAAGATCCAACTTACAGAAAGATCCCTTATCCAGAAAACCCCAGGTCCCGAGCATTCTGGATAACAGGTTTCAATACCTATATACCTGACTGAAACCAGCACATATTGAGTAAGCTGCAGGCTTCCTTTCTATATACATTTTCTATGAGTATCTATAGTCTAGAAGACATATAGAAAATCAGAAGAGGGCACATGAGGACACTAGAAATTAAATGTGCGCAATCTTTTTGACTGCCCTTTGGAATTCAGCTGTAGCGGTACAGGAACAAGAATGAATTGAGTTTACCAACCATGAATGCTATGTGGGTGCAAAGTGAGTGTGTGCTAATGCTGGAAATGCTTCATTAAAGTTGTTAATAAACAGTCACAGTCTAATGAGGTCTTTTCAAAACTGACATAACATGTTTAGGAATCATTAGCTTAAATTACGAGTGCAGAGGCTCCTCTGAGAGTCACACAGATTACATTGCATGGTTTCTGACAGATGGGTTAGCAGAACATTACAAAAGGCAGTAATATGTCCTAAAAATGAAAGCTGGGAAAGAAATGAAACAAATGCATGAGCAAAGTTTAAACTACTGGATCTAAGACAGGTAAGCAAGCTTGGACATTCACATGGCAGATCGTAAAGAAAAACATATCAAGTGCAATTGTCCCTGTAGAAGCCAGCAGACTGACATGGGTCCCTTGTTGCAACATACAGTCAGATATGCATGACTTGTTATTGTCACAATTGCTTCAGACAGTGACATGTAGCGGCAGTTGTACTTTGCTACAGGAAAAGTCAAAGGCACCTGGAACCAGCGCTTATCTGCAACCTAAACCCTATAATTAGCAAAAGTAGGCAAATTCAATCTGTACCTTCCTCTGTTTCTGAACAACTGTTCCCAGCATCCTTCTAAAGACAACCCATGAAGAAAATGCCTATACTAAAGAATCCTAATGTGCAGAATGCTCCAAATTACTGGAAGACCATCTCTCGTTGAGTCAATTTTAAGCAAATAATTGTATTTTTTTAAAATATATTTTATCTCTATGATAATAAAACAGTACCTTGTACTTTATCATAATCATATCTAAGTTACATGAATCCATATTGGTGGCAAAATCCTACTGGGTTTATTATATGTTTAATTAATTTTTCAGACTTAAGGTATACAGAAAGATCCTTATTCATTCTGGATAACAGATCCTATACCTATACTGATACAATTAATTAGGATAACCTTTCCAATTTAAGAGCTTTGTCATCCACCTCTTCCTTGGGGAGTGTGCAGTCTGCCATGACTTGGGGTTTTCTGGGTAAGGGTTTTTTCCATAATTTGGATCACCATACATTAAGGGGCAGATTTACTAAGGGTGGAATTGTCGAGGGCTTTTATCCCTCGAATTCGACTGGCGAATATTTGGTGAATAAATATTCGTCAAAATCGAATAAAATATTCGCTGGTTTTGAGCGGGCTTCTGACTATTCCCCAGAACGATTCTACAAAGAGTCGCAAAAAAAGTTTGAATATTCGCCAGAATCATACGAATTAAACGTTCGAAGCGCTTGATCATACGATTGAAATTCGGCAAAAGACTTAGAAAAAAAAGCCTATGGGGGGGCTTCCCATAGGCTTCTATTGCAATTCGGTAGGTTCAATCTGGCGAAGTAGGCAGTCGAATAAAAATTTAAAGGGCAAGTTCTTCAACTGGTGAATAGTCGAACAATCGAATATATATTTATTCGATCTATTCGAATATTCGATAGTCGAAAATACTTAATTTGCATACTCAAATAGTCACACAATCACACGTGCGAATATTCAAATCCTTCACACGAATTTAGTAAATCTGCCCCTAAGTCTACTAAAAATAATTTAAACATTAAAGAAACCCAATAAGATTGTTGTTTCAGCAATATGATCCATGCAGCTTGGAGAAGCTGTTCTTCACTCCATAACATATTGTCACAGAATGGAAAAAAGTTTCATATTTTTTATATATATTTTTCTTGGTAATCATTATTCCTACTCCTTCTTCAGCCTGTGTGTGTGTGTCACTATGCCATCTTATATTAAACTGTATGTATTGGTCCAATACAAAAAGTTTAAAAAATGAAAAATATTGCTTACCCTGCCCACTTCAACTAGGTTGGTCACCATGACTATACTGGCTGTGTTTTCATGCCATATCATCCTCCAGAAGTCATATACTGTTTCTTGCATTGGGCCTGCAAATGAATAAAAAAATGTCATTTTACCATTAAACTAGAAAAACATACATTGAAATAATGGATTTCTGTAGTTTACTATGCTTTAAATTAGAGCAAGCAATTCTATCATACACATCAGAAAGCAGAGCAATGAGAACCAAATACAGATTACATTTAAAAAATGTTTCCTGCCTGTTTCATTACAGAAATGAGTACTAATTGGTTTCCCTTTAAGTGCCCATGTAGATTATACAATCTTTTTTTATACATAGATTCATGGCAGTTGGATGCAGGAACGTCAAAGTTGCAGTGAAATTATTTTGCAGCTCTCTGTGAAACAGACCATGATGAGCTAAATAAAATGGACTCATTCTCCCTTGCCCGAAATGCATGACTCCAGCCATATTTGCCCTTTTTTATACAGGGCCAATAATGGCTGTTTTTTTTGGAATTTAGTTTTATTCACTATACATGTATGTGCCTCCTACCAAATGGTCTAGAAAAATGTTTACAACTTCTTTAGAGCCACATCGAGAAAAACTCTCTCATTTAGTATCCAGAAAAAAAATATAAATAGAACCCCAAAATTCGTATGAATTGATATTTCCATGTAGAAATTAATTTACACCCTTATTAGACCTTGAGTGCAACAGTACCTGGTCAATAAGCAAAATATTCAATCAGTGTGTAGACAATACATTGGTCCCAACAGGCCCTGCTGTTCAGTAACTATGTCCTAGTACTGGTTTATATAATGTGATGGAGCAAATGTCTCACTCTCTTTGGTCTGGACGAGTTAAAGGTAGACAGCTTTTGCCATAGAAACTTTTTATTGCCATTTGTCCATCTTACAGTTGTCATAGGAGCTATAGGATGGACAGGGTAGGCCAGTAAGAGCAGTAAGTAGCATGGAGTTAGTATTCTCCTGGTGAAACCCACATTTTTTTACATCTGGAAAATGACTCAGGCTTTTATCACTGAGAGGCTTCATTACTTATTGCTGTTCATGAAATGATATCTATGGTTAAGAATTACTGGTGCCTAAGCTTACAAAACCCTTTGACCAACACATTTGCCATGATCTAGCTGAGAAATAGTGTTGCAATATAATGATGCTTTAATATCCAGCAGGTAAGGGACCGTTTGCCTATATCCTGTCAATATGGTGCCAGTCAAATAATCAATGTCATTATCTTATCAAGCTCCATGTGTTCTCTACTGCGTGCACAAAGACCCCATTTAAGTTTTCTAGGATTAAAATCTTTGACCACAAATCTTAGAACTTGAACTATGGTCACTTTGCAAAGTTACAAATCCTATGGGAGCCTATTGATATCATCAGCTCAACTGTTTCTAGGATATTTCATCCTTTTTTTTTCTTTTGAGAGCATATCTGTGCCCTATACAGACATAAATGGTATTGAGTAAATCACTCAGTTTACATGAGTAAATCACTTTTGTGCAGCTATGTGCTACTTACCGTTTTACAAACACAGACAAATTTGCAGTTTCCTTCATATCTCAGCAACTTCAGCAGACATTGATAAGGTACCTACAGCCACCATGGAGACTACAGTGACACAGACTTCACAGATGCGATTTACTTTTTATGATTACATTTCAAGACAAGCTAATGTACATTTCCATCAAACTCTACTTTGACTGCAATTCCCTTCACTCTAGAATTGGGCTTTGTAAGAGAACTAAATTTGAACTGAATGGTTGTCAAGGCTAATCAATGAGGCTGGAGGGAGAAAAGTAATAGACGCAATGCATCATGTTATGAGTTTCGTTATTTTTAAATGGGTAGTCGGGCCAAAACTGTTCTTGACAAATGTTAAAACTTTTAGAAACTATGTTTTAAAGGATATTTGTATTTTGAGCAGTATCATAGAAGGGATTGTTTATGCCTATGCCTATTAGTTAAATTACATTTTGATCAATGCATTTCAGTGGGAGGACAGAAGATAAAGGGCAGTTCTATGCAATGTACTTCTAATGTAAAGTTTTGAAGGAGAAATATTCTAAAGGTTGATTAAATATATGCTCGCGTTCAAGCTGAGCCCCCTGCCATGTATTTGCAGATAGGCCACATAGGCCCAAGCCTTGGGCAGCAGAATTTCAGGGGAAACATGGCACAAAGCCACATTTGAATGGGTTCCAAGCACTGGAGACATAGTAAGTGAGGTTGAAAAAAGACACACGTCCACCAAGCTTAACCTTATAACGCTATTTACCTGGGTAACTGCTAGTTGATCCAGAGGAAGGCAAAAAAATCTTGAATTTTAAAGCCTCTCCAATTTGCATCAAAGGGGATCTTAGATCTAGCAGGGAGCTGTTATCTTGTGTTAGGGAGCTGCTATCTGGTTACCTTCCCATTGTTCTTTTGTTAGGCTGCTGGGGGGGTGATATCAGTCCAACTTGCAGTACAGCAGTAAAGAGTGACTGAAGTTTATCAGAGCACAAGTCACATGAATGGGTCAGCTGGGAAACTGACAATATTTCTAGCCCCATGTCAGATTTCAAAATTAAATAGTTAGATCTTTTAAATAAATGATTTCAGTGCAGAATTCTGCTGGAGCAGCACTATTAACGGATACGTTTTGAAAAAAACATGTTTTCCCATGACAATATCCCTTAAGGCTTATGCCACACAGGAAGATCCAGGGAGATTAGTCGCCTGGCGAGCATACGAGATAGGACTTGCACATGTATGTGCACATACATTGAGGGGAAGGGGAGCAATGAGTGGTGAATCTGGGCCTGCATCATGCCAATGTGTCAAGGCTAAGGTTTCCACCTGGCCGGTATTTTACTGGCCTGGCAGGTAAAAATGTTGCTTGATGCCAATGTTATTTATAGGGAAAAAGCATAAAAACATAGGAAGGCTGGTATTTTTTTTACAGAAAAGGTGGCAACCCTAGTCAAGACCCACCTTAGGCCAACCTGTCCCACAGTTTAG
Organism: Xenopus borealis; assembly: GCA_024363595.1. Taxonomy (NCBI): domain Eukaryota; kingdom Metazoa; phylum Chordata; class Amphibia; order Anura; family Pipidae; genus Xenopus; species Xenopus borealis. The sequence goes on from CM044442.1 coordinate 94,001,581, forward strand.
GAACTTCTGCTTTAGGATGACATTTTTATTTCCAAACAACCTACTTTTAGTGGGATAGGCAACAACCACCTTCGGCAGTGTGGAGAATCCCACCATACTAAAGTTTACCTCAAGAGAGGCTGCCACCTTCGGGAAAGAAATGCTGCCCTTTCAATATGTTAACTTTTTGCCTATTAATAACATTATCAATGGAGAGTGGAGACAGTACAATACATTACACACAGTTGGTCATGCAAGAATCAACTACGTTGTTATTCATAAATTTACTAGTATTATGAAAAAAACTGTGCTGTGCCCCAATCAGTTCAAATGTTTTTAGTAAAATGATTATTAAATCTCAGCAATCATGTGCTGCCTACATGTTAAGTTGTCATGTGCAGAAAAAAATAAAGCTTTTACAAGAAGAATCATGAAACATCAGAGCAGTATGTCATTCTGAAAGGTTTAAAATTGAACTGTAAAATAGGATGAATATCCTTTAGCAGCACATTTCGAAGCATGGACACACTAGATTCAGCCTAAAGGCACAAGTGTGGTAACAGAGCAGATCAGATTAGCAGCCACAGGAGGGGAACACAAGTGGCTACTGAAAGAAACTTATTGGAATTTTATAATGAACACAATAAATCCAGGGTCAGTCTGTTCTGGCTGCATCCAGAGCAAAACACAGCAGATTACTTGCAAAAACAGCAGCAAATAGGAAGATTCAGTTTTTTACTTGGAAGTTTTGTTTCCTTCTTATCCCCACAACGATGCAATACAAGTGGCCATTTATATCAGTATATGAAATATTCACCAAGAGACATGATAGGGCTCAGTGTGGGCTCCTTTGTATTAAAGATCTGCACCTGCCACAAGCACTATCCAGATCCACATAATCTGTCTGTATAGAAATCACTCACATTAGTAATAAACAGTATGATTTTTTTTCCATTTCCACATAATATTATTTAGCTCGACTATTGTTTTAATTAAATACAATTGAGCATTTCCAGATAAGATCTATTTCCTCTAAATATCTGTAAATTGACTGAGTAAATCAAATAATTAAGTTTGCCTAGACAGCAATTAGGTATGTTCATGTTTATGCGGCAATACACAATCAGATGATGGTTGCTGATTCAGCCTTCCCACTAAATTATCTGCAAAAAACCTTCATGTATTGGACCAAATGCATCAATACTGTACTGGTTGAAAAGACTGGGTCAATAGTATATTTTATCCTGAATCAGGAAATTCCCTTTTGTCCGCTTACCTTCATTAAATAAATATAAAAATAAAGAAAAATAGAAGACAGTGAGCTATGTAAGTGGTCCATGACTAACTGTTGTGACTAAGTCCGTGTGTTATCTAGTTAGATCAAAAAAGATAAATCTGTAAGCTGTATCCCCCGTATTTTCCAATTCACTAAATTTCTAAATAACAAGGCATAGAATTTTTTTTTCTGTATATGCCACAAAATAGCTCACCTAAAGTTAGGGTTGACCCGGGTGTAGATGCCCCGGTCCAGCACTAAAGTCACAAATCTCTAGCAACTTCAAGATTAACAGTCATCAATTGGATATCGCACTCACCAAGTCCGGTCTCTGGCTCGGGTGCCGTGCCCCAAGCCCGTAGCTTAAGTGTGAAAACCAATTGAAAAAAATGCACGCATACTAACAATACGTTACAATTTTTAAACACGATTAAAGGAAATGACGTCTGGATTAGCACCATTTGTGGCCAATCATCAGACTTACAATTGAACAACCATATTAAACATTAACAGTCAAAACAGAAAAAAGCTCATATTGTAAAGCATGGAATCTACCTGTTTTGTGATAAGCAATGCATTCCATGCTTAACAATATGAGCTTTTTTTTCCTGTTTAAAAATTGTAACGGATTGTTAGTATTTGTTCCTATGACTACTAAATGCTTCAGGACATAGGACTTTAAACCAGATGGAATAAAGTTCAACTTTTATTTCACCGGCTGGTTGCAGGAGTGTGTGCGTTTTTTTCAGATTTATCCAGTTATAGGCCAAACTTCCTACAAACAATTGTAACTCAGTCTAAATTTGGATACGCTAATTAAGCAGAGAAAAGAAAAGCTTCTTCTCTGAGATAACTGCCTTTCCTTAAGGCCCGGTCTGAAGGTTGATGAGGGGCATAGGGAATTGTTCTCCAACTGAAGCAGAACTACCACAGGCTGCCCAATATTGAAATAAAATTATTATTGTTGCAATTGTGCAACATATATTCCTCCTATCCACAAGACTTTTTGCATACAGTAGAACGGCAGATCTTTAGGAGTTCCAGGGTCAACACCTTTTTTTTGTAACCCCTATAGATAGCTCTTTCCACCAGGATTCTGGAATCTAAAAAAGCTGGAAAGCTTGGTTTGTTAAGCATTGAATATCTTGATGTTCACATCTTTTTGTCATGAAAATTTACAACAGGTACATCTTATATACTACCATTGTACGTGTGTGGGAATGCCATAAAATGCATTTAATGCCTACAGACGGAAACATACAGTTCCACGATACATTCTCTTCAAATTTACCGCTGTGTGAGGTACACTATTCCCTGAAGCCATATTTGCACACATAAGGAAAATATTAAAGGGGAACTCCGTCTTCCAAACCAAATTTTGATGGTTGTTGATATAAAGTAACAGTAGTCAGACAGTTCAGCTCAATAGCCAGATAGTTCAGCATAGTAGTCAGCAGGGGACTTGGCTTATGGAACAGTTCCAAACCATTAAAAATCATGAAAAGTCTGCATATTTTTTAACTGATGTACACTGCAAAGTTGCTTGAAATGAAGTTTACTTTTGAAAAAGTCTAAGTTATGTTTGTGTGGCATTCCCCCTTTAATAATTGTGCTTTGTGAGAAAACAACTGATAGGAAGTTACAACAAGGGAACTGCCATGGATAGGTGTAACAGGAGGACAGTTCCAGAACTGTAATAGCAAGGAGAAAAAATATGAAAAAGATTGCTTTTGTTCAACCTGTAACGTTTATTGAGTCAGTCCAAGGCACGGGAACCTACAATTTAAAAGAGATTTTAAAGGAGAGAAGGAATAAAAAAGAATGCGTGCCAGTATATATGTGAATTTTGCCTACTAATTTTCCAAAAGCGTTGGTTTTCAGCTACCCCCTGTTCTCTTGCTGTTAAATGACTTTCATTTCCCCCATATTTACAATTTCAGAACAATGCTGCAAACAGCATTCAAATCATATATATACCAATTTTAATCATAAAAAAAAGAATATCTCCATAACCATATATTACTCTTTATGGGTCTTTGTCATTGTAATGGCTGCCTAGAACTACAATTTCAATCAATGCCATGTGAGTCAATCTATTTCAGACAAAAAGAAAAACATTGGGATCAAATCAATTGTTGTGCAGAAAGCATTGCTTTTATTTAAACTGCCCTAGATCATGCAATCTGTGCTGGCTGTTAGACAGATTGTTGAGTATTTGTAAGGCTAAATAAAGGTCTTGCTACTTTATAAAAGCACATGTATTCCCTCCATGGCTTTTCTTTTGAAGAATTTCATGGACCATTCATGCTGACTATTCTCACATTCCGGCTTGTCATTCGAATAAGTGATTACAGCACTGCTTGTCTTCTGTGTGAATTAAAATGCAATAAAGTCTCAAGGCCAGAGTAGGATTTACAGCTACTGCAAGTAAGTCCTGGTTCCAGCACGCTTCTTATTCAAGCATTATAGGGAGCAAAATGATTATAGATAAAATATTTGAGCAATGGCACACATACTTAATGTCTATACATGTAATATTCTAGCTTGGAGAGCCTGTTCCAATTTTGAATGCTTCCCTTTTTACTTCACTTTTACATTTTACATAAACAAATTGCTGCTAAAAGTAATGGATTAACTGATTATTTGTGCTTTACCGTTACAGATAATCAAACAGAAAGAGATAATTTTTTTTTTTTTTAAACATAGCAATGAGATTTGCAACAGGTCATTCATGCCATCTACAGTATAAACAACACCTAAAGAATGATTGCTCCATTGACATTAACTTCTAGAGGCCCCTTTCAGGGGAATCAGATGCAATGCAAAGCTGAATACACAAGATGTTTCTGCACTAAAGGGGCCTCTTTATAAAATTATTTTTATATGGGGAAAATTAGTGGTTAAAAAGGTGACACATTAAAAATGTATAAGGCTGTGTGTGACCTGTGAAAACAAGTGTTTTGCAGATTCCAATTTGGAGTGTGGGAGTGTACACCTATAGAATGAGTCATGCATTTATTTATGTATTTATTGCTTAAAATGCACCAAAATGAACCATAAATGCCGCAATTACCATAAAAAAACTATGGAGGAACAACTACAAGCATTTTGCTCGCTGAGCACCAATCTTGTGATTGCGTGTTTCTTTTCACACTGTGTGGCAAAGCCCCTAAATGGGTAGTTTACAATAACTTTTAGTATGATAGATATCTGAGACAATTTACAATAGATCTTCATTTTATATTTTTTGTAGTTTCTGAAGAATTCTGCCCTTTGTTCAGCAGCTCCCCACTTTGGAATTTTACCCACTCGCTGGTCACTTTATCCTAGTCACCAGGCTGTGGTTAAATTGAGAGACTGGTATATGGCTATGAGTAGGCCTTAAAAGAAAGATAAGTGATAAAAAGTAACATCATCAATAAAACTGTAAGCCGAGAATCTGCCAGGGTCAGTATATGCACGGCCATTACCAGGGGGACACAAGGGGTACAGCCATACCACGTCCAGTGGTTTTTGAGCCGAAAAATAGAAGCTGCCAAAAGGAGTCGAAGAAGAGGAGAATGAAGAAGACATTTTAAAGGGGAATTCAACCCCTCCCGTGCTAACTAGGTGACGGGTCCCCTTTAAGGTAATTTCCCTGGCCACCAATGTTTTTGTTTTTATCTTTTGGGGGGGGGCATGGTCACCAATATTTTTTCATAATTTGTAGTGGGTCCCTTAACTAGGAGGGCCCTGACCACCAATTTTTTTAAAACTTGTTTTTGCAAAAATATTTGTAGGGAGGCACTGGCCACTGGCTTTTTATAACTTGTGTCGGAGGGGCTTGGAGCAGGGTTGGGGCAGGCAGGAACCCCAGAATTTTTTGTTGTACAGGGCCCCATCATTTCTGATGGCTGCCCTGAGTTTATGTTCAACATAAACTAATCTCTCATGTTTTATATTGCATTGTTCATGTAATACATAGAAGGGATCATTAGTTAACAAGTTAAAAAGAAACAGATTTGAAATTAAAAAAAAATGTTATTTCATACTAATGAATTAATAGTGCATATCTTCCTGTAACTGATCAATATTAAGACTTAATCCTTTGCAAGACTTAGATAAGAAAGTAAAGCAGAATGCAGAAATAAAATAAAAAAGACTACTATTTCTGACATAGCCTGATATCTCTGCCAGCTTGTTCTACACTGTATTAGCAACTCAAAGCTTTCTGTACTCATCTCTTTTATAACTACAGGCAAAATGTGCACACATTTAAAAGACACAGGAGTGTCAGAACTTGGCAAATTCTGACTAGGAAAAAATGTAAAGGTAAAATTTTTATTTTAATCAAAGGATTGTGAGCCACAGCTTCGGATGCGCTGTACAGTGAAAAAGAAGGTAAACGCATATAATATTTATGCACATGTCCCCAATACACTATCTATATATAAATGTAATAAATATATATATCAGGTAATTAGAATATTCTGCTTCTGCCAGACAGAAAAATATCCAGACAAAGTTAAATATATCACTGTTGTGGATGCTTAAAAACTTTTGATACATTTACCCAGAGTCCCATTTCTGAAAAGATTAAGTGCGGTAACACCGAATAAAGCAAAATCAGTAATTCCAAATAGTAGAATCTTGTACTTTCCAAAAGGCATGATCTATTTTAGTATAGCTACAGTATAGCAAGGATTAAAAAGAAATACAATAATAACCAAAACTAGCACAAGGGACAACACAAATACTGAGCTTTCAAGCAGTGTTCCATCCTTGGACCTTTATTTTGCCATGACAGCATGAAGTGTGAAGCAAAGTAGATAAGCTGGTGGCCGGCTATTTCACAGCTGATAAGACATGATCATTGTTGCGGAGAAGATGACCTGCATTTAGTATTTCTTCACCTGCCCTTTTTAGATTTTTACTTCCATAAACTATTCTACTTTCATTACATCCTCTCACATCATTCAGCTACTGACTCATCACTGCTATCTGACAACTCTGACCCACCTTTTCCCTTGATGGAAGCAGGGCAGGCTCTAAAAACAGTCCCAAGCAGTTTACAACTATTAATTTAATTCAGGGCTGCAGTTTCAGATATAGTGAAAATGCTTTTTTTTCAAATGTTTTTACACATGAGAAATAATAGTCTGCAGACAGAACTAGAACTGTTTGGTCGTGACCCTTAGAGTGCCCAACATCTTTGCAGAATATATGTATTTTTAACTACCTGATATCTTATATCTTTAAAGGGGTGGTTCACCTTTAAGGTAACTTTTATTATGTTATACAACGGCCAATTCTAAGCAACTTTTCAATTGGTTTTCATTATTTATTATTTATAGTTTTATAGTTATTTGTCTTTTTCTTCTGGTTCTTTGCAGCTTTCAAATGGGCGTCGCCGCCCCCTTCTAAAAAAACAAATGCTCTGTAAGGTTACAAATGTATTGTTATTGCCACTTTTTATTGCTGATCCTTCTATTCAGACTCTCTCCTATTTATATTCCAGTCTCTTATTCAAATCAGTGCATGGTTGCTAGGGTAATTTGGGCCCTAGTTACAAGACTGCTTAAAATGCAAATTGAAGAGCTGCTGAATAAAAAGCTAAATATCTCAAAAACCACAAATAATAAAAAATGAAAACCAATTGCAAATTGTCTCAGAATATCACTCTCTACATAATACTAAAAGTTATCTCAAAGGTGAACAACCCCTTTAACTACCTGATATCTTATTTATCAAAAGTAACTCAAAGCAACTGGACGTGCTGAGAAATTTTAATGAAGATGTTTCACTGCTCATCCAAGCAGCTTCTTCAGTTCAACTGACTGGTGTAGGGGAGTTCTCGGCATATAGACTCTTCCAACAATCCAATCACAACGGCAAATTGTAACTCTTCAGAGAGGTGACATCTGAAATTCACAGAGGTGTGGATTCTGTGTAGTTACAGTGATAAGATTACCAATGTGTAATGCAAGAAAACAGGTGTTACTTGTGAGAGTTGCATGAATGGATGTGTAAATAGTTCTAAAACCGCCAGGGAACAGATGTGAAAACAGCATTGTATGTAGCAGATAGGTGGTGTCGAAGCTTCAGTGGTTGTAGCACCCCATGACCTCACTTTAAACCAGTGGTAGCCCTATGTTTTTAAAAATAGGCATTGGTTTGGGAATCTCTCTCTCTTAAAAGCCGCACACTGGC
>CM044442.1:94053167-94069046 GCA_024363595.1 Xenopus borealis
CGCTGGCGTATTTTAGCATAGGAGGGTGATAGTCTGAAAAAGATTGATATTTTTTTGGGGTAGTTTCCCTCCTTCTCCCCTACATTTCCTAACATATGGCAACTCAACTATACAGGGGGCACATGTAGGGCAATAGGACAACTTTATTTAATTTATTAAAGGTTTCCTGGGATGTAGTGGCTGTAACATATACTTCTATTATAAGTTAAAGTTCCAGCGTTAAACAGCGCTCTGCCTAGTGAAGTAACACTAGCACAACTACGCTACCGTTCGCCGACCTGAGCGTAAATTTGCACTTTAGTGAATTTGCGTAGTGCTGGCAAAAATTCGCCTGGCGAAGTGCGCGCGAACGGTAGCGAAGCCAACGCTAGCGAATTTGCGCATCTTAGTGAATTGGCCCCATAGAGTTTTGCCTTGCCTAATTCAATGTGCTTGATTAACTGAATTACACCAGAGGTGTAACTGACTGACCTGTAATAAATGTTTCTAGTAACTAAAACTGAAAAGTTCAGGAGCTTTGTCGGCCGATATATAAAAATTTATTTGTAAACAAGTAAAAGAGAAAACTTGTATACTAAATGCTTCAGTCCACAAAGATTTCATTTGCAGATTTAGATTAAAAACAACACAACAGAAAAACAACCATGATTGCGCTTAATCAGTAGTCCCATTACAGAGAATATGAGACGAGAGTTAGCTAAATCATAACTCCTTGAAATCCAAAAACCCAAAACATTTGTCTGCTTGCTGATTATTACAAAATGCAACTTTCTGGAACAGAATTTGGGATAGCGCCTCTTTCTTTGCTAAAAAGCAGACCCGAATTTGTGGAGAGGCCACCTAGGCTCAGGCCTAGGGCGGCAGGATTTTAGGGGGCGGCATGCTGCCCAACCTCACCCACATTAGTTAAGAGATTTTAATTCTGGCCATTGCTCTGTCCTCATGATGAAAATTTGAGCAAATAAAAGGGAGGGGACAGGGGCGGCAAATGACAGCGGGCTTAGGGGCACCCACTATGTAAATCCGACCCTGCTAAAAAGCTAATCAAATATAATTCCAATGACAAAGGTGGTGTCAAACACCTGACTGCAAATTCTCATAGTGACAATGCAAGTGAAAAGGTGCCAAAGTGCACTCCTATTTGGATGTCTCAATAGCATTTCCTAAAGGGTGATTCCTGAATGGCTGTTCAGTAGAACATGCACTTGCACCAAATTGTATCCACTTAGGTGTAAAAGTGAAATGCGGCCAATAATGCCAGAGCTCAGGGGCTGTTAATTATAGGGATGGAAGTCACACTTCCACTTATCAGAGGCATTTCACAAAGCCTCATTTGTTGCGCATTCACGTATATATATATATATATATATATATATATATATAGACAAGATGCATATCTACATATTATAGCTATGGAAGAATAGGAAAATGGATAAATAAGAACAGGTTCCCATTACATAATAAAATAAAATTCTCACCATAGCAACACATACATCTGGAAAGCAGCTAGGCAGTGGCGTAACTACTCCCTGGTGGGCCCTGGTACAGGATGGGCACCTGGGCCCCCCTGTTGGGCCTTTACCTCTATAAATCCCATGCTGGAGTGTTGATGGCATGTGTGCTGTAAAATATCCCCCTAGATAACTGCCTGCAATAACCATTATCGTGGCTCAGACGGGCCCCAAGGGGGTGGGGGCCCTGGTACAATTGCACCCTCTGCACCCCTGTTAGTTACACTACTGCTGCTAGGGTGCTTGTATTGAAAGCACAGATAGCAACTATAAAGCAGTTTGACTTTTATTTGATTTTATTTGATTTGACTTGTTTGAATTCCCATGCTATTTAGTGAAAATTTTTAAACCAATGAAAAATCAAATAAACAATACATTTGCTATTTTATTCACTGCACCTTAGGCATGTGTTTGTTATGGATTGAGAATGCTTTCTCCTGACATACTGTATTTTTTTTTTTTTTATAACAAATTATCTGCAGAAAGCTGGAAATTAGCTCAATGTGCAAGCTGGGGCATATCCGCCTACAAAAGCCAGCTGTTTTAAAAATACACCTGCTCTTTGGGCTTCGATGATTTATTTAACAGGTGAAAAATATGTAACCTTTTCTACTTGAACGATCTACTGATGTTTCACATTTATAAAGGTTATGCATTTGCCTGTGTAAATGAAATCTTTAATTTCAAGCTTAAACCTCTCAGAGACGAAAGTTCTCAACCCAAGATAAATGTGTGGGTAATTATTCGCTGTTCATTACATTTGTACACAGCAAAATTAGCAGCACTAGCTCCGCCGAGGCCAAGTTCATTCTGCATCCTGGTTTAAAAGGGTTAATCTAGACCTAATTTGCAGGTTTTAGTATTCATTATGCAAACACAATGTTGCTTGAGGGATTTAAACCATAATTGTCCTCCAAATGCATGCTGAAAGAATTTCATGGTCAATTTTATCTTAGCAGCTACTGTAAGAGAATGTTGTATCATACTGTCAACACTTACAGGCAATGATATTCCCATATCTGTTCTTCATTCTGTTCTCATCTTTCTTTGCAGTATCCCATGGTGCTGCCTGTCCTTCAAAGAAAGTCTGAAAAAAGGATAGATAGGCTAAATGCGGCAGCAGATAAAAATGGAACCAGAGAACATTAATTCCAAATTATGTGACCGTTTTAAATAATGGGAAAAAAATACAGCTTCTGTAGAGATGATTGGTTAGCCACTATGCAGTTGGTCCACTTTCCTTCCCTATATGCAAAACTTAATGGATGGATCTTTTAAAAGAAGAATCAAACAATAACTATATATGATAAGTTCAATTAGGGATATATAAGAAGCTTCTTCTTTTCTTCAACAAGTTTTAATATTTGATTGCCCATAAATATCCCTTAGGGCCCATATACAGTGCACTTATGCCAGTACGTGTGGAAGAGGTAAGTTGTTCTTTCTGCCTTGTGCTGAACAAAGCTCACACACGTGCAGAAAGCTCATGCACAAGTGAAAATAACAATGAGCAAGGTTTTGCATTTATTACACCATACCCAGTGGTTGTAAGATAACCCACTGACAACCTGTGCCCCATCAGTTGTTGTTGAAGTGCAATACCCAGCAACTTAAACCACATAAAATGCCATAGATCAGCAAGTTCTACTTCATTAATGGGCAATGCAAATTATGTTTTGCCTCAGGATCATCTATACGCAAATCTCATCAGTTCAAGTGTAGAGCTAACTGGATTATTCTTTATACTTCTTTCCCGAAATAAATTTAAGGTCAATTATAAAGGACATACTGGACAAAACTCCCTATATTTTGTGCTCTTGTACATGCTTGCTAGAGAACACTTGGGAAGGGTGTGACTTAAGATACCCCCATGCATAACACCAATTGCAGCATACTAGCAGTATCTAAGAATAATAATTACAATTTTTGTGAACTCATTGTTTATATTTTTATGAAAATATTATATCAAGTCTTATATTTTCTAAGCGATAGACAACTTAACACACAGAACCAGGTCCCTGGATCTCAGTTAAGAAGTTCTACATATAATTCATATCTACATATAGCAGGCCCCAAAATATTTGTATTTGGAGTACCATATTAGTAGCTACCCTTCTAAAATGTCTCTCAGATTCAAAAATGGATCTTGTTTTATAAATTCACAGCAACCAATCAGCAAGTTGCCTGTACATGTCTGCTGTTTGACACATCTGATTCATTGTTATGGGTTACTATACCCTGAAGTGGAGTACTGTACAGGTATGGGATCCATTACTTGGAAACCCATTATCCAGAAACCTCCAAATTACAAGAAAGCCATCTCCTGTAGACTCAGGTTTAATCAAATAATTGACATTTGTAATAAAACAGTACCATGTAATTGATCCTAAGATAAGGCGAAGATTAGATAAGATTGGAGGCAAGCCAATCCTACTGGCTTTATTTAATGTTTAAACTATTTTGTAGTAGACTTTATGTGTTGTGATCCAAATTATGGAATTATGGAAGTCTTTAACCCAGCTTCCTAGCATTCTGGATAACAGCTACCTATAATATGTACAGGGGCACAGCACCAATGAGACTGAATTTAAAACCAGAAATTCTGCTTTTCTAGTGTGACCCACCCCCCGGTCCCCCAATTGTGCAAGGAAGGTAATTGATGGGGGTTGAAGTGGCCGATGACATTGCAGGAGCAAAGTACTGTGTAAAAAGGTGCAAAGTTTGCTACTGCTACAGCAACCTATAGCAATTAATCAACAGGTGGCAATTTATGCATGGCGATACAGGCAATGAACAGCTTTCCAAAGATGCACAGGATTGGGTATGCTTCCTGTAGTTTTCTGTATAGCCACTCCAGTGAGTGCTAATGTTCTGGAAGCGGCAAGGTTGCAACTGGCATCTATTAGCTAAAAAAATTGTTGTAAAACAATTAGGAGCAGATTTATTAAGGCTCAAACTGAAAATTCAAATTTGAACTCTCAAATTCTATTAGGGAGTTATCCAAAATCGATTTGAGCTTTATAAAAATTGGAATTAGATTTTCAATATTCACCATTATCTGTCCTTTAAGAATTCGAATATTCGTCACCTAAAACCTGGCAAATTGCTGTTTAAGTCAATGTCAAAAGTAAACATGAATCTTCAGAGAAAAAAACCAAATCAATTTGATTCGAGTTTTTGGGTCATTTAAATTCATCTGAGTTTGAAAAATATGATCTTATTAATAAAATTTGATTTGTCGAATTTAAAATTTATGGGAGTTTAAGGGAGTTTTAAAAACGTGAATTCGAAATTCGACCTTTGATTAATATGCCTTGCCCATGGTCACCATAATGTATTGGCAAAATGCTCATTCCACACTGCGTAAACTCAGACTTGAATGCCAAGTTTCTTCCACAGTAAAATCAAAGGAATCTATGATTCTGGATTAGGGAAGCTAAATGTAAATGATTCATCCAGAAATGATTCATTCATCAAATCTTGCTAATAATCTTGAGATAAGGCCAGATCCCTGGTCCATTATATGAAACTCCTTAACATTTTATGTTCCATATGGATATTCCACTGTTCACCCAAGGAACCAGCTGAAAATATTTAAACAAATTGTCTTAATCCAAGAGTTAAAAAGATTGAAAGTGATTGAAAGATATTCTAGTAGAAGCAAAAGTCAAAAATCATACCAAAGATTTATATCTCCAATCTGTGAATGTGTATTAAACAAAGGAGTCAATTTATCCTGTTGGACTGCAAGAATATACACATGCTATCTACTAAATACTGCAATAAACTAAAGACCATGTCTATGTGCAAAGTAAACAGACAAGAATTATAGTTTGTTTCATGAAGCTGGCAATGAACATGAATACTTAATTATTCAAATGGCATAAATACGATATATATGAAAATAAAGGCTGTATTTATAATTAACAACGGGTGCATTATAATTACATTCAAAAACATTTGCATAATTTAAGCCGCTACAGACTGAAGAAAGGTTTTTCATGTCCGTTTAATGGGAAATAATAAAATATACAACAATTTAAGAGGTTACTTAAAGTGACAACTAATTTTTTCTCACTCACTGCTCTTAACAATGTTAAAATGAAAAGTAGTTAGACGAATAAAAGCCACAACACAGAGCAGAGTGAACAGGAATTAAATCTGTAAATATATAATTATATCCTTTTTTTTCTGCATATACAGAGAGGACTTTTTCAGGTGTTGGCAGCCAATTCACATAGATGTGTTAAACCACTGATTAGGACATACATTTGTGTATAGTCTTTATTTTCAGTTTTTGAAATAAACAAAAAATAAACAGGGGAGATACAGAGAACAAAAGTTCAAGGGTACCAGCAGTCATGTAACTTATAACTCAAGTAGCATGCAAGTCATGACAACAAGTTTTAACCATTCATTATACAGTAATATTAATTAAACTTGGTCCTAATACATATTCTAATTATAAAAATTGTGTGGGGTTGAGCCTATATTACCAAATTAAAGTCTATGGGGTTGTAATAGTAGATAACAGCTTTATTGTTTTGCTGTTCCTTTGTCTTTTAAGTACTTAAGTATTTTTAATGTAGTTTTGATCAATTTCTAACCAAACCACATGATAGGTTTTGCTATTAACATCTGATGACTCAGTTCAGCACATGTATTTGGTCTTCATCAACCTGAACATGCTTATCTCCTTTACAATCAAATCACTACAGCTTAATATAAGTAATTTGAAAATAAACTGGACTTGCTGAGAAATTTTAATGAAGATGTTTCACTGCTCTTCTGAGCAGCTTCTTCAGTTCAACTGACTGGTGTGGAGAGTTCTTAGCTTATAGATAGCAATGTCCAAATCTTGGATAAAGAAGACTGCTGGTTTGACAGAGGCATTAAAAAGGCGATTCATGTCAGGGTGGAGAAACTATCCCTGAGCAGAGGTGGGGGACTTTGCCACCACCTGTCTGCTACATACAGTGCTGTTCTAACATCTGTACCCTGGCAATTTCAGAATATTTCACACATCCATTCATGCAACTCTCAAAGTAACACCTGTTTCTAGGACTTGAATGACACATTGGTAATCCTATCACAGTAACTACACAGAATCAACACCTCTGTGAATTTCAGATGTCACCTCTTTGAAGAGTTACAATGTGCCATTGTGATTGGATTAGTGGAAGAGTCTATATGCCAGTTGAACTGAAGAAGCTGCTTGGATGAGCAGTGAAACATCTTCATTAAAATTTCTCTGCAGGTTCAGTTGTTTTTCGAATTACTTATATTAGATATACCATGACCTGTATGAATGAAAATCTTCATAGTCACTACATCTTAACTTGCCCACGAAGCCCATTAGCTTTCAATTCCCCCTTCAATTTATAGCAGGATAAACAAACTGTAGTGTGGTAAGGGATAGGCTGTTAGTGGGGTACTGACATTAATAATCAGACATTGATCAACAATTAACTATATACCAGCACTCTTACACTAAATACTTTATATGGCTACATCACACATCATATTTCAGAGTTGTCTTCTTTTTTACCTAAGCCCCAAGAGAACAGCTGATCTATTTGTGTATGTCAGTTAAAAATTGTAATATGTAATATGGGTCCTTCTTTAATGTTTGATAATGTTATGACAGACAAGTGGGGATGAACTTGTCTGGGAGCATCACCATCTTTTATTCTCAAAGGGATCCCTTGCTGCATGCATGTGCAGTATAGTAAAGCCAGAATAGAGTACTTTCACCTTTCCATAGGCAACATATGACAGTCTAGATATTTCAAAACCTCACAAATTATCAGGGCCCATGTATTAATCAGCTAAAATTTCTCTGTAACATATCAGTTTAATGAAATTGGTAATTCAGCATAGGAATGATTGACAAAGGTTAACACAAACACAAACAGTAGTTTCAAAATATGTGATTTTATTAAACATATATATATATATATATATTTATTTATGTAATAATATGTTTTAAAAGTGGGAAATTTGGTACTGAGAATTTTCCTTTAAAACAAAATCGTGTTTGACTAAGTATAGTCTTCTTTAATTGGATTTACACTATATCAATGCTCATTTTTCTCAAGTGGTTAGTTTAGTAAGTCATGTGTTTTACACTTTCGATTAATTTTGGAAGGATATTTTACCTGAGAGAGAAATCAAGTTTTATTCCTGCATAACTACACTTGGAGGTAACATTCATGTCTGTGATTGAAGATAGATGACAGTTAGGATGGTAGATTTATATGAGGACTTCAGCACAGGTTTCATATAACCTAAAGTACTTTCTTCTGATAGTGGAAATAATAATCTCTGTAATCTTATATTGCATATACATACTATTTTACAAAGCTGAGTACATGGAGACCCTTCCTCACACAGCATAAACTGCAAACTGAGAGAAACATGTACAGTCACCAAAAGTTGTCTATAAAAATGGCTTCCCTGTATGGGTGCATGGACTAGCTGCACCTCTTTAAAGCTGGCCATAAAAGCATGTATTCAGAGGTGCAGACCTGTGCCTGATTTGGTCACCCTGGTTTCAAATAACTTCGTAAATTTTAAACTGTAAATGGTTTATCCTTAAAACGGGGAAGAGCAGGTCAATGATACTTGACGTAAAGTGTCCTGTTTAGAAAAAACTTTGTTTTTTTTTCAAATAACAGGCCGTTTGATGCCTTGCCGAAGCCTAAAACCCTGGGTAAAGGCCTGTTTTGTCACTTACTTAGACAGCCCTGGTTCCATGTATTTGACTGTTATAGCATGTATTTAACTTTTTTCTAGAGAACCTAATGTACGAACAGTGACCCTTATTACTATTTTTTCTGTTCATGCATACATTAAATACTGTATTATTTTTCACAAGTGAACTGCATAGAGAGAAAAATCAAGGGTAAGAATATATACTGAACTCCTGGCATATTTTTCCTTTGATGGTTTCTTCTTTAATCCTACCTTATCTCTATTCTGCTACAATAGTCCATTCAAGATCAAAAGACAAAAAAGCAAGAGTAAATCATTTATTCTGTAAATGCCTGGGGCTTAATTCATTAGTGCTTAGAAATATCTCCTTAGATTCAGCTCCGCTTCCTTAAAGAATGATAATGGAAAAGGTGTTTAAAGTTCGCTTGCAATGAACACTTCAATTATTGACAAAAAGGAATATCACGATGATTACGACAAAGGAGCCATATCCTCAGTTGTCGAATTCTACATTCTACATACCTCTTCCCCTCATCAACAGAACAGAAAAAGTCTTCCACTTTTAAGATACCAGGCTTTAGAGAAAAAATGTGTTAAATTAACTGTATATAAACTGTTTATATTAACACTTTAACATACAGCTACCCAGATGAAGCCCACCCACATAGAACAAACATGTACAAAGGGAATACTATCCCCATACCAGATGACAAATTAAAACAAAGCTCTATAAACTTCTTCAAAGGGGTTTTATCATTAAAAAAAACTATATAACCTAATTGTTTATATGAATACTAAGCGAAAAGATGTTCTTGTGTTCATAAAACCAATCTTCAAAGAGGCAAGGCATTAACTACAGGTCAAGATCTCTCTGAATTCTGGTCTGAATCCCACTGTCAATACCATTACTAGGGATGGGTGAATAAATTCGCCAGACATGAATTTGAGATGAATTACCGCGTTTCGCCGCAAGCAAATTAATTTGCAAAACTGCAGTGACAATTTGCTGGCAAAAAACCCGCCACATTAAAAAAATGGGCGTGCATCAGAATTGTGGCTTGCTTCAAAATGTAGTGAGTCAAAATTATTTTGACCCCATCAACTTCAATGCATTTCGTGAGTTTCGCAAAGTGAAACAGCACATCACTAACCATTACCCCTTAAAATATATTTCCCTTTTTGACACAAGTTCATTCAGTTTGGATGAAGTAGAAAAGGTGTATAGATATTCTCTATTTCTTTTTTTACATAGACATACACAATTCCACTCATGCCATGATAATGTACCTCTGCTTCCTGGGATATTTCTTGAATGGCATTGTTTTTATTTTTGTAAGGGATTATATTTCCCTTTAGTAGTGATGGGCAAATCTCCCCAGTTTCGCTTCGCCAAAAAATTCGCGAAACGAGTCGCGGCACGCTTTTGACGCGCGTTGCGTTGTTTTCGGCGCGTGTCATGTCGTTTTCGTTGTGTCTTCGCCGAATTTTCGCCAGGCGAAATTTCGCTGGCGTTTCGCTAATTTATTCGCCAGCGGCGAATCTGGGAATTCGCAGTGAATTCACCCCATGCGAATAAATTCGCCCATCACTACCCTTTAGCAATGCTTCAAACTACTGTAGAGGCAAATAAATGATTTTAGTTATAGGAAGATATAGATTGTGAGAAGTACAGGGCAGGGGTTCCCTTCCTCTTATCTCTTTAACAGCCAGCACAAAAAAATGCATGTTAACTATATTTTGTGTTTATCTCTTATGGTATTATTGTATTGACTTTTTGTTAATGAATTATTATACTTTACAGCACTGCATGCACAAGTAGCCATTAATATATTAAAATATACATGCATACATACACTTATATAAGTAATACAAAATAATGTAGTGAGTACAATGTTAAATCCTTTCTAGAATTTTAGGTGTGTACTATGTAAAATGCATTCACTGCTTAGAATGGGTTCACTCTACTGCACGTAAATAATATATCAGCCATTAATGGCTTTTCTGAAAACAAATGAATCAGATCCAATTTTTTTCTGACCCCGGTCTCAGATTCCTTAGCCAGAACAAAGAAGATTCAAATCCTTTGCCTTGTCTCATGCATTTTCAACCTGGGTTTTAAATCTACAAATTCATAATTCAAATTAATTGAATCAGCATTCTTATAATTAATCATTTAGTGCTATTACCACATACAATTAAAAGTTTTACATTTTCATCATCTTAAAAGTAATTTAATCAATATTTTATTGCGGCCATGTAATTGATTTCATTATACAACACTGTTTTTCAGAATAAACTTGGGAAAATTAAATGAAAGGTGAATGGGATGCTTTGCAAATCATCTAAATGAAATGATATTTAATTGCTAACAGTACAGTAAGTCAACATAACAAATGCTGAAAATTTGATGCCAAAATACATTTTAAAAAAGTTAGGACAGGGCAACAAAAATTGTGTAATGCTAAAAAAACCTGGTGGAAGATCTCACCAATTAGCAACAGGTCAGAAACATGATTGGGTATAAAATAGCAGATCTGAAAGAGAAATAAACATGACGAGGGGTTGCCTGCATTTCAGAATTTTCACCCAGTGAAAACAAAGGAGACCCCCCCAAACTGCCAAGCAGCTGAAATCTTGGTATGAACGGGACAGTACTTTAAATTAACTTTATAGCTACAGCAACTGCTTTCCTCAGTTCCCAAACCTTTACATTGTGTTATTAAAAGAATAGGTGTTGCAACAGTAAACATTGTACTATTTGCTATTACATATAGGGGTAGATTCATCAAAGAGTGAAGTGAAGAGTGAAGTTCCCCCATAGAGTTTAAATTATTTGCAAATCATTGCATCTATTTTTATTCATATTTTGCATAATGCCCCCACTTTGTTTTTTGAATACTTTATTTCTCACCCTATTAAAAAGTTTTATATTTTTAGAATGATCATATTATTGAGGTATCTGAAAGCAACATTCATATCTGAATGTACACAGTACATTACTACAGAGCAAACCATTTTGAAATTAAAGTTAGTTCCATTGATGAGCAAGCTGATGTAACATCACCATGTCAGACTGGAAACAACTGTTGTACTGGCCTCTTTACATCACATACTGTCACTGTGCTTGTTACTTACTTTTAAGAATTGCTGGAGAAAGACCAGTGCAATACATAGGGTTATATGGAGAATGGATAGAGTTATTCAGGTTATAGTTAGCAGCATGACTTTCAGAACTACAATCATGCTTTTATGTTAATAGAACAGAAACCCACCATGATTTCAGACTCCTGACCATCAGTAACCTGACTGGACAAGTAACTGATTACTATTTAATTGGCAAGTTGGGTTGCTATTGAAGTAAAATTATACACTGCTACCATGAGTTCCACTCCTACTTCAACTTATATCACTGTTTAGTCACAGGAGTGTCAAAGTGTGCTTAAAGGTATACTGTCATGGGAAAAAAAAAATTTCTGCAGCTAAATCCATTTCTCAAAAGAGCAAACAGATTGTTTTATATTTCGTTTTGAAATCTGACATGGGGCTAGACAGTGTCAATTTCCCAGCTGCCCCAAGTCTTGTGATAGGCCCCCACCCAACCAGTGCCATCCAAAGCAGAAGCATAGCTAAAGGGGTTAGTGTAGAAACTCCATGAGCGCTTTTGATCAGATTTTTGGGTCAGATTTAATCTGATCGTGCTAAACAACATAATTGATTTTGTTAGATTATATAAAATCTGATCCCCCTATAGCTCCAATGTACTGTAAAGTCACATAAAGTTGGATGGAGTCTTTTGTTCATGTATTTACATCTGGCAGTCAAATTTCAATGAGAAAAAAAGTCTTTCCGACACTATGGGGGTTATTTATTAAGCTCCGAATTCTGAAAATTTGAAAAATGTGTTTAAAAAAAAAAAAGGCCTTATTTAAAATCATAAATTTTTCGGTATTTATTAAAGAGTTCAGCTAGAAATTAAATGATAGGTGGTGGTGGTGTCAAGTCTTCAAACTGATTATGTAGCTGTGTGGCTAAAATATTAATAATGAATGTTCAAAATAAATATCGAAAGTTCTATTTGGAAATTGCAGGAGATGAAAAAGACATTTGAAGTTCCTATTGCATTATACTTTCTCTGCAGCTGTCTCTCCACTGCCAACATACTGTGTAGTGCTTTCAGGTCCCTCATATCATACTCACTTCATATTCTTCTTTGAATCCATAGCCTTCAGCGCATTTCATCTGTGTGATGTGCTGCAGTAAGTCAGCTACACGGATGGCTGGATGAAGCTGCCCTGTTTGGTATGGAATATCAACTGGATCCCGTTTCTTGTATGTTTGAGGCTGGGCTAGACTGCTTGTTTCACTGTTCGTGTGGTTTTCGTCTATAATAAATAAAAATGAACTGCAGGTTATATATATATACTGTGTATATATATTACAGCCTAAGTGGGAAAATCAAATATAAATGAAAAAAGGAACTGTTTTGGGAATACTATAACAAAGAAGAAGAAGAAAGGGAAAACTAAATAAAAAGAAAAAATTGTGCTTCTTATTCAAAATAATGCATCATCAGGGAATGATTGCAAATCAGGAATTATTTTAACATGGCATGGCTTTCTACTGGAACAGAAAACCTTCCACAGCCAGGGAGGAACAAATGAACAATTCTTGACTTTTCTTGTGAAGAAATCATCTAATACAAATATGAAAGGTGGCAAAACACAGCAGATGGTTAGGTTACATGCAGTACTTTGCACAGGGAATGAAGATTATGGTTTACAATGTAAAATCAATAATTTGCACACAGAGAACCAGAACTGGACAGTTTACCGATAATGCGAAACGATACAAAATGGAACAAAAAATGACATGCAAACCAAGACAAAACCAACAGAATTTGTGGAAACTGGTTTGACATCCACACTACTCTACTCTTTTAGAGAGTTTAAATAATATGCATTGGGTACCAATCTTTCTAGACCACCCCCCAACAGATTGCCTCTTCAGAGGGTGAGATGGGAAACTTACCATTAATTGGCACTTTTAAGAAGATACATATCAGGATGGAAAAGAGTAGGAAAAAAATGAGACAGGGCATAAGAATTAAAATGTATTCATTATCAACACTGTGGCTCCTGACTGTGGTGAAAATCAAAACAGGAGAGGGGCCAAACAAAAAAAATCAAGTGCAAATAAAGGTAGTGTGTTTCTGATTGGTCATAAAGTTAGATGTATTTCAGAATACATGTCCAGTTTTCACTAATAATCTACTAAGTATATATCTATCATATATATATATATATATATTCATTTTAGTTTTAATGGAAAATATATAACAAGCTCTATACTATTTCATACTATCTGTATTACTTAATCTTTACTGGAGTTTTACAAACTGGACTCAAGACTTGTTAAAGTTCTAATGTATTCTACTTTTCTGAGTTATCAAAAAAAGATGACAATAGATTAAAGACAATTTCAGATAAAGACTTATCAAGGAATGTCATGCACATATGTGTACAGTGAAAATATTGGTCTATGAAGAGTTAATTATGGTTAAAGGACAAGGAAAGGCAAAAAAATCCCACTTTTACATTCTTTAATGAAAAAGAATATCTCCAATACACTTTAATTAAAAAATGTGTACCGTTTTTATAAGAAACCTGACTGTATGCAGTGAAATTCTCCTTTCATTTACTGCTGTTTATAGGAATTGGCAGACGATCCCTAACTGCTGGGCATGGAAACAATCATACTTATGAACAGCAGGGGGAGCCCCCGCCTTACTTCCCAGCCATGTAGAACTCCAGCAGCTTGCAGTCGGCGACTGTGTAGAGATTTGTATTGGATTTTATTTTTGCATTTTTACATCCCTTTTAACGTTTCCAACACCAGCTGCAGGGACAAAGATCATGGGGCCAGATTTAAACAGATACACTGGGATTCTACTTGGAGGATTATTTTGCTGCAGCCACTGGTTCTGCAGAGTTGGAGAAAGTTAGTATTAAACAATACAAATACTATAAAATCCACATTAGATTACATGACAACACAGGACTCAGTGCAGTCTGTATATTCTGATTATTAATCAGTCTTGCTGTATCGGCTTCTGGCAGATATTATTTGACTTGTGCTGTTTTGATAATTTATGACGATCCCTAAGCAGCCTAGGCCACACTGAGCATGTGCACAGTCTTGGTCTTGCAAAGATGTATAACAAAGTTACAAGATGACAGCCACCTGTGGCCAACTTTGAAAGCATAAATCATTTGTTTGATTAGGCTTGTGGTGCAGTAAGTTCATGTTTATGTTTGGTATACAAAATACAGCATTTCTAGCCTTATTCTATTTTAGACTTTCCTTGTCCTTTAAATGCTATGTAGAAAAAGCTCTAGAACATTCCTCCAAAAAGATAAGACACAAAGGACAAAAAAACATAATGTCATTTAATCTGTTTATTTTTAATAGTCAAATGATCCATCAAATTTTTGTATCACAGTATATCCAACCTAACTCCATATCCTCATGAGATTCTGGTCCAGTCCTGGTTTTCAAACTCCCATTCTGGTCCTGGTATTCCAGATTTTCTACAGAAAATTAAAAATGCCATGACCAGAATGCATCGAAAAAACAGAACATTCCAAGCAGAAAAAAATCAAATAAGTCAAAATAAAAATGGACCCCCAGAAAACCCTTCCATACAAAATGTTAACAATAAAAGTACATTTTAAAATGTATAGAAATCAGTGGAAATATCCAGAAATAAATACCATGCAACATATGAAATAAATGTCTAACATCTACACAAAAATTATGTACATAAATTTGAATAATCTTTTACATCGATAAATATTGAAAGTCAATATAAAAAAATAATCAATTCAGAGCCTTTTCCATCATTGAAAATGTGGCTTATCAGGACCTTGCCCAGATGTGGTTGTCGATCCAACCAATACAATTAAGGGTTACATTTTGCTTATTTTGAAATCTCTCATATTTAAACATATTTTCAGGAGATGGGATTTTAAAAAATTCTTTTATAATTTGATAACAATAGCACATCAGATTCTTTTTTTCTGCTATGAAGAATAATAATTACAATATAAAAATATGGTATATTAGTATAGAAAATATGGAAAACTACTGTGCACATACACCTTCATCTAAACAATGCCATAAACGAAACTAGATACTATAATAAAAACAAAAGTATTGTAAACACATTGTAATAAAATACAACCACTAGCAGAGGATGACAATGCCCCATTAGGCTTACAGCTTTGGTGAGGCATGGGAACCATTACACAAAAAGTATTTATGGACCCCAATAAAATCATATGGGGCACCTGTATATTAAAGGGTACCTGTCACCCTAGGAAATAATTCCAAATTCTATTTTATCATGTTAGTTGAGTAAAATAAACTTTACTTACACTATCTACATGTTTAAAACCTTGTTTCCTTTATTCATTTAAAATCCATAATTACAGCATATGGACAGGCACCATGTTGTGGACACTGTTATCAAGGCAAGCTTTGCATTATCCTTAAATCTATTTTTTTGCACCAGAAAGGAGGACCTGTCTATGCACTTGCATTAAAAGGAGAAGGAAAAGTTAAAACTTAAGCTTTATCAGAAAGTATATATATATAT
>CM044442.1:94069941-94101416 GCA_024363595.1 Xenopus borealis
AGCAGGCAATTCTGAAAAGCCTTCTTCTAGTACTTTGTCACAGTAACAATTCCTTGAGAAAGGTCAACACAAAATGGCAAAATCCATTGTGGGTGTACAAGTACCCATAGTCCTCGTCTCTGCAGTATTTCCTGATATGGACAGATCACTATAAATACACAACATCATAATTTGCATCTGAATAGAATGACAGCAAAAGTGGTCCAGTCAGAAGTTGGTGCTTATTTACGGTCACTGAGTAAAGGTGGCCATGCACGTTGAGATCCGCTCGATATGCCCACCTAGGGCCCAACAATCGGATCAGAACGGCGCAGATATGGGCGGTCGGATTGCGGGACCGCATCAACAAACAGATGCGGCCGCGATCCAAACGGATTTTTAATCCTGCCTGATCGACATCTGGCCGACTTTCGGCCAGATATCGATTGGGGAAGCCCGTCAGAGGGCCCCACACACGGGACGATAAGCTGCCGACTCAGTCTGTCAGCAGCTTTTATCGGCCTGTGTATGGTCATCTTAAGATTGAGTAAAAATGTAAGCAGGTAATTTTTCACTAATTGTCTATTGAAACTCTATTATCTCCTAAATAGATAATGGGAGTGTATAAATTTAAAAACATGCATTTTATCCTTGATAAAGGTGCCAATCGAGACTGAAACGTTGGATGCAGCATGAAGTAAAAGACAACGCATATTGAAACACAAATCTGGAGTGCTGTTCCTCTTTTTGTATATATATTTCAAAGATACATGGGCTACAATGAAAACTTCTGGGATTCTCTAAAATGAAGATTTCTGGGTCTGTTAATCACAGAAAATATTGGCTGAAGAGGAACTGACTACTTTTTCACTGAATCAAATGCTTCAAGTATTCAAGGCAAGACCAAAAGGGAATATCAAGGGGATCAAGGAATGGATACAGTTTTAATAGTAATTATAGATAATTATAATGGTTTAGAGCTACATTTTCTATGAATGCAAGAAACATTTGTTTGAGTATCTGTATCCCCTTTTAAAATGGTATCAAGGAAATTGTGTAACTGGTTCTGCCAGAGGTTCATAGTATGAAATATCATCTGTTTCTTCACAAGTCTTCATATAGCCCAATGTATTCTTTGATCTTGTCTGGACCACTTCACTGCAGCGAGGAAGCTTTTATTACTCTCAATCAAAATTTCTAACAATCTTATTTTCAATGTGGTTAATACCTGTACTGTACAATAATTAAAGGGGGACTAAACAAAACCTGTGGTTTCATCTAATGGCTTTACTATAATCCTTAAATGAAATCTCAAAAATGTACAGAATTTATGTTTTCTGTCCTGGACATACAATGAGATTTTGTGACTGTGTATAACAGTGAAGATTTTACCATAATAAATCAATTTGCATATACATTGCAGTCATCAGTGGGACTTAGAGTAATTTTTGTACAGGTCTTCATGAAATAAAGTAATTAGATATTTTGGAATTGTTTCCAGTAGTTGCATTTAAAACATTATATTTATTCAGCCACTGATCTAGCCAAACACCAGCTTAGGCTTTTAATAGTGTTATTTTAACTTTAGCTTATTTCTAAATATTTATTTATAAGAAAAGTGTGTCGGGCCACAAATAACACTGTCTCAGCTATATTGAAACACTTATGAAGGTTCTTCATAGCAGAAACTTATGCTATTCCCTTACCAATATAAATGGAATTTCTCAATTAAATATACCAGCTTGGTTACGTAGTATTTTGCTAGTTTTTACAATTTCTAAAAACCCTAATGGCAAAAAAGCTAGACAGAAAATCAATCTGTTAAATAGATATTCTGCTACACAGCTGTAAATGGCGTCAGGTTCATGCACAATAAAATATTCCATCAGTTGTACCCAGAGGGGGTGAGAGTTTTGTAAGACATAGGTAGTTTATAAACAGAATGTATTTCCATCAGACAGTATTCTGTGATTTTGTTTTTGATTTTTACATTTTATATATTATGAATGCATCTCCAGTGCTGACCAAACTCATTAATAGTATTAGAAAATAGTAATTTTCAATGAGGAAGAAAGCACTCATTTTGTAATACTTTGACATCTGAATTATATCACACACTATTTATGCAAGTTTAAAAGGGAAAAAAAAAACACAATACCCTTGAAGAGATACTGTCATGGGAAAACATGTTTTCATCAGTTAATAGTGCTGCTCCAGCAGAAATCAATTATTCAAAAGAGCAACAATTCAGTTTTGAAATCTGACATGGGGCTAGACATATTGTCAGTTTCTCAGCTGCCCCAGTCACGTGACTTGTGCTCTGATAAACTTCAGTCACTCTTTACTGCTATACTGCAAGTTGCAGTGATATCACCCCCTCCCCCCACAACAGAACAATGGGAACTTAACCAGATAGCAGCTGATAGGAAAACTGACAATATGTCTAGCCCCATGTCAAATTTCAAAATTGAATATAAAAAAGTTTTTGAGAATTGGATTTTAGTGCAGAAGTCTACTGGAGTAGCACCGTTAACTGATGTGTCTTGAAAAACAGGTTTTCCCATGACAGTATCCTTTTCACTTGTTCACCCATACCATTAGGACACAGAGAGCTAACCCATTCTACAGAAATGATTCTGGAATTCACTGGCCAACCACAATTAGCTTGCAAATTAAAAGACAGCATTATGAAGTTTAGACATATATTTACACACACAGAATTTTAAGATATTATTTTTGTATGCTGACATGCAATTACAGTGCCAACGACCATCTCGCAAACAAAGTTTTTAGAATACGGTTCTGTGGACAATAGTGACCAAATGCCCTGGTAAAGTTGCAATGTAACTCCTGCCAACCAAAATACAAAACAATCCCAGTAGCACCAGTTAATGAACATGGTAATACTTTCTTCAATAATTAGCAGCTTTTAGCATGTATAAGACTACAGTCACTGTTTTGTGAAGAACACGGGACGAATGGGTAAAGTTTCTTCTGCTAGAACTGACTATTCTATTCATTTGTACAGTAAACTTTTATGTAGGGAAATGATCTCACCTAAAATTGCAGTTGGCACAAATGGATCTACCATGCATCATTAGCAGGTCCCAGCAGAAAAAGACAAGGAGAGAGAACATAAAAGATAAATGACACACGCATTTCACAACTTGCACTATTGGTAACTGCATGGTTCAGAGAATTGCATGCCTCTTTAGCTAACTATATCATATCATACTTCATGCATTTAATTTGAACTATGACTACTAATCAGGCCACATACATACTGTATAACCAGTAGGAATTAACTGACCTGGATAGTAGGAGTTGGGCACTGTTGTACTTAGTGTGTTTGTTTTCATTGTGAAGGACGATGGTGAAGATACAGCTGTAAATGAAACAAAAATAGAATTGGGTTTGCAATTTAGAATTGGCTAGAGACATAAGAGAGAAAGAAGAGCGATTGATCAATGCACATTCCCTGGTCCCCTGTCATATAAATAATCTATGCAGATGCATGTGTACAAAGACATGGGTTTTTTAGTTGCCAAATGAAGTGCCCCATCATCCTGAGAAATACCATAGCAACTGCCCACCCTCCAGTGCACCCCCCCAGACACATGCGCCAGAACACTGGGGAACTGTGCATCCCCATTGTTCTTGGCATGCTTCCACAGTGTAGAATGTATGTAAGTGAGCTCAGACCTGCTCACAAATGCCCACAGTTGCATACCCTTAGGAACACAGTAAATCGCTCAAAAATGGGTGGAAATGGGCTGCACACCATAATTCTCTCTTATTCTTTGGAACTGCCTTGTCTGAAACATAATATCCTATTTGCAGATGACAACGTTGTTGCTGCGGGACAAACGTTAAAAAAAAACACTGAATATAGGCAATCACACATTGTTTACTTTCTAAAATATATATTCAAGATTAAATCACATAAAGGCTAACAATAAAGAAAGTGTCACATTTTCCCGAGGCTTGATAAAGGCAAATTCTTCAAAGATGAGAAGAATTATTCAGACTCTCTGATGGAATAAAAGTGCTTCTAGCTCCCAGCTGTATTCTGTGGCATGACAAGGAAGAAAGGAAAGCTTGTTCTGGCTATTTAGAGAATGCATTGGCTGCATCAGTAGCTGCTCATTACAATATGCAATGTGATTTAAAGCACAGCATGGTACACGCTGATTTTCCATAAGTGACTACTTTGTCCATTAAATTGATTGGTTAATGAGATGGAAAATCTTTAAAGTCACTCTAAGTCACTTCAAATGCTTCTTCCACCACACATTAGTAAAAATAAAACAGAGGGCTGAATCTTAAATCATTTTGAACTTACATCTGCCATTTAGATTGTGTGTGTCCATGAAGGAAAAAGCTTCATCGCAGTTGGTGCCTTGCTCAGTATAGCTTTTATCCATTGAATTCACCATCACTGTCATTTCCTGCCGCGTGTTGCTCAAAGTTTCTTTCCGCTTCTTTGCTAATTTCCTTAAGCAGAGAATGAAAACAAATATGAGGCATTTCTCATACCCATAGGTAACGAATAATCAATGATTTTTTCATATAAAATGCCTGACACTGATTATTTATATTGTACAAAATAGTATGTTGTATACCACTATTTGAGCCACAGAATAAAATACAGTACAGGTATGAGATCCATTATTGGGAAACCCAATCAGAAAGATCCGAATTACAGAAAGGCCATGTCCCATAGGGGTAGATTCATCAAAGAGTGAAGTTAAGAGTGAAGTTCCGCCACTAGAGGGAAATTCCACAGCTCTCAATTCATTTCAATGGGATTTTTAAAAGCATATTCATCAAAGGGTGAACTTTCACTTCACCCATTGATAAATACACCTTTCAAAATCCCATAGAAATGAATTGAGAGCTGTGGAATTTCCCTCTAGTGGCGGAACTTCACTCTTTGATGAATCTACCCCATAGACTCTATTATAATCAAATAATCCGAATTTTTGAAGTTGGGATTTTTAAAAGCGTATTCATCAAAGGGTGAACTTTCACTTCACTCATTGATAAATACACCTTTCAAAATCCCATAGAAATGAATTGAGAGCTGTGGAATTTCCCTCTAGTGGCTGAACTTCACTCTTTGATGAATCTACCCCATAGACTCTATTATAATCAAATAATCCGAATTTTTAAAAATGATTTCCTTTTTCTCTGTAATAATTAGTAGTGGGCAAATTTGTCCCGTTTCATTATGGTGCAAAATTTGGAGATGTTTTTGATGTGGCAAATGTTTACCGGCGAATTTTCGGCACAGTTTCGTGAATTTGATCGCCAGCAGAAATTTGCTGCAAATTTGCTCCGGGCAAATTTATTTGCCCATCACTAGTAATAATAAAACAGTAGCTTGTCCTTGATACCAACTAATATATAATTAATCCTTATGGGAAGAAGAACCAGCCTACTGGGTTTATTTAAAGTTTACATGATTAAGGTATGAAGATCCAAATTATGGAAAGATCCATCATCTGGAAAGCTCCAGGTCACGAGCATTCTGGATAACAGGCGCCATGCCTGTATCTATAATTTATTTTTATGATAGCCTGGGCATTTTTGACATGATGCACATGTACCTATATACTGTATTCCAACAACACTCCCACCAAAAAAGATGGAAGAGGTCTCCATAAAATAAAGAAACTGCCTAGGGATGGGGAGTGAGGCACCTTCTTAGTTTCATCAACAGCAAAATCTTATATGTGGAAGACCATTACTATTCATATGGGCTCACTTGATATGATTGCTGGCTTCAGGGTCAAATTGAGAATTATGTTTATTGTGTTGAATTTTTGTTCTGAAATGGCTCAGTTTTACAAATATTGTGCACTTGCTTTCTAACAATTCTACCATGAAAGGAATGCCTTAATAAATACCTTTGGCAATCTAATAGACATCTGGCAAAATAGTCCCACAGTTGCTCAGATGAAATAGAAATTTGACTGATGATCCACATTTATGGTTACATGGGGTCATCGCCCAATCAATGATTGAATAAGGCAACACTTGTTAGTCAATTGATTAAATGCTCTGTCAGCAGGTCAATTTCAAATCTGACCATTGAACCATGGCCAAATCAAATGGATTTTCCAAAACTAAACCTATGATTGGCCAGCTTGATACTTTTATGCTTCAATATTAACTAAATGTGAAGTGATAGCAACATCTTAAAGTTTACTTTTAATATGTTATAGAATGGCCAAATCTAAGAAATTCAGTTTCAGTTGGTTTTCATTACTTTTTATAGTTTTTAATTATTTTTTAGCATCACATTCCTGTGTATTTCAAACCCAGCAACACCATAAAAAAGAACACCAAAGCACATGAAGAGCAATGTGGTCCATGTTGCCCAGTGCAGTGCAGATTAATTAGATCTATACATCAAGGAGACAAAACAACTGTTTGTAAGAGAATGGCCCAACATACAGCAGAAGGGCTAAAGCTCCCCATAGACGCAATGATCTTTCCCTGCCAAACAACCGATCTTAGCGAAGTCCGACCAATCTGTCAAATTATCATGCGGTTAGTGGGATACAAGCGATCGTACATCTTACGATTTTTCATCCGACATCGGTCTGAAGATTGATCGGCCAGGTTAGAAAATCTTTATCTACGGCAAAGCAGGCAGCGACCCTTCAGTTTTGCTGGCAATATCACCTGAAATGGTTTCATTGTGATTGGATATTGGTGACTTTACTAACCTCAACGGTTTAAATGCCAGGGAATTCCCTACCACTTCAGTTGAACTGAAGAAGCCACTCAGTTGAGTGGTGAAACATTTTCAAGAAAAACTCAAAATGTTGATCTTTGAATTTTAATTCGAATAGGTGCTGTATTTGTTCATTTCTTTTAACGTTTTTTCAATAAGCTTTTTTTTCTCTTTAAAGCTACAAATTTATTGTTATTGCTACTTTTTAATTACTCATCTTTAAATTCTGATCCTCTCTTATTCATATTCCAGTCTCTTAAAGCACAGGAAACTCAGCAGATAACATTTGCTTTGTAGTATACAATGGGATTATGCATAACTGTAATTTACTGTGCATCCTGTTCTTGAATGGCTGCCCCCGTGGCTACACAGCAGCTTGTTTATATAAACTATAGTTGTGTTTCTGAAGAAAACACACTAGTTTTACCAGTACAGGGTAACAGGCCATTATATTGTAATTCCTTTAAAACACTTTCATTTTAGGCCTCTTCTGATTTCAAGCAAGTTCATTAATGGGAAATTGTAAATTTAATTTGCAGTTATCTGCAGTTAACCAGTTTGACTTTTGTCTCAAATAACTCAAAATTATTTTTTTTAAATGAATATCTGTGCAGTTGTGGAAAAAAACATGATTGTGTTAAGTCTTCGTTTTAGTTTTGTAAATGACAATTTTTTTCGTAATTGTGCAAATTTATGTAAATCTGCCCCTAAAAATTTTGCTCAGAATGTAACAAAATTCCCTCATCCGAACTGTTCACACCATTGCTAGAGTTTGATATTGTTTTCATTTCTATATATCTTTCCTACCATCTACATATAGAAATAGCTGAAATTAATCTACTGTCGAAATGAAATCATTTGAAATCTTTGTAAAATATAATAAAGGTTTTATCTCTTTGTCAATGATTAATGTCTCCAGGAACTGTTAAATTAGTGCAAATACATGATATATGTGGGAGTTCTCAGCTGTAATTATCAATCTTTTATACTCTTCATATCGTTAACTGTTTGCCAACTCTTTTATTGAAACATATCCATAATCTACTTTTCTGGAATCAAAGCAATTTATCTGCACTTCAAGTTTCTGTAACTATGATTAGACTGAATTCAGGCAGAGGTGGGTAAGGCCAGCTGGGTGCCCTAGGCAACCCAGCCAGCTGCCCCCACTTACCCAATGTGGCGGACTTACGCACATGTGCGGTGACGCTGAGGGTGTAAGGGCATTGCGGCGTTTACTCGTTTTCAATGCCAGGTGAGTCTGGTCTAAGGGTAGGTAGAAGAGGTAGCTGCCCAGCGCCCTCCAATCATTGCGCCCTAGGCAGCTGCCTCTTCTGCCTACCCCTACACCAGAACAACAATTTCTCAAAAACCTAACCAGCAACCTTTCATACAGGACCAATGGGCAGATATACCATACTCAATGTGATTTTCATTTGTGAAGTTAAAAAAGATCTGGATCTGTGGAATGACTTAAAGGGGGTTTGAGGATATAAGCATTAACTATGATAGTCTGTCATCATAACAACAGTGGGGTAGATCCGAGTAAAATGTGGCCCTCTTACTGTATTTAATTGAGAAAAAGTTAGATGAATCCAAACAAAGCAGTACAAATGTAAAATAATTTTCTTTGAGTAATGAGTTGTTTAAAGGATCTGCATCTTACATGTAATGTATGGCTGTTAGAATAAATGCCATTAACTGTACTTAATTAATCATTAGGCAACTGTAGCCTTCTGTGACAAATTATCACACATGGAAGTCCTTTGATTCAGCTCTTTTGTACTGATTATATATGACAGATTATGCTGTCATACAATTAGGTTTGGTATAGCTACATTTACCACTCCCTGTGATGTGATGCTGTGTAATGTATTGCAGGTCTGTGTGACTTGGAGGGGGTTAGCCTCTTGTTTATTCAAAGAAATGAGCAGAAGTTAATAGAGAGTTATAAACTAATTGTCTGTGTCTGTAGTAGTATCTCCCCATTCATCTAGCTAATTTCGTGTATCTCTGCCAGTCTTCCATATGGTGCAAAACCCCACTGATAAAAACAGCATTACAGTGATATGAAAGGGAAAGTCTAGCACCAGGAAGCTAATAGTTTAACTGTTCTTCTAGATGTGTTTGACAATGCTGATATTAACACCAATGTGTCACTTAGTAAGTCATTTGCAATTATAGTAAGATATTTTTCCATATCTGAAAGTGTCTGTTGTATAGCAATTACTATCATCCAAATAAGCACTATAGCCCTCAACTTCAACATAATCATTTATAGAATATAGAAATCTAGAAAGATAAACAGTATCTAGATAGAGAACAGACAAATTATAGTCCACTAAATGTCAGACTCAATATATCTGCACAGTATCTTCTGGTTTTATTATGGTCAAGTCCTACACTCTTCACTCTGTTTAGGCACATTCCTGTTTTAAAATCTACATGTTCTCTAGCCTAAGAATAACTGATAGGGTTTCATTTTATCTTTCTGCCTTACCATTAACTAAGCCTTTCTACAATCTGTTGGGTATGCAGAGTAGTTCTGTTGGATTACTGTAAAAGTAGTAACCATTTCTACTTTGTAGGGAGAGCAAGAAATCCACTTGAGCCTAACATGATTTGGAAGTGGCCTAAGGCAGTTTCAACAGATGTGTTTACAATCTGCCTTTTATTATACAGTGTATATCAAGCTGAACAAGTAAATGCAGAAAGCTGTACTTTTTGTATAATTTCCATACACAAATAAATATATTAGGAATACAGATGTAGCAGATTTGGTACATGTTAGGAATTCACTCCAGTAGCACAGGAGTTAAAAGGAGATGTTGCAACTGGCCAATCAGCGGCTGTGGAAGGTTACTTAGATCTTATGCGCAGATGGGCCAGTTGCCAGTACAAGTGCTAAATTCAGCGAACAAGGTCACGGCTCATGCTCCTGTTATCTGAATCTCCAAGTGCTCAATGCTAGTCCAGTCGGTTCCTGACTGGCTTCCCCTTCCCTTGCCGGCACTAGACATTCGGCATTGTGCACTTGAGTTTAGACTTCACCTGCACCAGACTCTGTGTCTCACCCTCCAGCGTTAGGCTTCCTGGCCGGCAGTTGGCTCGAGTTGCCACACTAATTCCCAGTGCGGTCCCTGCAGCAACCCTCTTGATCACCGAAAACGGCACTGCTGCTTCCCCACTCACCACCCTCCTGACCAGCACCCGCAGATGAGTTCCTAATTAAAAATCCTAACACTACACTCCCTTTCCAATTAAAATGAATATTAAGAAATAAACATCAAATGTACTAGAAATTATTTAACTCAACAAACTTTTTTTCCAGTGGCTACAGACCATGAGAAAATCAATTAGACCATTAGAGAAAGTTTTGCAGAACCTTGGTGAGTATTAATTTTCCAAGTACAGTAAATGTAGAACTTATTAGTTCTCAAATGTACATGATTACAGGTTTGTCTGTATTGAAGAGACCTCATTTTTGTGTAGGAAATAATTGAGGTAAATATACACAGTTCTTCCTCAGCTCACTAATAGTGTAGACTTATGAGGATGACCATCGAACTAGTGAAGAAGAAAATGAATGATGGAAGTTTGGTATCTCAGTAAGACAGCCAATGTTCTTGAATATGTTTTTTCTCTGCTACATACCACCTTTAAACCAAGAACTATGCTTTACCATATTGACCACTGCACAACTTTATAGATCATGATCTTTCATGATCTTTTATACTGCTGGTCATTCTGGGGGATTGGAAAGGTTAATAAAGATTCATAATGAATGAAATAATTATTGATGCTGCTCTCTCTCTGCAGCACATGCTTTGAGGCAACCCACTGACTTACTTGACTCCTTCAGGAGACTTCATTAGTCACTGCCAACTTCAATCTGCTTCAGTTATGTTACTCTTGGATCCCAGAGGAAAGAAGCTCTCCTCAGTGATTGCAAGCTACACTAAAGATAAACCAGCTCATTTTACAACACATCAGGCCAGCACGTCTATTCTCCCAACAGCATCTCAAAACACAAGAAAATCTATAAATGCTATTAACCTTGCCAAGGTATAAGTGAAAGAGATGTATTCTTGCGCAGCAAGAAGCAGTTCCAGAAAAGGCTAGTTCTCGGTATACATCATTTACATACGTAAAGTATAAAATGCTACAGGCAAACGGCTACTACTACTATAAACACCTGAACGCAAACAGTAGCGGTTGCTTAATAATAATACCAGGTTAAATTATTAAGCTTCTTATAGTTTTTGAGATACAAATGGGTTGTATCCCTTAACCTAAAACTCAACCATAGTGTTTGTCAGTAGTGCCTTGAAAATTGCTGAACCATACTGGAATCAGGCAGTTAGAGCAGATGAACTCTGTAAGCGACTCACAGCATGAGTGTGTTTGAATCCAAAAACAAATGGTAGGCTGAGGAACTCATTAAATACATGAGCAATTGTAAGAAGAAAATAATACAATGTAATTGTAAGTGATTCTCCTTTACTTTTAAGTTACTGCAGGTAGAATTTCTACATTTGTCTTATTATTTTGCAAATATCAAGAATCAAGCAAAGAGCATGCCAGTGCTATTTTACAAAAAAATGAGCCAATGATTCCTCCATGGCCAATGAGAAGCCTTTTATTACAGACAAACCACTCACAATCCTGTAAAGTCACAGTCATAAAGGATATCACCCGGGGCACTGGGATTATTCTTTTTGTATAAGGACATTTGAAAAGTATATTTCATACAATCTGAAATATATGTTCATATAGTCTGTAAATTGTTTAATGCAACTGTTAGTGATGGATGAATCAATAGACTGTTTAATTCCAATTTAATAGCACTCTGTTGTTAGATGCTACACATTTAATTTTCCCTACCATTCACCATGTGACAGATTCCACATCAGTGATAAATTTACAGCTACCATGATGGCCCTAAAGCATAGGTCTTATTCTCCCTTTGTGAAGCCTCATTAATATATGACATCTCCTTCTCCACTTGTCTTAGTACATTCTTAGTGTTTCCTCAGTGGGAAACATATTTTATCCCTCCAGCTAGTAAGATTTTCTAATTGACAAGCAAATTACATGAACTTGAATTATTTAAGGTTGTATTTCATTTGTTAGAAAAAAGGAACATTCTACACTGCAGCCCAGAACCACTTGGGTACTAGGAACCATTATATAACATATTTAGAAAAATGTTACATCTTAATGGGGTCCTTCCTATTATCCATAAAGTTATCTCATTTAATGTTGGTTGCAAAAAGTAAATTTACACCGGGGTATCGAACATTTTACATTTCAGAAAAGCAAAGTTCAGTTCCTAAACATCAATACAGTACTTCAGAGCATAGATTAGGGCATTGTGTTTTCTGCTAAAAAACAGAAAAGAATTGGCTGTCATTAAAATGATATTAAACCATTACTATGCTCAAAAAGAAGTAAATGCAAGACTGTTGAGGACTAACCGATGTTGTGCTTAATTCAGAAGTAAGGAAGATAATAGGAAAGAAGAAGTAATTTAAAAGTCAGAAGGGACAGAGAAGCTGTTAATGAATATAAACAGTACAACAAGAGGCAGATTTACTAATGGTCAAATTTCAAAGTGAAAAAACTTAGAAATGGACCAAATAGGTTCGATCGAATTGAAATTGTTCAAATCGTTTGAATGCATTGTTCGATCTGAACGATTTCAATCCAAATCCTTTGAATTCTTGGCACTAAGAAAAAATTACAGGACAGGCTCTAGGAGGTCCCCATAGGCTAAAATGACTATTCGCCGGCTTTAAGGTGGTAAAGTGTCGAATTTGAAGGATTTTAATGAGACAGTAATTTGAAAATTCTAAATTTTTAATATTTTCAATTCAAATCGAATTTTGGGCTATTTGATAGTCAAAGTAGCCCAAATTACTTTGAAATTCGAATTGACCCTTAGTAAATGTGCCGCTCAGTGTTAAAATGTAAAATAGCAGCCAAGAAGGCAGGAAATGAGAAATGGATTGTTGTGTTTCAAATTTTGCCATGTGCGAATTTTTTTGTGAAAGTGCAGCAAGAATTTGCTGCAGGAAATTAGCAGCGAAAAAAGGCCCATAAGAAAAAACACCCATTGACTTTAATCGGCGTAAAAACTCCCATAGACTTCAATGCATTTTGCAAACTTTCAACAGATTTGCTTATCGCTACCTATGACTAACCCCCAAGGTTTTTTAAAGTAAATGAATTGTCAAAACATGCAGGTTGAGAGTGTGGGCCCATTAAATAATGGATATACTGTAATATGCTTAACAATTATACAGAAAAGGCAATTGTGCTTAATCAGATTTATTCTTCGTTGTATAAGTACAATAGAGGATTCAGAGTTTCAAGATTCACCTGATAGGGGCACAGATGGCTCAGCTCAAGCAAGGAAGTGGCTGACACAGGATATGCTATGTAATGATTTGCTTAAAAATAATCAGAACTAGGCACCATGGTTCATGGGTGTTAGCCCTCAGCACAGGCTGTCTTGTTTTCATTACACAGAGGCCAGTCTACAGCTTCCAACAGTTTACCATGATGGTTTCCATCCAGTTCTGTACAGGTCTGTCAATATAGATGACTGTCAAAGGTATCTCACATCTAAAAAACCAAAAGGTTATTTAGAATTGCCTTTTCTTTTACTGTGCAAAAATTATTGTTGGAGGACACCTTTAATCAGAAGCTATATATCTTTTGTAAATGTATGTCTGTACATTAGTATGTAGCACACCTAAATCCCATTAAATAAATGTGATGACTGTAGGCTAATTATACTAGAAAAAATATTCCATTAATTAGAAATGTGCATTTAGTGTATTATTACTTCTAGAATGTTGTAGGATGCAAATGTAAAATACCATATGACCCTAAGCCATAAATGCATGCAATTTACTGTTCTACAGTATTCATTTGTATTATGCACTCCTTTAGAACTTAACAACTAATACAATGCATAATGACAAAAAATGGTGACATCTCAAAGAAATAATGTAATGCTTTAAACTGTATAGAATGTTCAGTTTAACATGTCCTTAAAATGTTGACTAATGACATAACAATGGACTTTAGTATAATGAAGAGTTAAAATGTGGCCATACCCTGTCTAGTGCAATAGGTTAATTGGTTAAAAAGCTTTTTTTACTTTAGCTATTATAAAGATTAATTTCTCCATTGAAAATGGCAGAATAGAGAAAGAACACCCAGTGATAAGACAGGCAGGTCATTGTAACAGCTACTATCTGTTCAGTTAATTAGCACAATATTATTCCTCAGAATGAGAGGATAAATGCAAACATTTTAAGTGCTTGTTCCATTGAACAGCAAATATTTTAATGAGATGAGTGAGATAGGTTGACAAGTACATCTTCCAATATTAAAACCACATGCTGCAAAATTAAGAATGACATGGCAAAAATATTCATGAGGGCAGGCATTGCTGTATTAGGGAAACATATGCTTTATTAGGGAAATCAATATTGTATTTATGAGCTCATTAGTTCTTTGCTGAAAGAAACATTAAATTCGTAAAATTAATGGGAAGTAGCAAAAATATTAGTAGAAAAGTCCATTGACATAAAATAATTTTTTTTTCAAGCCTTGTATTATTTATTTCTTACCTTATTTTAAAAAGCATAGTCTTTCTTATTATTAAATAATGAGTCAGAGCAAGGATGAAGTTCCTTCTAAGCATCCACAACTAATCAACTTTACATAATAGCAAAACCTGCACTCATAAAGTGAGTGGGGGTAGTGTTAGTGGGGTACCGCAGGGCTCTATACTGGGTCCCTTGCTTTTCACCTTGTTTATTAATGACCTGGATGTGGGCATTGAAAGTACGGTTTCTATTTTTGCAGATGATTTAAAAAAAAAAAAGCTTTAACTGATTTCAGGGTACAGCATTTTTTATTCTTAGTGGCATTTTGCCTTCAAAATAATACTACCAATTAAATATATCCCCACTATAGTATTTTGCTAAACAACTACAGGGATTTGGAATAGAAAACAAGCACATTTCACTTTAAATGTCAAGATGCATTTCACCCCAGCATGCTATTCAAAACCTACAAAGAAATGGATACATGCCTCCAAATATGTTGAGAGGGCCTACCAATCAAACATGTTGGATTTAGGTAGATTGCTATTGGCAAAACTGTAAAGAACAGCAAGAGGTGGGCTATAATGATAGCTTTTTTGCTGGGGGGTGAACTGAACAGCAAAGAAAAGTGACAAAGGCAGGAATAAACAGTCACACAACAAAGCCAATTGTAACAGCCGTTTAAAACAAGACAAATGAATCTGAAATCACCTCAACAGAGGAAAGCTACTTTTATTTCACTTCCAGCAAAGAAGATGATTTGTTTTGAGTGTATCTAAAACAACTCATGCACGGTTTTATTACAGTTTGTCATTAAGTTTTGATACCATGAGCTGACATAGACAGCTTATGCCAAGGTTATACTATAGCACAGATGTTGGTGCTTCCCTCTGGCAATTGTTTTAGTTGACCTTCTCTACCTAATATTAATCCTCTAACTTGCAAAGGAATCAGTGCCCACGGGGACATCCCAAGAGGTGGACCAACCGTGCAGATTCAGTTCAACACTGTAAATGGATAACGAGGACATCTGATAATGATATTTAACTACAGTATAAATAAGTTGGTTGTTTAATAATTGGAATCTGTTTGTATGGTTAAGGACAACATTGCTTTCTAAATAAAGGTATGTTTAATAAAGCCCAGAACAGTAAATAGATCTGTCCCTTATTCCACTGAATATTGGACTTCCTCAAGAGGCTTATAATGCCTGTTCTAATTTAATTCAAAATATAAGAATTAATTTCTGACAAAAGTTAAGAAAATATGTAGAACAATTATATAATTTTATCCATAAGGATTATGTTGCCTAGCAATTCTCACCTGCAGTTACTTATGGTGCAAAGAAAAAACTAAGAATCAAAATATTGACATGACTAGTGACTAGTGATTTGCCACCTGAAGTGGCTCATGGGCAGATACAATAGTATATTACAACAATACTGTTTTTTGAAAGGGGCAGATCTAGAGCCTTCATGCAGTCGTTGGCGGGTGGAGGAGGAAAAGCATTCATTAAAAGATAAACTGTTAATATTTAATCACTGTGTGCATGCTTGGGGGCATGGTTTTCAGCAAGAGATGTTACTTGGGCATGGGCCTTTAATTGTGCAGTCCTTATTTACATTGTTTACACTCACTCATTTTTCTGTGTTTAGCAATACATGTTGGCATCATTAATTCTGGCAATAGAACCTTGCTGACATTCTATCAGTTAAATATCACATAAACCTGTGGCTAAATTGTAGGAGACCTACAGGACACTCACCAAACAAAACTGTTTTTTTAATGATGGCCTAGTGCATTAAGGGCAATAATGCTATTGTAGTAGCTCAATGATTATGGACTACGGATAGTTCTACCAGACCTACAGCTTATAAGGTGTCCTATGTGATACCAGCATAGCTAATAGTATAATATAGGAATAGTATAGTATATATATATATATAAGAGGACTCATTTAGTGAGTTTAGCCCCAGTAGCTTAAGAGAGAAAGCTAGACATATGGCAGGCAGCCAAAAGCCTGTGGGGTTAGGGCCCTGCACCAAAACCTACAGACTCCACTTGTGTCTGTAGAAAGAACATCTGACTATGTGACATCTTTGTGAACATGGAGTGAATTTTGGCCCCAAAATGCTTAAGTGGGTCGAAATTAGTGATGTGACCTGAAACTTGTGGTGACCCAATGGTTTTTTAGTGTAAATTGGGTATTTCTGGTTGAAATTTGTCAAACCATTGCGGGTTAAGGTTTGGCATAAGTCAGACTGGGGGAGTACGTCTCCTCCTCTGTTTCCAAAGATTCCCTGTCTTTTAACCAGAGGCACACACAAAGTAGCATGCAGAGTGAGAAGACACGGGTTGGGTGTGGGTCCTAAAATGCAGCATAACAGTTGTGTGCGGGTTGAGCTTTGACTGACCCACACATCACTAGTCAAAAAAAAGGAAGCAGTGATGTGGGTGAGTGTCATTCATGCAGGCATTGGAGTATTTGGGTGAATTTAACAGAATTTTTTGAGTGACATTAGACTTAAGATTAGGGGTAGTTTGTAGCCCTCCGAAGTTGTCCAGGTGTGACTTCACTTTGTGTATAAATGGTTGTTGTTCAACTAAAAATCTGAGTTGGCAAGGAAAACTACAAATGCAACGGCAACTTGTTTACTCGCTATACAATGAATCCATACAAAGTTCTGGAATACTGTGACCCAGCCCAATTGTTAACAATTAGGGGAAATCGTATATATTCTAAAATTCACCAAGCAAAAAACTTTTTTCACAGCAGCTCTTAAAATGTCAGTGCTCTTTGTATTTGGCAAATAAAAATATTTTTTGTTAATTGCTTTCAAAATGCATAACTTATGAGTCTGAATGTCCCTACAATGCATTGTTCGTTACTCTGAACTGCAGTACCCTGTGTGCTATTGGTGAATATATATTTTAGTTTGTATTCCATACAAAACAAGGAACATTATTTTAATAAATGCAAACACAGCATTTCTCTATGAATTATAGGAAAGAAAAAAACAATAATTATACAAAAGTTCAACTGTTTATTCCTGTCAATTAGAAAGTGGGTCATATTGTTAGAAAACTTTTCCAGTGAATTCGAGAACTTACAGTATGCCAGATATCTTTCTGAAAAGAAAAGGGGATAAAAGTATAAAATATAAGCCAGCAAATTTTCTTGCAGAGAAAAATTCTTCCTGCCAATCTTCTTAAAATTTTGCAGATGCAAAGACTTTTAGAACTTAGCCTGTAAAC
This sequence comes from Xenopus borealis, assembly GCA_024363595.1. NCBI lineage: Eukaryota > Metazoa > Chordata > Amphibia > Anura > Pipidae > Xenopus > Xenopus borealis. The sequence goes on from CM044442.1 coordinate 94,087,537, forward strand.
TTTATAGCATCAAGCATTCATAAGTTCTTGTCAATAAGACTATATTAAAAATAATCATCATTTCCAAATGTTTTTATGAATGATGTCTGATTAAAAGATAATGAATAGTGTGTCCATAAATAGAACTAGTCAAAGAGAAAATATAATGGAGAGTGTAGGAGAAGTAAATTGCACACACTAGAAAACATAGTATTTAAGTAAAATAAAAAAGCAGACTAATCCATTAATAATGCGACAACAATAATAATAACATGCAGTTTTTTCTCAATGTCATGCCTAAATTAATTTGGGACGTATACTGTAGATGAATGGGTTCTCAAAATGAACACACTGCCTAAAGTTCATAAAAATAAAAGATCTGATAAACAAAATGTATAGATAGAGAAGCTGTATAATGGGCATGGCTGCTTTAGTTAGAATCTGTTATCTCATTAAAGAAAAAGTTTGCTAAATAACCTCAGTGTTGCTTGACGTACCCAGATTTTATATATGCCTTCTAATATACAACAACATGGCAGCATGATGTGATTATTAAATAATTTTGCTTTCAGCAGCTATCTGGTTGTTTGGTTCCAATTTACCCTTGCAACCAGGCTGTGGTTTGACTGACAGATGGCAAAATGAATAAGATGGGCTTACTAGAAATATAAGCAATAAAAAGTAGCAATAACAATAAAACTGCAGCCTCACAGAGGTTTTTTTTTTGTCAGTAACACCTATTAAAAAGTCAGAAAAAGGCAGAAGATGAAGTTGAATATTTCACTAATTGACTAAAGAGTGCTACTTCGCCAGCGTCCACTTAGCTCACATCGCAACACTTCGCCAGGAGTAGATTCGCCAGGACAATGCTAATTCACTAAAATGCGAAGTTGCCTCTGAGAGACTCGGGCAGGAAGTGATGTCACAGCAAGCTAATACCGCAGCTGCTAACCTAAACAGACAGCTTCTAGAGCGTTTTACTCAGGTATGGTAAAACATTCTACAGAATAAATACAACATTCTAGCTTGCACTATTGCAGCTAATCTATTGGCAATATGTCAATAGTAGCTTTCCTTGTCCTTTAACATATTGTGTGAAATTAGGTTTGCCAAATACAAGTTGTTGTTATGGGGCTGATTAAATTCTGATGCTGCCATGTACCAATAATCTGTATTATTTACTAATTTGCCTTATATTATGACATATATAATATTTATTAAGGATATTGTGCATCGGTCCCTAAACTCAGTAACATACAGCAGCACAGAGCATGTGCAGTGAATCAGAGGAAAAGAAGACAGGGAGCTACAGAAGCATAGTTGGAGACAGATCTTTACTGCTAAAGGGCTGTGGTTGCCTTGTGCTGGTACAGAAGACCCAAATATAATCTACAACATTTCTGCCATATTTCTTTAGTTAAGCTTTAGTTCTCCTTTAAAAGCCTTAACAACATCATAGGGTTAAATCTCCCCAAACATGTCAAGCATTAACAACATGAAACTGTGAAAAAACAATGTATTAAAAAAACAGCACAACTGTGACTGTTAACCAAAGCTGACTTGAAGGAACAATTTCTAAAACCCTATTAGCTGGTGATTAATTAGAAGTTAATTGTTTCTGAAGTGCTAGCATGGATAGCAGCCCTTTTTCATTACTGAAGTTCATTTGTATTTTAAAGGGATCAATGAAGTTTCCCTATTTCTTAACAGGACAATAACTATATTTATGAAAATCAAAATGAGCAATTAAAAATATAACCTAGGAGACAGGCGGGTGTTTTTTTATTAGGACTAAATTAATGCTTTTCTTTAGGATCAGCACTTGATATACTTATGTTATCAATGATAAAGTATATGCTCAAATATATCTTATAAATGGTTTCACGTACAAAAAATATTCTTACATACTGTACAAATAAAAACACATACAGTGTGTATATATATATATATATATATATATATATATATATATATATATGAGTGTGGGGACCCATAGGGTCAATTCCCCCACGATCTGAACCACATGGTGTGGAAATCCCCTAATTTGAGCTATGGGGTCTCCTAGAGTCTTGGCAGGGGCAGGAACCCTTGTGCTTGAGCAGCATGGATGATTCCGGAGGATGTCACTAGGTGTCACTGCTGCACAACTTTACTATAAAAAGGAGAGCCATGTGGTCACACAGCCATTACAGATTACTGCTATTTTACTGCTGGATACTATTTCACAGAGGTGATTTGAGCCAGCAAGATGTAGAGGCAGGAGGCCTCTGAGGCTGGGGTGCGGCAGTCCCAGGGCTGCTCTGGCCATGAGGAAAGGTGAGGAGGAAAGGTGAGACCCTTGCTTCGGGCGGCACGGAGCGGCTTGCTATCAGGGGCGGCAAAAAGCCGCCTCTGGTAACTTTAAGAGCCGAATTTCAGTTTTTTAAAACGGAAATACGGCTCTTCTAGTGCATTAGCAATGCAAACCCTCCTCTGCCCGCTCCGACTCTAGAATTTATAGGCGCGGAGCGGGAGGGGGGGCGGCATCGGGCTGCTGTCTCAGGCGGCAGCAGCCCCTAATACGCCCCTGGGCAGTCCCATACCTGGGAGCTAGGCCAGGAGGGTCTGGAGCTCCAGATTTTCCAATCTGGATTGTGTGTGCACTATAGACAGTGCTGGGAGCTTTAGTTCATCAATGGATCAAACAAGTGGATGCTCCGCTAGGAGATCTCAGAGCCTATGACTATAACTTTTCCTGGCAGGGAATTAGCAGGACTGTACTGGCACAGTATTTCCAGGGTAGTAGGTCATGCTATTTTAAATGCATAATTGTGATATGACAGTTTAACTTCCCCTTTAATCTGACTTTCTTTTACATAAAGTTGATGTTGTTATACTTTTATTATATAGGACAGGTGAACTCTTGTTATCCCCTTATACTGGCTGATTCTTACATTTAACTAAGATGGCTTACCTCCCTTACTTGTGTTTCATAATAAAAGTTCAGGCATGTTAAACTTGCTTGCTGTCTCCTCTGACTTACAATTAAATGTGCCCTAAAATCATTGTAAAACCATCTATATTTTCTGTTAAACAGTACTAGAGTTATCAGGGTAATTTAAAGGGGAACACTACAAAAACATAACTTAAGCTGTTTGAAAAGTAAACATATTTTCAAGCAACTTTGCAATATACATCAATTAAAAATATGCTCTCCTGCTGACCTTTCTGACTACTTTACTGAGCTGGCTGACTACTGTTACTTTGTATCATCAGCCAGCTCTCCTGAGCTTGAATCCTCCAAACCCCACAATTCCCTGTGTTTAGTTCCTCCTTCTCTGCCATAATTTCAAATGATGCAGAAAGAGAACTGTTAAACAGCTGGATTTCGTAGAAAATGAAATGCATTCATACTTTTTGAAGAAACAGATAACTGTGATGGGTATATATAGCAAATTATATTATATTCAAATTTTGGTTTGGAAGCCGGAGTTCCCCTTTGATAAAGGATACAAAGTGTGCACCAGCTCTAAGAATCTAAATCAACCAATAACCAGGAAGCACCAGCCACCAATTTTCAAATAACATTTAACTTGTAAATTTTTCATTATCACATTTTTTATTTTATTATAAAACTGATTATATTGCAACTTTTGTTTGCTGAGTTTACGTGTGCCTCATTGACTTGTATTCTCTTATGTTGATATCTTTATGTCATTTGAGCTTGATACATCTGCCTTAGGTGATATTAATGACCACAAGTAAGGCTTAGAAAATCATTGACATACCTCTTACATGATCTTTTCATTTAAAGAGTACCAACTACAATGAAAGAACTAGTGAACAGTAACGTTTGGTCTAGTATATCATGTTTAGAGTCATGTCACAATATGACATGTGTGTATCATCCACACATGGGAGGAAAATATGTTTTGATAAGCACTTGGGTATTGTTTTACCATTGGGGGGTGCAAACACATCTTTGCCTATATTGTATAAATGTTGCCCTATTTGAAGCATATCCATATTAATATGCAATCTGATTATATCATAGTAATATTCTGAATCATCTATGATCGACAGAAAAAAAGTTTAAGCATTATTTTCTTTATATGATTTGTAGTTTGAATTGCAGTGATTGATCGAGTAACTTATGCCATGAAACTGTTTTCAATCAATTCATTTTTTTTTCAGAGTAGTCTACATTTTCTGAAGCCATTTTACAATTTTCATATCAAATTACAGTATGCATCTTTTCCAGCTCTCCCTGAGCAATCAACGTAAAGTAATTTGTTTCTATGGGGTCTCGCCGGAAGAAACAAGTAACAATCAAGCAAGAAAAATGTTGAATCAGACAGTGGGAGGTGTAGCTCTAAGTATGTGTTTTAACTGCTTAGTATGGCAATGTGAAGTAAATCTACACAGGTACAGGAAAGTGTGTAGACAAATATGCAGATTTGAGCATGAAACAAATGTATTACATCGTCCGGAATTGTTCTAAGCAGTATACAGTTGCTAAAAAAAAATGCAAGGGAGGCTTGTGTTCTATGTTAACATATCTTACACATTCAGGTATTAAATATAACGATGGTCTGAATTTGATCAGTGTGGACATCCAAATGCAGCATATAATATATTGCAAACTGTTTTTTTAATGAATAGTGGTTGGAGGATAGGAATTGTAATTAAGATAATTTTCTTTCTAAGTTTGGGGCATCATTCTGATCCTAAGGCTAAGGTCAGTGATGCAAATAAAGATGAACCATTCCTAACAGATGCATTTTGCATAAAAAGGTGATTAACTTTGACAATTAAAAAGGCGAGAACATTTATTTGATGTGAATATATTTGCCAATTACAGACAATATCAGCCTCAGGCTTTTCCTGGAAAGGGATCCAATATTTATTTATATAAAAACACAAATTAAAAATATTACAGGATAACAATGTAGCTCTTTAGATAAAAAAAACTTGTACAACCTTTTGTATAAGGAAATTTTGAGCCTCGTACAGTCCAGGGCTTGTATTGAACATATATTTTCATTCTATTTACCATCCATCCTTGCTCAAACAGTGCTTTTCTATGAAATATTTGTTAACATGACGATAGTGCTGTTTTGTTTTCTTGGAATACCAATAGAGTTCTGCTTGGAAATACCACCCGTACCAGTCTCAACAGCCTGCACATTTTGACTATTCAAATGTAAAAAAAAGTAAAATATAAAAATATATAATTTACATAATCTCACAACAGAAGGTGTCTATTTACATAAATAATTACTTTTTTTATTACATTTTTGTTTGGTTTTTTATTTTGTATGCAAAGCTTCATCTTACTTTCTCTTTTTATTTCTCTGTCCTTTTCTCTTTCTGTTTCCACTTTCTTTTGTTATTTATTTAAAATATACCTGCTAATAAAAAGTGTTCAGTGATGTCCCCCATTATGAGCAGGGCTTAGCTGTGTGTATAATATATTCTGTATTCATTTTGGTAATAGTGATGGGTGAATTTGTCCCATTTCGCCACACATTTCCCGTCGAAAACGGGTGCCGGCCTCAAAGATGACGCTGGCTCCCATTAAAGTAAATGACTCCAGCATCCAAATTGTCACCAATTCCATCGCCACTGTCAAACACGTTTGACGTCGGCATAGAAAACTTTGATGCAGACGAAATTGTGGGGAAACTCGGAAATTCACCACAAATTCAAGCCTGGCGAATAAATTTGCCCGTCACTACTTGATAACAAATAAGCATGTTCATGCATTCAGTAAAATTATAATTAGAAATGCTGTACATAAGAACAAAAGCGAATGGTCAGACAAGATACAGTAGCTCATGTCAGGGGGCATTATATAAAAAAACGAAAATTTCTGACAATTTAAAAGACCAAACTAAAATCCAAGATTGGACCTTATTTATTATTGAAAAAGCAAGATTTAATTGGGGACAAACAGGATTTTTTTGGAGTTTTTAACTGAATCGTTCGATTTTTTAGGCTTTTTCCCGAAAAGTCTGGATTTTCCACTAAATATTCGGATTTTAAAGTAAAAAAAAACTTAGATTTTTGGACTTTAATGAAACCCCCCTAAATCTGCCATGTATTATGAACATGCATTATTTATTTCCAGAATGCTTGGAATCAGTGTTTTTCTAAATGTGTGGCCATTAAGTAACATGGATCACCATGCCTTAAAATTACAAAGACTATCTGAACATTACATAATCCTGTGTGACTACAGTCAAGTTTATGCTAGTTTAGTTCAAGTGCAATGTACTTTTTATAGCATAGATAAATGCTAATTGGTCAAGAAGTATGCTCACACGAGACATTATGGGGAAATGGCACTGCCATATTTTGAGGGTTTTCTTCAACACACTCAGTACCTTTAATAAAACTATGAAAAAATCCCTGTTTGTACTACAAGGAGGAATGTGTTAGCACTTTACTAATAACAGCAATCATGCATTTTCTGTAGTCTAGTTAAAGAATCATGCACAGAAGCCACTTTGATCACTGCTTTTTCTTAACAGCTTTAGCCTCCATGCTGTTCACTTCAGGAAAGCGAGTGCATTATTTATCATTATTTGCTTTTTACAGAATCTGCATTAATTATGCCACTGTCTAATTATGACAGCAAACTGCCTTAGCCAAAACAGCTCGAGCTACAATAATGAAACGATTAGCATACAAACACTGTCAGGCTGGAGACAAATGGCAATGACCTATATTGCTAATGGAAAGTTATTCTGGATCTACTAATTCACAAAGAGGCACCAAGATTGCCTTTCCTTCCAAAATGTAGGGTCTGTCACGAAAACAAATGCTTGCCTTTATTTGCAATCAATTTGATTCCGTTCCCTTCAAATAGCTGCATATAACTTTAATTAAAACTTCTAGCTAGCAGGCAAAGCCTTGTTTTTTTTTATGAAAAGCAACAATAAAAGTTTACTTGGCATTGTCCTGATACTTGACCTTGTCTTCTCTTTGAAAATGGAAGTCTGATTTTTACATTATGATCTAATGTTTAACATTAAAATCACTGGACAGGATCACTAGAAGGCACAGTTGGATCAAGGAAAGCATAGAAACGTTGTTGTTGGTTTTACTGAGATGTGTATTGACCTTTTCAATATCACAATATTAAAATGGGAGGATTCATCTAAGGCCTCAGAATGTATTAGGCACTCCATCTGCTCCGTATCATTAAATGTTTTTTGTTCATAGATCCCAGTTATGGCATCTTTTATCCAGTAGCCTGATATCCAGAAAGCTCCAAAATATCGGAAAGGCCATATCCCATAGACTATAATATAATTAAAAAAACTGATGCTCACTGGTAACTAAGATACTATAAATAAATGTCAGTGACAAAACAATCTTGTTTGTTTTAAATATACAACTGTGATATAAGGCATGGTGGTTCAAATTATGGAAAAAATCCTACTTAGAAGGCTGCAGTCCAAAGTGTTCTGGATATTAGATGCTATATTTGTAGCAAGAAAGGTGTCACCAGGGCTTTGGGAGATACACAACACCATACAATGCTGGGAGCAGAGGAAAGATACATGGTTTACTATTTTATTGAAATCATTATTCTCATTCTCCAGAATTAAGCCATACTGAATCACCTACATGTATCTTATTCTGGATGTTGGCTTAGTACGCTAGTCTTTTCTCTATATATATATACAGTATGCATCCCTTCATTATAACCTCCCATACAAATTACAGCACAAACCTAGTTTTTTTTCACTATGGTAAATGATTCTGCCTTATATTTTTACTAGTAAACTTTGCATTAGCAAACAGTAATCATGATTGGCCACCCTATGGGGCAGATTTATAAATGGTCGAATTGAAAATTTCGAATTCAAAATTGTTCAAAATCTTTTTATGGTCAGAACTCTCAAATTCGAATTGCCCATTTAAAATTTTGAATTTGACTATTAGCCACCTAAAACCTGCTGAGTTCATGTATAAGTCAATTTGAGAGGTCCAGTGAACTTTTGAATATGTTACTAGCCTTCCTGACATTCAAGTTTAATCAAATTTGATTTTAATTTGATTCGAGTATTCAGGTTGGTAATATTAGTTTGAGTTTTAAATAACCCCCCAATTGAATTTCAAGTATTTTCAAATTTATTAGAATTAAAAGAAATTGATATGAATTTGAAATTCAGCCTTTGATAAATGTGCCTCTATGTGTTGTTAATTGTCTGTGTAACAAAAAGAAGTGCCAAAGCGCAAACCTTAACAGTATAAGGTCATCTCTGCAACATATTAACTATAATATACAGTAGTTATTCCTAAATATACCTCTCTCTCTGTATATTCCCCTTGCAAGAAAGGAATGATGTAGTAAAGCAAAACCATTATGGTTTGATAGAAAGGTCACCCATGAGGTTAAAATGTATGCATTTAAGGCATTCATGTTAGCTGGGTCAGCTGAAACTGTTATTTGTTACAAGGAGGCAACAGAGCATACCGAAAAAGTAATGAGGCCTGCATTAATGGAAAATGAAATGTACACAACTTAGAAGAGTAAAATAAATCTACTGTAGGTATACAAAATAATGAAATTATGTCATGGACCTACTTAATTGAGAAAGATTTTTTTTTTTTATGGATAACAGACTTTGCAGCATTAGGCAATGTCAATCATTGTCTGCTAAAGCAGAAATGTCTTGAATAAAACGGGCATTGACTTGAGTAGGAAAAATATAATGTTACCGCTATATAGATCGCTGGTAAGGCCTTAAATTTAGTATGATGTGCAGTCCTTAGGAAGGATAATAATGAGCTGGCATTTAAACTCTAAAATTGAATAGAACAATTAATGTATGAAAAGAAATGCTTCTAAGAGGGTAGATGTTTTTCACACATTTGTTCCTCTGAATTTTTAGAAGCATACAGTATGTATCAAAATTTGTGTGTTTCTATGTAGTTGGGGATCCCCAGGAGGGGTTGAAAATATTGAACAGTAGCCTTTATTTGAAACCAAATGAAATATGTAATTGTGTAGCTATGTACCTAATTTGGGAATGCAAAGAGTTGCTCCTCTAGGAATAGGCATATATTTAATTAATCCAACAATACATGAGGAAATTTGGAATGAGTAAGATAAATCTCTCATTTGATTGAACATGGCCCTATATCATTTTCATTTTAAGGCAATTATTTTGTTATTTCTCTTGAGCACCAATGCTATAAAAAATTTCATCATTTTTAAGCTTTGTCTGGGCCTAAGTCCATGTCTTGAACCTTCTTCAGTTTTAATAAAAATTTTATACAAATTATTGGGTTACAGTTTAACCTGTCTAAAAATCTATTTGCTTATATCTCTCAACATTTATTGGACCAGCCAACATTTCAGGCTCCCGGTGTAACTGTGGGGGTTTTCCCTCTAGATATATAGTTTATTAAAGATATTTATTAAATATGATCCATTCCAATATAGTTTCAAATACAAATATTGACTAGGCATATGGGTGAAAAATATCTTCCACAACAACATATGCTGTGCCTGAAATACCTCAAGCTTTCATTTGCGCATTTCTTGCAACTACTTACATGGTTATTTTACTACTATTATTATTATTATTATTAACATGTATTTCTATAGCGCCAACTTGTTTCGTAGCGCTGTACTATAGCACATGGTGATTGCAAGCTCGCGTGTGAGGATCTCTGGTTGCTGCAATCCATTTCTTTGCTTACTGTTTCTACCTTTAGAGTCAGCTGTGGGGTCTTAATTAATTGGTAACATTGATAATTTTATACTAATTAAATTACTGTCATAAAGTTATACAGACAGCAATCAAAATAATGTTTAATCATGAAAACATGAAGCAAGAAATTGTAAAAAATAAAATACTATAGAGCTGAAAGGAAAAATTTAGGCTGAGAGACAATGAATAATTAAAAAGAAGACAGCAAAGTAAACAGAATAATAATGAATTTAATAAAAAAAACTTTTTGTTAGCTCACTTCAAGGATCCCAACAATGGGATAAGATATAAATATTTAACAGCACTGAAAGGCCTTAAACATGCAGTGAATTGAAAATGCTGCTATCAAACAAATTACTCTTCGGGGAGCAATACTTAGTATGAGCTAAAGAAGGAGTCCCTACACACCAAACAAACAAAAAAGAAGCCAAACAACTACAAAAGAATTACTGTTATGTATTCATAATTATAATGCCCATCCACGTACCAGCCCAAAATCTGTACAATCCAAATACTTTGTTTAACAGGCAGAATAAAATAACAATACAACTTGTAGGAAAGTCATAAATGTTCCATGTTCTGCAAGTGTTATTTATGTACATATTCAAAGAAAACATGCTCATACCATAATATGAAGTTAATTCAAAATATTACTAGGCGCATACAGGAGATGAGATGGGCAATTAAATGGGACTTACAGAATGTTTCCACGCAAAAAAGGTAAAGGTAGACACATTTTAAATGGCCGATCCCAGTAAAAGTTCAAAATAAGGCAGAATGCCTTTCCATATCCACTTGTGGAATCAATTTCACAGTTCTATAACACATCACTCAGAATATTAACAATGATGAATGTCCCCCTAAAAATTCTAATGACTGGGAGAGTGAATAGGTGAGAGGTTAACTGCCAAGCCATTAAAAAACTCAGTGTTCAGGCAAGATGTGGGAAAAATCAATTTCAGGCAATAATGAAACATATTTATATTTTTTCCAATGGGATGCCTAAAACTTGCTACTACTACAGAAATCGCAACCAACTTGAATTGTGTAAAAGAGTAAAAACAGAGGGTCTAATTTAATATTGAAAAATGATTAAATGAAGACATGAAGAGAAACAAGATAGCGAAACAAGACAACAAAGCAAGACTTAGTGAGGAATAAAGGCATATCATGGGCAGATGTTTCCTTAAACCAGATTAACTGTAATCTAGAGACAAGAATTCTCTTTAGGTAAATAATAATACTCAGGTCTGGACATCATTAGGTGCACAAGGGATTAAGGATTAGTGAGCTTCATTAAAATACTTAGCCATTCTAATACAATGCTAATACTATACTTTCCAATTCATTGGAATTTTATTGTCTATGTTACCCAAGGCAGTGGTTTTAGAACTACAGTATGTTAGTGTATTTTTAACCTAAAATACTAAATATGGCTAACTGTACTGGGGCAGCAGAGCAGCCATCATGGTTACGCTGCGAAGAGCTACTAAAAAATAAAAATACTAATAAATACTAATAACTATACTGTATCAAGATACATAGTCTCTGATTATTGACTGGGCTACAGTTGCAACGTGGCTGTTGGCAACACAGTCAGTCAATGCTTAGTTAATAACTTGGAAGAAAGTTATGGAGGCAACGTTTCTTGAAAAGTGACAACTTTAGCTAAGGGATGCACTACTTTTTCATTTAAAAAGTCATTGTGTCCAGGGTGTGATTGCAGTCTGCTAGGGATGGGCGAATTTACCGTGTGTGAAATGTCGCAGACGCCCATTAAAGTCTATGGGCATGGGAAAATTTGTACACGCGTCTTTTTTTTTTTATACTCAACGCCATTCAAGTCAGTGGGAGTCATTTTCCCTGCAAAACAAGGCAAAAAAATTTGCCCATCCCTACAGTCTGTCCCTCATGCCAGAAGAAATATGTACACAGGGTTGGTGGGCATAGTGCAGCCCTGTCCTTGCCAAGTGCAGTGGGGTAAATCTACAATTACAACCACAGTTGTGGTGACATGTAGGAACTGATTCTATCATTTAAAGGTAAATGCATCCCTATAGTGTGCTTGGCGACACTCTACTTAACTATAGTCACTAGACCACAGTTTTGGTGACATTTATGAACTGATGCTATCAATTAATGGAACATGTATCCCTATAGTGGTTGCTTGACAACATTCTAATGAATCTATAGAACCCTGGAGCTACCACCACTATGGAGCTGGTAGTAATTCTAGAGTTCTGCGTTATTAGGTACAGCAGAAGTCTAAAGCAATTCTGACCAAATTTCACAAATTAGCCTCCATTGTGTCAGATGCAAATCCCTCCCCTTGCAGCTGCAAATACACCAGATTGTGTAAAAAAAAGGCTACATAAAACATGGCAACAAAATGGAAAATCTTACATAGACCAGAGAACTTTATTAAGACAAACATGTATAACATGATTACATTGAATATTTATACTTGTCAAGTCATATTGAATCCTGCAGTTTGTCAAAAAATACAATATTTATATAAAAAAAAAATGCTACACTGTCAGAAATTGCATCCTGGGGGTTGTCTGGCTATTAGATTGCCCTTTTTAAGTGTTATCTCTACCACATCACAATGTGATCAAGCTCATGAGATGTCCACACATAGACCAAAGACAAAACAGGCATGAAATGATCTGCTTGTCCAAGTATGGTCAGTATCAATAAAAACATATTATATTACTATTTATATGGCAATTCAGTGCTATAACTGGTTTTCCTGTAATATGAAAAGCAAACATAAACTGTGGTCCCTGTCTGAGCCTTAAGATTTGTTTATAAGGAACATTAAATTCTTTTCTCACAGCTTCATCAGGCTGCCAGCTTTCTTGGTTCAATATTTCATTAAACTGTACCAAGAAAAGCATAACTCAATCTATTTAAAAAACTGCAGGCTTTAGAAAAAAAATCTAAATTGCCACACAAGCAATGTTTGTTTTATACAATGCGGGTAGCTGGATGAATAGCTCTTTGTATCATTTCTGAATTCAGCTGGGGAAAATGTTCATTTGCTCATATTCTTTGTTTGAGCCCTGTCTGGGATATATATTAATGTTAACTATAAGTTGAAGAAAAGGTGTAAACAGTTACTCTGATACTAATGTTATAAAGAAAGTTGTAGATGTATGGACGAGTGATACAAATCACCTTTGTTCAACGTTTTCTGGGGGGCGGATGGGGTTGGCTGTAAAATAACATCATAGGGAATGGGAAAACATCAGTTTGGGGCACTCGAGGGATATTTTAGGGTAATGTGCTCTAGGTAGTGTTTCAAATACACTACAATATAAAGTGACGTCATGGGTATAGAAACATCATTATAGCTTAATGCACATAAATGGCATCAAGTGTACTGAAGCAGCTTTAATTGCGAAGGTGTCATTAAAATTAAAATATACACTGCAATATTTACAAGTAAAAACCACCTGTCTGTACAAGCTCTGTATTAGCAAATTATCCTATTATAGGAATTGTCAGGAATCAAACCCTAGAGTACTGTATGTTGAATGGCACTTGCATTACTCCAATGATCCACAAAATAGCTTTGGATCTTGTGTTGGCAAACAGGCTTCCAGCATCTTCCCTTCAGCACAGTTTATTCCGCCTACATTGTTTACTACATGTGCTCTCAATTTAGCAATTAAGGACCATTATAAGCCTGTTCCATGAACTTCCCAGTTGCTTGCTCATCAAAGCTCATGAGCCTGATTTCGCCTGTGATTCTGTGATTCCTGGTTTCTTTGGCCTTGCTTGATTCCTGCCTCATTCCTTGCTCCATACCCAGTTCTTTTTTCCCGTTCTCCAGTCCCCATCCATTGCAGGATTCCTCTTTCTGTGGATTCCCTGGTTTGACCTCCAGCCTGGTTCTCAACTCTGCTGGTCTTCTGCCTCACCAGACCTCAACCTGTCTTTTGTTCCTCACCAGTCTTATGCCTGCTTTAGCCTTCCAACCTGTTTTTACCTGTCTCTAGTCTCAAACACAGGCCTGTATTGTCACTTGGTTTGCACTTACTATTTTTTTCTTATTTTTCATATATGGGTTACTCAGCCCACAGGCTCTAAACTGAAGTCATACTTTATTCAAGATGAAAATATGGCAGACAGGACACAAGAAATCTCCCTGATAACCACTGCCATGTAATTAGTTTGCTTTCTTTT
>CM044442.1:94108880-94139746 GCA_024363595.1 Xenopus borealis
TTGGGGACCACTGATACATACTATAGGTACATCAAGAACGGGATCGGCTATTGACAAGGGTACATTTCATGTACAGGTTCCCAGTTTATATACATTACAAATTGTACCAATATAAGAATATACATTGAAATTCAATTTTAGTACTCCCGAAACATATCTTCTCTTGCTATTTCAGATATGTTTGATTGCTGTAGGAATTTGTATATCACTTGCACAAACAGCGACCCAATATATACATTTAAAAGTGTCAGTGTTGGGCTTCAACATTACTAAATAAGTGTTCAGTTGATATTTGTGCTCTTTACAGCTTATTTCAGTTGTAGCAAATGTGGCCGAAATTAAACTAAAAAATTTGACAAAAAAGATGAGAATCTAGGCGTGGATATCGATAGCCTTGCCCTTTAAATAGTATTATGGGCATACTCTAGTAATTACGTTAATTCCAAAATAAGATCATTCTCCAGTTACACCTACAGAAATAAGTGGCAATTGTGTTGCAGGCATTAAGGATGAATAATTCACAGCTTCAAGAATGTAAACCTTAGAAATATTTTCTTTTCTTTTTTACACACTATGCATTCATTTGAATTCATTTGTGCGCTGGATTAAATAATAGAGAAACTACTGAACTGGAGAATATGGAAATGAATCATGTAAACCATACGCACCCTCCTTGTGATATACCGATGTACTGCAGGAAATGTACATGTACATCCATACACATCCATAAAGCCATTATCATGGACTGTTAATGAAATACTCAGTGGTAATATGATGCTATTATTGCCAGATCTACCGTTAACCTATTCTCCTTTGTTTTAAGATAAATGTTACTGGTGAAATAACACATTTACTGGGAGCAGATTTTACTCTTATTATTCCACACGGCCACTCTCTTTGGTTTATGTCTCAGATGACAGCATATGTTTCGGACAGCAGACATAAGTCAAGATGAGAGTCTCGGATTCATCTTGATCCTTGCTATGATTAATTCAATCATCTGAACAGCTCAGATCTGCTTGGCTCATTGAATCAGAGCTCAGATCAGAAAACACCATTGTGTTTGTCATTCATCTGCAGAAGCAGTAGTCCTATGAAAATGGTAGCAAGTCAAAAGTATTATCTATCAACTGGGATGTCAAACTAATCCCTGGGACCTTAAAGAATAATAGAAGCAAATCCAATCATAAGAGAATATTTACTTAATATGGCAAATGTAGTAATGTAGCAGCACTGGCATTATCTACGTCATTAAGTAAACTACATACAGTATAGATAAATTAGATAAGGCTTTTTTCAAGACTACCACTCCCAGTAATCCACCTCCTCAGCATGCTGGAAGTTGTTATTCTGCAGGAACATAGAATGTTACCTATATCGACTTATTTTATTGTAACATCCAACTTGTTGACAGAAGGGGCATAAAAAGGCTCTAATTACTTGCACACAAATTCAGCATGAAAATACACATACAGACAGCATTACTGGCATTCAATAGTCATGCATGGAAAATATGGCAGAAATCATGTCACTGCTTATGCACAAAGAATTACTTACAGGTAGTAAGTGTAGGAGTTATAGCTTCTTCTGTCATGATGAAGCAAGGGTTTAGGCAGTGGTAGAAAAAAGATGAAATGGAAGGAAAGAAAAGCCAGATATTAATGTATGAAAAATCATGATGAACCAGAACAGATCAGGTGGCATGAATGACAGATTCTGAAAGCAAAATACTTCTAAAACATAACATGCACCACATCACAATAATGACCATATACAATACATCGACAATGTAATGGCTACATCATTCCTTTAAAGGGGGAAAACATCCTAAAGAGTTGCTGTCTATTACACACTAAGGCTGTGGTACTGTCTCATCCAATATTTTAGTTTGGCAATGGACTTACTGCAGCCACAAAAGAGGGGGAAACAGTTGGATATGAGTACGTATTAAAGTCAGTTTAAAATAATGAACTCATGACTTTGTGAACAAGTATTGCATTAGAACATGCACCTCTGAGCTAAAGCTAAGGTATATTTTTGCTGGAACTTTTTCTCAATAAGTTATGGCTTCACAGATGCAATTTTATTATATTCAATGGGATTAAATGTATGGAAAAAGGACATTGTATAAGTGTGATAATCTATATTTTTATCAATATTGATGTACTGTTTAAACCAACCATGACTCCAATATAATGGGAAGAGATCCACAATACCATCTCACATTTGCCAGTATGTTGGTATACCACAATCCCAAGGCTGCCAATTTGTAGCAAAATCATGTGGGACCAGGTTACACTACGGGAATATTCAGGGTATGCATCTACAGAAGTGTAACCTAGTGTGAACAAGTGAGGAATTTTAACTGCCAATGTTTAGGGTAAGTTTGTATACAAGTATAAACAAGTAAAAAGTGTTGCTTTGTACCAGAGCTATGGCAGTACAGTTTTACTTAATACAGAATCGAAATCAAACTCCAGGAATTCTCAGAAGTCAAAACATAAACTGTTGAATTTAGAATGTTTTCTGCTTATAGGTAACGCTTATGGACCAAGCATACAGTAGGTTGTAGCCTGGCATAATGACTTAGCATATGTGTGCTTCTACTAGCCAAGGGACTGAGATTGTGAAAATCTAAAATTTCATTTAAATACATTATCATATAATATCCTGCCTGGAGATGAACCAGGGACCTGTGTTTCTGTGCTCTCTGAGATACTGTTGTTTTGTGTGAGCGGACATATAAAGCCCTTGTTCACTCCTATTGCTTTCCTTGTAATTGCAAGTAGGCATGGCTTGTTTCACCTGCCAAACAAAAGAAAAGTTGAGGGGTCTATTTGCCAGTCAGTATTGGGCAAAAGAGTACCAGGATCTTGCCCCAGTTCCCAGGGCACATTAAGTTGTACATACTGACCCCATGAAACCCAGTTTCAACATTTTGTACCCTCTTGTACTTAATCATAGGTGCTTATGCCAGTATCACATTGATCAAGAAATGTAAAACCAAAGTAACCTCACCCATTACTGCTTCAAACCAATCAGAGAGGTTGGTCCTATCTCTTTGTTAAATACATTACATTCTGGTCTTACATTTCTGGGGTGCTAGTACTATCCCCTGTACCCTACCACCAGGCTGACCTACTGTTTCCATGATGCTGCCATGGCTCACCTTCATCTACCTGCCAATCTTTCTCCATAACATTACCCTCACCCTGTCCCCTCTTCTTGGAATGTATGAATGATCCTCTAGTGACCAGGTTTGAGTGTGGTTCCTTAGCATTATTTGATTTTAAATGCTGAAAAAGGTTTATATTAATAATCAACATAATAAAAGAAAGGCACTGGATTAACTGGGAATACTTAAGGAAACATAACGTACAGTTCCGCCTAATCCATCTTCATGATGCCATTTATTTTATCTCCTTCCATGATAATTGCTATATGACAGTTTCAGAGCATTTACTGATGCCAAGTTTATCCTTATGCTGTACTTGGCTAAGTAATCTGGTTGGCTGCTTTGGGTGCCTGCCGTCAAACGCAGAGATGGCTTTATATCTGCCATTTACAGAAACAAGCCCACAGCTTTAAGCTGCTTTGAATTTTGAGAGCCAAATCCATCTCAACAATTTAATACAGGCACACTGAATTACTGCTGTTTATTCATAGGTAGTGCATGTTCGTTTTTTTATCTAGTTAAATATATATTAATGTCTTGGGCCCTACAGCCTATCTACCCTGTTATTTTTGCCACAATAATTGATTTATATCCTGTATATAGCTCAGCTGTGACTTCTTTAATTTCCGCTACATAACCATTTTAATTTTCACCTGTTGTAGTTGTATGAGATAAATTGCGTAAATCAAATCTACACAGCCAACATGAAAATGAAAAGGTCACCAAAGCAATCCAAGGTAGAAAATGCTATTCCTCTAATTAGTACAAATGCTTTTGCAATATATGTATGAAAATATAGTCATTCAGGATGCTATATTAAATATCATTTATCAAAACAACTTGTTTGGGTGGGGGGTTATATTCAGTGCTACAGAAATGGTAATTGAGATAAATAGGTGTAGGAAAATTGATGAAAAAGCACATGATGTACGCTGGAAAGATTTAGAGTTCAAAACAGCATTTATAGTACTAAACAGATTTTATTCTTAGGTTATGGCTTAAATGTTTTAATTAAAATAACTTAATTCGGATGATAGCTATGCAAGAAATGTACCCTTTTGTTTGCCCATCACCATAAATGGAACATTTTAAAGACAATAAAAGCAGCCATTTGTTTAAAAGTAGGTGCCACACTAGGCACAATGACGGGCACAATACTATGAAGGACTCCCTTAGAGTGTTACTCCCAGAGTTTATTGCTCTTGCTGTATAGCCATATAGCGTGCATTTTGAATTTTAAAATATGCATGACAGATGCACCACTGCATCCACCCTAACATTTGAAAGCACAGTTCTCCATCTGTAGGGTCGATGGTATTACCTATCCATGTATTACAGGTATGGGATGCTTTTTCCAGAAAACCCTTGATCCAGAAAGTTCTGAAGTAAATTAAGACCATCTCCCATATGCTCCATTTTATCCAAATTATTGAATTTAAAAAAAAATGATTTCCCTTTTCTCTTTAATAATAAAACAGTACTTTGTACTTGAGCCAAACTAGATATGATTATATCTTATTGGAAGCAAAAGCAGTCTATTGGGGTTATTTAATGATTTTCTAGCCAACAAAATGTATGGAGATCCAAATTAAGGAAAGACCTTGTCTCTCTTAAACCCATGGTTCCTAGCA
Source organism: Xenopus borealis (assembly GCA_024363595.1). NCBI lineage: Eukaryota > Metazoa > Chordata > Amphibia > Anura > Pipidae > Xenopus > Xenopus borealis. The sequence goes on from CM044442.1 coordinate 94,113,687, forward strand.
TTCTGGATAAGTCTCATCAAAGTGGAATGAAGGAATGTATTGATAGAAACTATTGGCCAAATTACAAAGCAAGTTATTTGTTCAAGCCAACAAATTTTAAAACTGATCATGTGAGTAATGTAATGAAATAGCAAATGTGAGTTCATGGTGCACTACTTTAAGACGTTGCTCAAGGAATGACTGAAGTTCCAAAAGTTTTTCAGTTTGTAAGCACAACTACACTGCAAAATATAGTGTCTCAGAGTTATTCAGACTGTAATAAATCATGTAAGAGTTTACCAGCATTAAAAACGAAGTCCACCCTTGAAGTATATGTCATTTTAAAGGTGACATACTGTATTGTTCAAAAAGACCTTAACTGTGCATTATAATCAATTAGATAAAGAAGAAAAAAAAGTAGTGTTTCAGGCTGATTTATTGAATATTTCTGCAAAAACCCTAATAACCCTCCCTTCTCTTCCACTGCCTGCTCCCTGAATTCCTAGGCTGCGCAGGCGAGCCGGTGGCTCTGCACTTTAGGATACAAACCAATCAGCATCTAGCAGGACCTGATAGGGAACTGAAGCCTGTCTGTGGAGGGCTGTGATTGGCTGTCACCTTTCTATTGTGCTTCTGGCAGGTACTGTTAAGACACACCATATGAAACTCAGACAGGGGCCGGTAACCATCTATAGGGAGCTCCAATAAAGGGGTTATTTTTAAAGATAATATTGATTTTTAGCCCCATGTAAAAGCAACACCATATATTACTTATAATTGCCTACAAATTAGTTTTTTTATCATTTATCCTATATGTCTCCTTTAAGAAATTTACAGTATACATTAAAGGGAACCTGTCACCTTGTAAACAATTCCACATTCTATTCTACTGTTTGTCAAAAAAAATAAATAACTTGTAGGCAGTAACCAATTTGTGAACACTGCTAGTAATTAAGACAAGTTTAATATCATACCAAAATCTTGTATTTGCGAGAATGGGGGACCTAATGTTTCAATAAAATAAAAAATTTGTAACTTCAGAAAACTTTTATTATACAGCTTTTATGTCTTAGTGACAGGTCCCATTTAAAAAGTCACTTAATTTACTTATTTGCATAGGTAATTGCTACTGAAAGCAGCATCTGTTTGTCTCTTTCTGTATACTGTTTTTGACTCCTGAAGAAGTGTAGGAGTCACTTTTTAACCACGTTAACCACAGAAAATTTTCCCCACGTTCTATTCCAGCTTGGGAGTTTTAAAAGTTTTTTTTTTTTTTAAAATTAGTGGGTGAAAGTTAGCATTCGCCATTTGCTCAACACACTTCTAAAAATCCCATAGGAATGAATGGAAAGTGGGAGAATTTTTCTGTTGTGAGCCCTCATTTGGATAAATTGGCCCTTAAGAATGGGGCAGAAAGAGTCTCTTTCAATTGCAAATTAATTACAAATGTCTTTAAAGGAAACAAATGGGGGAAAAACTAGAACATACCAGTGCATTTTACTATTTTAAATACACGCCCACGCCTCATTTGAACTCTGACAAGGACCAGAGAACATCTATACGGAGCTCCAATAAAGGTGCCATTTTTCATTTACAGCCAAAAGTAAAATCAGCAATCAATAGGTTATTGGATATTAAACAGGGAAGAAGTGTTGCCCCCAATATTTTAATCCTTAGGTCCAAAATCACAGTGAAATGCAAGGACATTAGCATTTGCATATACCAGCAATCTAAAACCCACTGGCTAAATCTGACAGTTAACTACCTACCATATCAAAAATACAGTTGCTATTATCCAGATATACAAAATTGTCCTTAGCTTGCATCTTTATAAATATAAGCCCCCTAACCAAAACAAACAAATAAATCCTTGTGTACCTTATGTGCTAAGCAATTGAATATTGACTGAGATGGATTCTTCCAAGAGCCCATGAAACAGTCCTCCCTGTTTATGCTTACTGGATACTACTATTTTCTTAAAGCAGAATAGGTCCAACAACAACCAACAAAGTATGCCTCATTTAGTACATGCCCTCGGAGTCAGTGATGCCAGATGCCAGTTTCCCTAAAAATTGAAAAGTTGCAGCATAAAATAATTAAAAATTGTGTCTCCTACTAGGAAAGGTCAACCAAGTTTTTCTGGAGCAGAATCTTTTCTCACATTTGTCCCATGCCAAGTGTAGTTAGAAGAACATAACTATGGATTACAGTTAAATATCAACTGCACTATGGCATTCTTTCCTTTAAAGTGATACTGACTAAAAAATTAATTTTAACATTTGAACGCGTATTAAATGTTACCTATGGGTCATCATTTTTTGCTGAGAGGTTTGTTTTTGTATACAATTGTTAGTTGAAGTTCCTAAGCCTGACACGCAACCTGACTGTCCCATCTCGGTCTGTTAGTTACAGTTTCTAATGCTAATGGACTCTTGCTGCACAAATATGGCAGCCCCCTCATACAGGAACATGGGGGATCAGACAGGTAATGTAAAAGCATCATGCAAATACTTTATGGCAAAGTTAGAAGAAGCTTTCAAAGTCAATATTATAATCGATGTAAAAAAGAGTTTAATTTTAGGTGTCAGTATCTCTTTAAGCACTGGCTATGGGCTAATATACAAACCTTGTGACACTGGAGTATTTCATGAAGCGAGTGGAGCAGAAAAATCATGATGGGAAGGTGACCTTGTTTTTATAAATGTTTTTAGGGCAGTAGAGAACAAAGTCATGACTATTAAAGATAACTATTTACAAAATACAGTGTGTTATGCATTATTTTCCAACAATCGATGATTACTGATCCATAATGTTTCAAGCGGAGCAAATGTATTAACTTTCTGTAAATTAATCTTAATTTTGTAAAATCATAAAAAAGACAATAGTACACATCTGCAGATTTTCTGTACATGCCAAATGAGATGTAAGCTGTACAGTATGTTATTCCTTGATAGAAACTCACTTAAATCTAAAAAATAATTATTAGGGCTATGGAGTCTAGTTTTGAATGTTTTATTGCTGGTGTTTGCTAGTGCTATATTCAAAGTGGGCACTTTGTGCTCTTGTAGTTCTGTGTGTTAAAAATAATATTCCGTTGTGGGAAAAAATGTTGATTTTATTTTGTACTTTGTCCCTTACAGATGACTCCCATGATCTGTAAATGGCTTTTCCTTAAAAAAGGCTGATTTGCAATTGTTCCCCCCCCGGGCCAAGTGTAACCCAGAAAGGGCAAGAATACAGAGAATGAGTCATATTGTCTCTAATAATAGATCAACATTTGGTGCCTTGGCCCTAACAGTATTGTAATAGATGTTCACAACTTCTCTTCCCTCCCTCCTGCAATGGACCACGGATTGAATTAGCACATCCTCTCCACGGCTACACCCTGTAGTCTGTCAACACATTTTCTCTGTGTGGAATTTAAAACCATTTAAAACCCAGAAATATTCAGAACAACTTCTCTTTCCTACACAGCCAACTGTAATTAGGTTTGCTAATTGGCTTGGAGAAAGAGATTCAGTAAAGTCGGTGGGAAGATAGAGGGATGCACTTGCCGAATGTGCATAAACTATTTTTACTATTAAAAAAATATACTTAAGGTTAACTATGTCATGGATGCAACTTGTAACCTATCAGCCTCTCTGAGAGCTGAGGCCATTAAGGTTGAAGACGCATGGAGCTACTAGTAACAGCTACTTGTCACAGCTACAAAACACCAGAAAATAACCTGCCATAGACAATCCTGAGAATTGCCTCTGCTAAGCTATGCTAAAGCATTGCCTATTTTGTAGTCATGAAAAGTAACTCCAACTTGTAGCTCTGTGTGTCTTCACCCTAAATCCTGCTTCATATTGTAAGCCAGTCATATTGGACTGGAGTCTTATGTCCTATTGGCTTTCCCATTAAAAATCAAAAAAATATATACAGGAGGATTAACTGCCTACTGATAGTCCTTAATTCTACTGACACAGGGACTTAGTCTAAAGAGCTGCAAAATATGTTAACACTAGTGACGGGTGAATTTATTCGCCTGAGGCGAATTCCCACGATTTGCAAAACGCCAGCAAAATTTTGCCTGGCGTCAGACGCCTGCATCGATTTTTTTGACACTGGCAGTGGGTGCTGGTGTCCAAAAACGAGACACAGCGTTTTTGTCATTCGTAGAAGTCTAGTAGAAATTTTGCGAACATTTCGGTGAAGCGACATGCCCTAGATTCGCCCATCACTAGTTAACACTGTATAAATAATGTCTAATAATAATACTAAAGTTCCAAAGGTCAGACATTTATATCAAGGTCAAAGCATAATGTATGTTGTATTTATCCTTTGTTGGCATATGAAAACACACAAACTTTTTTAGGACATTTTCGGTGTCCCCTAAGAAGTTAAAGACATGCCTGACACAGGAAAAACTGACATACAGAACACCATTGAATGCCTGTGCACAAATTTTCAGAGATCAAATGAATTGTATTTCATTAAATTTCAATGAGCTACAGGTATGGGACCTGTTATCCAGGATGCTCAGGACCTAGTGTTTTTCCAGATAACAGAGATTTCCATATTTTGGATCTTCATACCTTAGGTCTACTAGAAAACCATGTAAACATTAAATAAACTCAACAGGCTGGTTCACTTGGATCAAGAACAAGATACCGTTTTTTTATTACAGAGAAAATGGAAATCATTTTTTAAAATTGGGATTATTTGATTATAATGGAGCCTAAGAGAGATTGCCATTCAATAATTTGGAGCTTTCTGGATAACATATTTCAGGATAATGGTTCCCATACGTGTGCAGTAATATTTAAGCAACAGCAAAATATTATACATGGCATGCTGCTCTCCTGTGCCAGAGAAAATTAATTTGCACTGGTCCAAAATGAAGCTTATCATGACATCTTCCACTTTGTCATGGGATGTATTTTCCAGAAACCTGTTATCCATAATTCTCCAAATGAAAGGAAGGTTATCTCCCATAGATTCCATTTTCATCAAATACTTCTACTATATCTTTTTCCTCAGTAATAAGTATATTAATAATATATATTAGAGGCAAAACAATCTTATTGGATTTAATTACTGTTTAAATTATTTTTTAGTAGACAAAGTAGGGAGATCCAAATTATCCCTTGATGATCCCTTATCTGGAAAAACCCAGATTGTAAAATTTTTGAATAGCAGGCCTCATACCTATAGTAAATGGAGTTCTCTGTTGACAGAGGTTTTTCAAAGTACAGTAGGTCATCATGTAGTACTATATGAATCTGTCTGGCCACCATATTGTTTTCGTCTGGCCATTGTTTCATATTTTGCTTACTGAATCTCACAATTCTTTTGATTCAGATTTTACTATGGTTCACTCTTTTCAAGATTTCCTGAAATTAGATGATTTGTTTTAATGTGCACTTGATTCTACAGTTCTGCATTGTAAATGTTAAAAGGGCAGCACCTCTCACTCACCTCTTCTTCATGACTAAGACAACGCCAAGGAATATGATGACAAACAGGAGGATTCCTGCTATACCCCCAGCGATTTTGACTGTGTGGTCAGATTGGCTCCCAGCTTCTGGATCCGGCTTGCTTGTTGCCGCTCCTAAAGAGTGAATGACACATACATGAGAAAAAAAAAAACATACATCTCTTAAATTGTAGCCTTATATTTTCATACTTCCTTTAATAGACTACTCACATTTCCAATGTATTTAACATCAATGGCCTCCATGTTAAACAGTAAGTTCTACCTCATTTTTGCCATATCTCTGAGGCACCACATATATTAAAAAAAGCTTTTATGTGCAGTGACAGAAAATAGATTACACTTATTTTTCTTCAGATCTATGTAAGTGGTTGTGAATAAAACATACATAATTTAACCATTTTAAGAGCACTGTACAATATATCTTCCAGTACATTTCATTATCCTCTGTTCTTTCTTTTGTAATGGGGAAAGAAATCCTTGCTCACAACTTAATAACTACCCTATGCCTTTACCCAAACTTGATTTGTTGCAGTGTTATCCTTAATTATTTTTCTTAAGTGAAGCAGTAATTCCATAACATATTAACTCAAACACCTGGAAAACTCTGATAAGCTCATTCACCATGCATTTTACCAGTGATTGTTTTTCAACACAATAGCCTATTTTTGCCTTTGGAAATTTAAATCTAGGTCACATGTGGTAGTCAAAAGACGCCTTCTAAGCAATTTATTCACAAAGTGGGAAGCAGCTGATGATCACTCCATTGGCACCCACATTTAATATCTGTTTAAATGAGATAACTGGTGCCTTGCAGCAGCAACTGTCTTAGCTCCCTAATGCTCTGTTTATAATGTTTACTGTATAATGTGATGGAATGTCAAATTGATGTCTGATGAAATATCCATTTCCTCCGCTAAATGAGTTCAAGATGAAACATATACAAAACACGATGTTCAATTCACTAAACCCAATCCCTCCTTGGAACCCGTTTTATTCCTACGCTTCCAATTTTTTTAATCAGAATGTGACAGTACTCATCATGTTGGATGCCATTAAGCAGACAGATGGTTTCTGAAACACAATTTATTTTGAAAATGCCAATTACCTCTTTTTAGTGTCTTTTTATGCTTCATACCAACATTTGTATATCATGCAAACATATGGATTAATCTCTATAACTAACTTTATTTTTCTATCCCTCTATCTAGCGATCACTACTTTATTCTATCATTTGGCCATTCTGCCTTTACTCTTCTGTTCTCAAAGGCTACTCACACACATAATATATTTTTGAAAGCTATTTGGTTGACAACTACTATTATTTGGACATGGATGTAAATGTTCAAAATTAACTGAACTAACAGAATATTCCACTGACTACTTGGGTCGATTGCTTCACAGAACCAGGGCTACAGTATATATTTTCAGACCAGCCAAAAAACACCATACCAATGCATGGAGTCAGGTTACTAGTTAGCCCAGTTGTCCATCAGGCCAGTCAATTAAGAATCTTACCAGGAAACCCACTTGATGGCGTTCACATTGCATTGTATTTATTTATAGCAGCACAAGTGTATTACAAGGCATGAACACAAACAGGGGTAAAGATAATATAAATCAAACAATGATAATAAACATACATGCACAAGAAATTGCAGATGAAATGAGGTTCTTGTCCTGAAGAGTGTAAATCTATAATGAAGAGGAGGCAGGCGAGAATAAAAAGGGATGGGGGACAAGTGATTAAGCTATCTCTAGAAATGAGATGATTTAAGGGCTTGTCTGATGGATGAAAGTAAAGCGTTCCAGAGGTGGGTAGCAATCAGAAAACTGTTATCATACTGTATGTGTCTCAGCTTTTGGGGGGAACTTTTTGGAAAATAGGTTGCTTTAAACTGAGCCTAGAGAGAGAGAGACTTCCAAACTGAAAGGGAGAGTGGTTTAGATGTGTAAGATGAAGAGGGTAGCAGCAATGAAGATGGTTTGCAATGGATGGAGATGAGAATATGGGAAACCAGGAATTGGTACACAGGTACTGAGTATAACAGTGTCACCTGAAGAGCAGCATTAACTATAGTATATGAAATAGTGGTGCTTGACAAAAAAACTGAAAGCTGAATACCTATCTATATAATATAGGATTAAATCAAACTGAGCAATACACTCACCCTTCTTCATTAGAAGGCTGTTTTCTTATTTCTCGCCATACCTCTTAAATATGTGCACCAGCAACACAACTCTTAAACCACGCAGGACCTTATGGCTTTACAGTGACATCAAGAAACCCAAGTTGCACTTCTGTGATTTGAGGTAGTCCATGAAACATATCATGCTGTGTCATAAAAAGGATCACCCAACTACATATCTTATTGAAAATGTTACCTCCATGTGTGTAGGACATCTTTTGCTAATGTATAGTTTGTGCAAGCTTAGCAAAATCCAAGTTTATTATTTCCTCACACTGCGCAATAAAACAGCATTTATAATCATCTACTTATGATCTACGTTTCCTATTCAATAAAATAATATGTGGCGCTTCTTTAGAGAGCTGTTACAGACAAAACCACCACTTCCCTGAACAGCAAAATATAAAAGTAAGCTATGAACAAGCATGAATTACTGTGTCTTTGACTCACTACTGATTTAAAAATCAGCTCTATGTTTGATCATTATAGTTTCTTTGCAGCTTGTCAGTTTCATTTTGATTCAGCCTAATCTGATGTCGCTTGTTTGTGGCTGTTACTGCTCTTCATTGGTTGGCCTGTTAAATGCTTCATGTATTGTCATAATGTAGTAAAATAACAGTCTTGACTACTGTAGATATAAGTGTCATTGGTCTAGTGTTAAAACACCTCTGTCATGTTTCATGCCATTCATCAAGATCCTTAGCACTCCACACCCTCTCTCTCCCCTATTCAGTCCCAGTTATCTTAGTTCCATCGCAATCCAGGCTTGTCACCCCTACCTAACGTTAGTTCTGTCTATTCCTTTACTGAAATGTTATCAAGTCCTTTAGAATCTTAATCCATACTCCCTTTCTGATCTTCCAAAAATGTTCAAGAAAATTCAAGACCTACTATCACATCCAGTTTAGGTAAAGTATATGTATTCCCAGGCTAGGGAGCAACACATCTTCCAAATCATTAAAGGACAAGGAAAGTCTAAAATAGAATAAGGCTAGAAATGCTGTATTTTGTATACTAAACATAAACGTGAACTTAATGCACCACAAGCCTAATCAAACACATGATTTATACTTTCAAAGTTGACCACAGGGGGCTGTCATCTTGTAACTTTGTTATATATCTTTGCAAGACACATGCTCAGTGTGGCCTGGGCTGCTTAGGGATTGTCATAAATGATCTGATATGACTGATTAATAATCAGAATATACAGAATGCACAGAGTGTCCTGTGTTGTCATGTAATCTAATGTGGATTTTATAGTGTTTGTTTTGTTTAATACAAACTTTCTCCAACTCTGCAGAACCAGTGGAACATGGAGTGGGGCTAGGGGAATTGAGCTTGGTGGCATGCCGGGTCACCTAGGGAGCCCGGTCTGCTTGGCCCGGCACTGAAATCCAATACAAATCTCTAAACAGTTGCCAACTGCAAGCTGCTGGCGTTCTGCATGGCTGGGAAGTAAGGCGGGGGCTCCCCCTACTGTTCATAAGTATGATTGTTTCTCTTCCCAGCAGTTAGAGACCGTCTGACAATTCCTATAAACAGCAGTATGCAATTCACTGCATACAGTCAGGATTCTTATAAAAACGGTACATTTTTTCCCAACTTTTTATTTATTTGACAAGTTAAGTTTTGCATTCAAGAGAACATTATTTTGTTTCCTCATCAGGTAATTGTCATTAAGTTTTGTTAACATAAATTGTAACAGATAAGTAGGTAGTTCAGTTTGTTGAAGTGGGGAGAGGGTAGTATAGTGTAGGTGTTAAGGAGAAGGCAGAAAGGGGAGGTAGTGAAAGGTGGAGGTGAGTTGGGGGGGGATAGTATCCCAGTGTGGGGCATCTCACCATTCTCAATTTACATCCAATTACATACATTCAATCTGCATTGTATTCATTCTTTAAGATATTGGCTTAAAGTCTCTTATGGTTAGCATGTGTCTTACGTTTGTTTTAACTATTGTGGCACAGTACTCCTATGCATTGGGTCTTCTTGGTTCTCGCTAAAGAGTGTCCATGGGGCCCAGAGTTCTTCATATTTGTCCATTTTGTGGTGTATCATTGCAGTGAGTTTTTCCATTGAGACAACCCACAATATTTTCTCTTGACCTCCAAAAACGTGGGTGTGCCTTCTTTCCATTTGCTGGCTATTGTATATCTGGTGGCTAGGCAAATCTGCGAGCAGAGTTTGAACTCCCTGCCTGTAAGTCGATCTTGTTTAAATGTGAGTAGGGCCAGCCAAGGGTCTGGTTGGATGTCTTGTTGCAACAAAGTTCTTAACAGAGCAAATGTTTCTTCCCATAGTGCAGAGATCACTGGGCATGTCCACCACATGTGTAGTTTGTCTCCCACTTCCCTGCATCCTCTGAAGCAGGTGGGGTTGGATCCATAAATTTTGTGTAGTTTAGCTGGAGTCAAGTACAATCATATAGTATTTTGTATGCATTCTTTTTGATAATGGTGTTGATGGATATCTTTTTGATGTGGTCCAGCATATTTTGCCAATGTTCGATCTCTTGTACTTTTTGCAATTTCTGTTCCCAGCATTCCATGTACTTGTTTTTATCTGGTACAGCATGGAGATTGAGTTTGGCGTATATCATAGAGATTTGCCCTTTGCTGTTTGGGTGTGAGCATAAATATTCAAAAAAATGTCTTTTGCTTAGGGGTTTTGCCCATTTGTTTTTCAATGAAATGTTTAATTTGCAAATATCTATAGTGTTCTCTGCAAGGGATAGAAAATTTCTGTCTCAAGTCTTCCCAAGTTAGTATGCTACCTAGTGGTGTCATGCTAATAATAGTTAGTTGTTTTCTAGCCACCAGTGGAAGGGTCTAGAGTCTTGCAGTGGGGGAAATTCTGGATTATGAAATATCGGCGTATGAGGTGAAGGATTTGAGCTGATCTCATTTGATCTCATCTGATCCATTTATTACATATTTTTTAATGAAAGTAAATTGGAGATAGATTTCTTTTTCATTAAAGAAAGTAAAAATTGGATTTTTTTTTGCCTTTCCTAGTCCTTTAACAAAAAACTTTTATTTGAGGGCAAAACAATGGGGTTCTTGATTACATATTCAAATGATTTTTTTTGTTATAGCAATGAAGTGCTTTGCAGTTATTAGATAATTCCATGGTTAAAACAAGAAAAGAGGAAAAAATATATTTCTGTTACTACATGGCTGGTATTTGTTTGCAATGAGACAGTAAGCAGCACTTTGTAGAAGTCACCTTCAAGTTATGAAAAAACATACTTGATTGCCTGTAATAAAAGCCATCTGTCCCACAGCTAGAAAAAATAAGAAGACTCAAAATGCACCTATAGGGTAACTGTGCATGATGTGTTACTGTGCTTATCATGGAAAGTGTGCTATTCCGATCCAACAACTATAATACTTTTTCAATACAACACCTCTTAGCACAGTTCAGAGCCATAATCTATATTTACTGTCTTTTCCCTGAGTTTTGTTGATAAGAAACACTCTCTTTCTCATTCTAAAACCTTTAAGTTGTTTTTTAACCCCCTTTATAACTGAAATGCTGTGATTTAAAAATGCAATTGTTGAGCCCTGAGGAAATATCTGTGAGGCTTTGGGCAACAATCACACTGCATAAAGTACAAATGACAACAGTACTACCATACTCAAAAATTAAAGATCATTCTGGACTCAGGAGATAAGGGACAAAATTCTCTTAGGAAGAATTGGCTAAGAAAAAGGCCATGTAAAGGTTTCTGATATGGCTTTCGTTTGTCATAAGAAGGCAGCTTTACTTATCATGGGGAAAGCAGGATGCTGTTATTTTATAGCAGAACAGTATGGGGAATCTGTGTTTAACTAGGGCAGGGAAATCAGAAACAGGTAGGAAAGTTATGAAGAAATTGAAAATGCAGGAAACAGAATCAGTGGCTGAGTAGCTGAAGTAGAGTAGATAGGGAATAGATTCAGTAATACAAATAATTGCAGAAGGAATCAATGACATGCAAAATATGCCTATATCATATCTATCATAATTATGCCTAATTACTCCTTTAAAGAGGCATTACACTGCCCTGTTCAACTCAAATTTCTTGAATTAAACTGGGAAAACAAGTAGATTAAAACTACCATTTGTTTGATACCTGTGCAATGGATGGTCAGCTTATTAGGAAATAACAAAGCTCTTCACCATTTTTTGTGATTGTTTTATTAGTCCATTATGCAGGCATAATGGACTAATAAAGGCAAGGGCCTACACTCATAGTTTGGCTCACAAAATAGCAATATTTTCAGGACAAGCCCTATTTATTGAACTCATATTGAACAAGGGAGAATACTTCCCCTTTAATGCTAGCTTTCTTAAAGTGATGCTGACACAAAAAAACTGCTTTTGTAAGTAATTGTTACTTGGAGTCCCTAAACCTGACTGATTTGCCAACCTGACTGTCTCTTCTCAGCTTGTCAGTTACAGTTTCTAATGTGAAAAATTGAAAATGAGAGCTTGGAAGTGATATGTTGAAAGCATGTATGAAATGTGTGGGACAGACTCTGTGTAGTGCAATTATGAAACATAATAAAAATCCCTTTACATTTTCATCAAGATGTTTTTGAAACAACCAGAAATAGACACAACAAAAGGTTGGCAACTTCAGAGCACAACAAGCACGTATTTGAGCTGGCAACAGTAGCCATTGTTCATTTACTGGCTGCCATTGTGTTTCCTGTTAAGGAGACTATTATAAAATTAAGTTCTAAATTTGTTTTTAACAGGATATTAAAATGTTTTCTGTAAATAAAATCTATTCATCTGCAAAGATGAAGAGATGGTTAATCTCCCCCCCATCCCCAGCAGTCACATTACTAGGCCTGCACAGTCTCTAAAGCAGTAGTTTTTGAAGGTGAGTATTTGCATCTCCAATATCTTGGGCACAATTCAGCTTCTTATTGTGATGAGCACAAAAATGTTGGACTCATGGAAAAGAATATTGCATTGTGGGTAAAAACATATCAAACTGAACCAATATTCTCTTTCTACTCCTTTAGTAGATAAGTCCTTCAACGTGGTGACCAAAACAAGGGAAAGCACATTTTTTTACGCAGCAATAGGCTTTGGGCAAAGCTCTATGCATCTACAATCAAGATAGACAATGGTGTCAAAGATGCAAAGAGACAGAAGCAATGAATCCAACAGATTAACATTAACACTGATTGTCAATTTATGTAGATTTGGCAACTCGTACATTTAGCACAGTAAACATCAGTTGTCAGAATAAGCAGTAGATTCCCCCTTACATACTGGTATTACAGTGCTACAAGATAATAAAAATGACTTCTTGGGACTATATACACCCAAATACAAAATCCATTAAATATACAGAGTTGAAAGTGGTTGGGTAAATGCATAATTGCTGAGAAGTATCAGCAGATAATGTGTGTAATCTAATATTTCAAAGGTCTGTGCAACCCAGTCCCAAATTTCCTAGTTTACCTCAACATAAACAAAATGAAATAATTGTATTATAGTATCTAGATTACACTTCTGGTAAGTACAGAGCATAAAGCAGTCTTTAAGGGGAAGGTACAAGGTCCCTTGCAAACCCTTTTACTAGAACTATTATATTTACATGACCCTTTTACTAGAAATATTCCTACTTTTTGCACTTGTACTGATTTAATATGAAAGCTCGCTGACCATCTGAATAATATTAACTTGTCTGCTGGGTTCTCGGTAACTGCTTAGATGGTTACATTGCAAGAATCGGGATATTTTTTTCTACATAATATACAGTGACCCACTGTCAAATAATTTATCACTGTCCAAACATGTTGTCTGCAAAAGGTAGATAATGCATTGTTTCCACAAGAAATGTATTTGTGCTCTGCAATGGAAATACCCCAAAATGCAGAATGATTTGGATGAAATTACGAGCCAAATCTGTAGGAATTCCACATTCATTTTATATTATCTAATTTGTGAAATTAGAGGTATAAAGTGCAAAATCTAGCAATCATGTATACACCTTCAGTCCACTGCACCCTGCAAAAACATTGGATCGATGGGAGAGCTATGCAACTAAATGGGGCATTTTACTCCAAGCAGGCATGTGCCAGCATCAACTTAAATCCAGATGAGCACGTCTCTATTCATGCTGATGTAGGTCCAGACTAAAAGTGGTTATGAACTCAGTAAACAACAGACAGTAAATCCATGAATTCCTCTGGATTTTGGTCCTATAATACAACATGGATAAAGAATTTACCCATGACAGAAACTGTAGCTCAAACACAGCTAAAGAGCTATAGGTTGTTCAGCTGAAACAATATTATCAAAGTGAATACAGTTCATAAATATTGATCTTTTTTTTAAAAATCTGCCAATAGAGACCTCTGAAACTAAGATAAGTAAACTATACATCATGTACATATCTTGTAATTTCTAATATGGGGCATGTGTATTGCTCGGTAAGGATCACATATAATGAAACACTTTAATTGGTATTTGGAATAGACTGAATTAAGTCTTTCCATCTGTCCAAAAAAGCAGGTCGACTGAAACCAAGGGGCAACCATTCACCTAAACAACACAAAGAAAAATCTTGCAGAGCATGGGAAAAAAAATAAAAAACATCTCACATTGTACACAAAGGGTACATGCAGCGATTTGCACTGATATCTATGGAATGCAGCATTACATTTTTAAAATACAAAGGCAATGAAAATGTAAAAAGGGACACACCCACACAGCAAGAAACTAGCAAGTGATGGAATGAAGGATGAGAGGGATATGAGGTAGGAGGAAATGAAAATGACTTGTGTGTAGTTGAATGTCTGACCTGTTAGTTGGTCGTCACCTGCAGCAGGGGCGATGCGAATGTATGGTGTTGTAAGCTGAGTCACGATTATCGCAGCTAAGGCAAAGGAAGATGTCCAGGTCAGCATGCATGAGGAAAAGAAAAGCCAGACTGAAGCAAGGCGGACAAGAAGACTGTCAGTGTTTACCATCGCAATCTCAAGCAAAACAACACCCATTCTATCATTAGAATAGCATATCTTTCATGCTTGCTAATATATGAAAGACAACAAAGGAAGGGGAATAAAATAATATATTTGGCAGCAGTAACCCGTATTTTTTTACTGTATATATTAAAAAATTAATCTGGCAAGTTTTTGAGATTACCCAATATGAACAAAATAAATTTGAAAAATAAATAAAAAAATATTTACAAACTTTTGCCCAATTTTGTTTGAATTGTCCCCTTTAATGGGGACAACAATTAATCCTAGCAGTATTAAACCAGTTCAACCACTGAACTCAATGACCATCAAATCATGTGCTGAACTTCAGATTAGTCACTATGTCTGATTAGGTTATGGTGACAAAACAAGATACTGTAGTTCATTGGCAAAAATATAATTCATGCTCGCTGATAAACCCTATAGCATGTTATTGGGTTTTAAGGCAACCAGCAAGAGCATGGGCCTATACATTCAAAAAAGGTCATCCAACTAGCCCATTGGCTGATAAAATTAGTGCAAATAGCCATTTATATATAATGCTATATTGCACAAGATATTTTCAAATGCCCCCCTTGTCATTTGCTTAAAAAGTACACAATGTGGCCTGTGTTATTAATTTTCTTCCTTGTCAGAAAAGAGTATAAAACTACATCTAATGTAAAATACCATATTGAATACCTCAAGGATGTATAGGAGTCAGTTGGAGAGGCACCCTCTAGCATAATGTATGGGCTTACCCTGGTCTAGTGGGGACTAGGGGACTCCCACCGTGGGGATGCCTGCAGCTCTAGTCCTCTCCATGCAAGCTCCAGTTCCTCTATGGCGTGTGTGGTGCTCACTTCTGGGTTTATGCTAACAGTGCATGACGTCATCAAGCTATGTCACAAAAATCAAATGTATTTAAAGGGGCTTCAGGCTAGAACTTCTTGCCCGTTGTTAGGTCTAGATTGTTAAGTATCTGGGTGCGATCTCTGTCTGTTTGACTATTTAGAATTCTGTCAATCCTGACCCTTGCCTGCCTGACTATTCTGAACTCTGCCAATCCTAACCCTTGCCTGTTTGACTATTTTGAATTCTGTCAATCCTGACCCATGCCAGCCTGACTATTCTGAACCCTGACAATCCTGACCCTTGCCTGCCTGACTATTCTGAACTCTACCAATATTGATCCTTGCCTGCCTGACTATTCTTTGAACGCTGCCTGTACCAACCCCAGCCTGATTGACCTTGCATGAACGCCACCTGTATCGACTAG
Source organism: Xenopus borealis (assembly GCA_024363595.1). Lineage (NCBI taxonomy): Eukaryota > Metazoa > Chordata > Amphibia > Anura > Pipidae > Xenopus > Xenopus borealis. The sequence goes on from CM044442.1 coordinate 94,129,575, forward strand.
TGATGGGCGAAACGGCCGCGTTTCGCTTCGCCGAAAAATTCGGCTGTTTCGCGAATTTTTTCGCCAGCGGCGAATCGCGGGAATTCGCTGCGAATTCGCCCCTGGCGAATAAATTCGCCCATCACTAGTATCGACCACTGCCTGTCGGACTCTGCTTGAACTTTGCCTGTACCAACCCCAGCATGCCTGACTACTCTTTTGTCCACTCCCCAAACTTCTGTCCAAAACCTTGGAAACACATGTGCCCCTTCGTTCATTCTGAACTTCTTCTTTGCTCCTCTCAAGTTAAGATCTGGGAACATCTGAGTAACTGAGGGCTCCTCCCAAGGCCAAAGGCAGCTGCTACAGGCAGAAGATTGAGCTGTGACCAGCGAGCTTAGCACTAGTTCTGAATTTATGGAGCCATACGTGACACATGTTGCACCTAAGCACAAAATTGGCTTACATCTATCGAGTGACACACTAATGCAGTTGCTCACACTGTGCTTAAATAACTTACTATATTACCAAAGTGGATTCTAATTTGTGCCTGCATTGTTAAACAGTATACATCTGTTTTGGTTGGAAGAAACTCTGTATTGTGGGTAAAAAAATATAGATTTGCATGTGTTTGTGCTGCTCACATTACACAATTGTTTCTAAATTTGCCATTTTGACCTCTTAAAGCCAAGTTTTCATTATCCCTATACTTATACAAATCTATGTCCCCTTTATAACTCTAATTACTAAACTTAATCTCATATCAGGGATGTACTGATTGAAAACAACAACAGCAGCAGCATTTTTGTAAATGTAAACTATCCAGATAAAGTAAGTGACAAAAGAAAAATGATAAAGTAAGTGTCACAAAAACTTGCCTGTCCCATAGGTCTCCTATGAAAATTAATTAAAAAGGAATCTGCAACTGAGTTAACTCTACAGTCATGTGACTGCAGCTGCCATTGTTAGCTTTAGGAAGAAATAGTCATAATCATCAAAAAGGTCAGCTATAACAGCTGGGAAGTGATGCAGTTAAGATGCAAAGGATCATTAAGGACAGACTTCTCCAGAAAGACTCCTCATTTACATAGAACAGCCTGGGTGCTATTAGAAATGTGGCAACAAGCGAGGGAAATAGATCTACCATCTGCAGACAATTAAACACAAAACTGCTGCTGCATAATATTTTGAAATATCCTTTTGCAATGTTCAAATAAAATGATGCTACTGGATGCCTTCAAGTTACTGATACGTGCTCTAAATATCTTAATGGCATTTTACTGTTTATTAATATAAATATTTATGAGCAAGGGCATGGGTTTCTACGTCCCGATAAAGTGGGTGAGTTCCATTTTGTTTTGTATGTGCAAGTAAAAAAGCAAAATTTCTTCTAGGGATAAATAGTAGTGGTGGGGGGGAGGACATTGCTTTAAATGGATTTGTATTCTGGGACATGTCTTTCATGACACTATAAACATTTGCCTTGCTGTAACTTTTTATCTCATCTATGCAATACACTATACAGTACATTTCAAATTAATTCAGTTTGTGCTAAACTATTCCCAAAGTTGCCTCGTAGTGATGGGCGAATTTATTCGCCTAGGTCGAATTCGCGGCGAATTCCCGCGATTCGCCGCTGGCGAATAAATTCGCGAATCACCAGCAAAATTTCGCTTGGCGAAAATTCGGCAAAAAACGAGTCGCGCATCAGTCGCGCGTCGTTTTTGACGCGACGCGACGAAAATGACGCGCGCCGAAAACGACGCGACGCGCGCCGAAAACGACGCGACGCGCGCCGAAAACGACGCATCAAATTTGACGCGACGCGCGACAAAATCGTCCCGCGACTCGTTTCGCGAATTTTTCGCCGATTCGCGAATTTCTCTAGAAATTCGCGAATCTCTAGGCGAAGCGAATCGCGGGAGATTCGCCCATCACTACTCTTGGGGCTTCTGTAACACAAAAGGAAACCCAATCTACCAATTGTGCTGTTATAAACAGCATCTGAACGATTGCATGGAACAGATTGAGGGACAGCACTTTTCATCAGCTCTCATACTGCATCAGAAAGAGAAAAGAAAGAAAACTAGCCATATCATTAAAAAAGAAAGGTACTTTTTTCTTTACATTAAGGTGGATTATAGCTGCTGGTTCACAATAGTCATGTTCAAGCAGATTATTCTCTTGACTGGAATTAGCAAATAATTAAACAATACTATTGCTACATTCAGACAAGGGTATTTCGATCTACAGTATACCATTTTAACAAGTAAGCAATGAATAGAATGATAACTTTGACGGGGGCATAACGGATAGAAATATAATATAGAAATGTACAGCAATCATTTTTACAGTTCTGAAGCACATTTCAGTTCTTCTCGTTTCTGTCATTGCTGCCTTAGGTTTGTAGTTCCCTACAAAGAATGAGCTGGAGATTCCCTGCACTTACTATGCAAAAGGCATCCACCAATCACAAGGATGATTGCTTGACTTCAAAGAGGCAGCAGCTACAGTAAATTCAATCCATTAATGCAGAAAAGACAATTAACACCATATGATAGGGTTAAAAAGTTTATAAAATCTATTATTATAACCCTAATAATAATAATGGATTTATTGATGTCTGTTTAATGACTGACAAGGAAACCAAATACCCTTGTCCACCTTCGTTCTCCCTGCTGTCCCTAACTTGTGTCCATAGACTGTAGAGGAAACATAAGGAATTTGACTTTATATTAAAGTTACTAGTGTTCTTCCAGTAAAGAGTTTACTGCTCAAATGCCAAGACTCTGCTCAGCAATTTCTCAGCATATATATTTTTTCTCTGTGTAATAGGCAAAGGGGAGTAATATGGTTCTTTTCATAATGGGTGGTGTAGACTCTGGTTTAACTTGATGGACATTTGTCTTTTTTCAACCTCATCTGCTATGTACCTGTCCAAAACTAACAATCTTAACAACATTACATTTGCCTTCACAGCATCCATACAATTAAACAGACTGAGCACATTTTATAAGAAGACAATGTAAAAGCACAAGTAAATCATCATGATAGTCACAGCAGCACAGGCAAGTGTCCACTCCATGCTTTTCAGTGTCACTGAAACATGCCCATGCATATTCTCTTATATTACATTATTATTATAGCATATTATTTTGACTTCCCATTGGACTACAATAAAGTGATACCTTTGGTGCCTTCTGCTACACCTTTTGTCGTGAAAGTTAAATTATATTGCAGTATTCCCAGTTATACACCAAAAACCTTAATATTATTGTTTAGAAGTATCCAGGAGATTTATTGTAGTGTGAGGAGGTTTACTATAGAGTTCTGGTGCTGGATCTTACTAATACACTATAATAATAAAAAAACTACAGACTCATTAGAAGCTGATATTATGGATTTCAACTGCATTAAACAGCATTGTGGAAAGCTTTCAATTTGTTTAGCTCAAAGTGTCTAAATCTTAAACTGTGATCAATTTTTAAAATTGGTATAAAAACATGTGTCCCTTTTTAAAACAATCCAATTTCAACTACATAAAAATACAATCCAATTTCATGAGAAGTTTTGCACAGCCCTTCTCCGTGTAAAATTATTAATATGGGAAACAGCTGTGAAAAATAAACATGCTCATAATTTTTAGCGAACTTTATTAAGACAATGGTCTATTATTTCCTTCCACGTCAAGTGGTCCAAGTGTTTGCAAGTGAGAGTTGTTTCTGGTATCTGTGACCTGTAGCATATGCCTTGGGTTCATCAGTGCTCCTTCCCTAGATTCTTGGATGGTCTGCACTCAGATGTTCTGGATTTTCTTTACTTTGTGTCAGTACATTGGCTTATTTATAGCCTTATTTTCTATAAACGATCCACTGGGAATCACTTTTTTATCTTTGAAATAAGAATTCACTGTTCATTTTCTAGCTCTAGCATGTCACACATTCATAGATAATGCCTTTTTAAACTGCACACAAAGCACAAATACGCTATAGCAGTTGCAAAGAGGCCAGCTGCAACTTTCCTTAAGTGTTGTGCACATTTACAGTGATTTGAGATGTAATAGACTTGGACATAGCAGGTCAGAAGCTAAGCACAGAAGTGAACTTTTGAAGCGAATCCCCAAAACAAAAAGTAAACCATGCTTCATAAGGATAAGCAAACTTCAAACATAATTCCCTTGTCAAGATGGATTACACCTGCCAGAAATGCAGTGAAATTAACGGGATACGTTCAGGGGAAAATTGCTACTACATTGCTGTATTAACAGGTATCTGTAAAATATTGTGAAATTTCTGTAAACAAATTGCTTATTGGGTCTCCAAAACCACAAGATCTTGTAATGTGAATTGACTGGAATTGCTTAAATGGTATCCTAGATTTTCTGTAATTAAACAAATTAATGGGAATTTATGAATCAGAGAAAGTAAAATAAGCATAGTGATTGTACCTTATGAGGTCTTAATTCAGTAAAACACAAATACTGCATTTACTACATGTTTATCTTAAATCAGCAATAAATGTTTGGGAAAGCACATTCTGAAAAAGCATTTTGACATCAGTTAAAATTTTGCACACGGAGCCTGCATCTTTATATCCGCCTAACAAATTAGATCTTTAAAGGAAATGTGGTTCTGTTTAAAGCAGGAGTTCTCCTTTATGGGGTGTCATGCTGACAAATGCATTAAATGAGGGCTCACACTGAGCATTCTGGCCTCTTTACACTTAAAAAAAAACACTTTGTATATGAATTTATTTAGAAATGAAGCACAAGTGGCGTAGGATGTTACTGTAAGCATCTCAGAATGAACAGTTGTTTTTAGCATACCTTTGGTGGCTATCCTGACACAGTCTATCTTGGTTTCCTGGCACAGAGAAAGAAAGTAAGGTTAGTTATTTACAATAAATTATGTGCAACTTATAATACGCAACATGACAAATGTACTGCTTAAATGAACAGTTTAGTGTAAAAATATGATACATAGATAGGCTGTGCAAAATAAAAAATGTTTCTGATATATTTAGTCAGGCAAAAATGTAATGTATAAAGGCTGGAGTGACTGGATGTCTAACATAATAGTAGTGTTCAGGCTATTATGTTAGACATCCAATCACTCCAGCCTTTATACATTACATTTTTCGCTAACTAACACTATTAGAAACAGTTTTTTATTTTGAATAGTCTATCTATTTACCCAGTTTTTATTTTAATACTGAGCAATTCCTTTAAGAATTTCTTTACATTTATGCATGAAGGGCCATGGAAGTTATTGCAGCTTTTCGACTTTGCCTGAAGGATTGGATCAGCAGAAAGCAGGAGAACTTTTCAGTTCCTCATCTGCCGATGCACCATAAGCAATACATGCATGTTCTTTTTAACCTGCCAATCCACAAAATGATATCCATAGCATAAGGATATTAGCTGGGATTGGTGGGCTGCTGTGCCCATAGAATATATCATACATAGTAAGTTAGGTTGAAAAAGACACATCAAGTTCAACCTTTTAAGTTTATTTTAACTAGGGATGCACCAAAGTGGATTAGTTCGGCCACGCAGAAGGATACGAAAAATCCAAATCCTGCTGAAGAAGGCCGAATCCTGGCCAAATCCTGAACTGAAGCCTGGATTCCGTGCATCCCTAATTTTAACCTGCCAAACTGCTAGTTAACTGTATTTCAGAAGTTTTCATCTGATTTTATCAAATCAGAGGCAATCTGCTCTGGTGGACCAGTTTACTGAGAGGGATGGTTTAATTTGCTGCTTTTGTACTCTTTTTCAAAGATTTTAGCAGAGTGATTTCTCTAGAGAATGCAGACAAAAAATAGGTAGAGTAATAAACTCAAATGGGAAAACATTTCAGTCCTGGATGGATGAATTTTTTTTTTTTAAATTAGGAAAGGGTGAATAAATGTGGACAAGTTTGAACTTCTGTGAATGTAGGTTTTACACATTTAAAATAGTAATCAGCCCCTAAAAGTGTTAATGTCCTTTTTTGGCCAGCAGGCTCATGTTAAAATAAAGCAAGAAACGTCAAAATAAAACCAAGCATTCCCAATACAGACCCAAATGGTTTGTTTCTTGAACACAACGGTGAAACAGAACAACCTTGAAAAACTTTTTTTTTTTTTTTTTTAATCAATGAGTGAATTACAATGCAAAATACCATGTCAGAGAAGTGAAGTAAACCTAAATCAATGGGGTTTCAGAATCCTTCATTGTCAGTATGCTGCAAAGTAAGGGCCATTATGGAATCTGGCAGAAACATTTCCAAGCTGTCAGCAAACAGCCATACCTTATCAGGATCTGTAGTGCGCCTGAGAAACAGAGCAATGAGTTAGCTGCTGCTAAACTCCATTTGCTTGATGTCCTGTGAACTTTGTAATTATCTCCTGATTAAACATGGACTGTGATTAAAAAGGTAATTTAAGGTAAGTATAGGTAGAAGATGCAAGGGACAATTTTATTTCCTATGCAACGTTTATGATTATTTAAACATTCTCCCATTGAGATGTAGAGATTTACTTTGGCCACTCTAAGAAAAAATCAGCTCCATTCAATCAGACTCCTATCTGATTCACTGGGGGATCACAGCCAATTTGAACTGATTTTTAGTCAAATCAGTGAGATTCACTATCTGTAAATCAGTACAAACTAAATGGTGCATGAATTGTTTATCAGTCTGCACCGCTGAATCAATGCATAACAATAAAATATATCAGAATTGAAAAAAAAAATGAAATGTGTTTATACTTTAGGAAAAGCTAAACAAGGTGTAGAACACTAGGCTCTCTGAACACATTTTAATTAAAAGAGCAGAAAAGAAACTACAATCTCATCATCTGACTCCCCCTGTGCCTTGGTTAGATTGTTTCTGTAGGAAAATAATGCCAATTCACAAGCTCAGTAGGTGACAAAGTCTGCTAATTTCAACCTTTGCTTATTATCCTGTGAACAAACTAACACATACAAGGTACCCAGCAGAGCACATCATTTAACTTTACTCACTGCTGTCTGGAATTGACAAAAGCAACACCTGTTAGAGGTCTTACCCCATTTGCTCTGCTAGCTGCTTGAAAATAAATACTGTAGCTTTTATGCGGAAGAAGTGGAGTGTTCCAGTAACCGTTGTAGGTTCTATTATCTCCAATGGTGAATAAGAGGGAGGACAGCAGGCTGCTGCGTGGGAATTCTGCTGCAAAATAGTACTGGGAGTTCAGCAGTGAAGAGTTCTGATAGTGGATGGGGATTGGATAACACTTTGTAATTTCTGTCGTCTTTTTGTTTCTTCGAGGGCGTTCTTCTTCAACCACGACCTGATAAACACTGAAACAAGTGACAAAGATATATTTCAATACTTTACAGAAACAACAAACTAAACTGTCACATCCAGATGAAAGTGAATGCATAGTATTTTCAGAGTATTTTTTTTTAATGAGTGGTAGGGCTACAGTACATGGGATGCTTGCAGCACTTATTTTAGAAAGTATGAAGCTCCCTCTGACAGAAACCCTGCCACTAAATGTCATGTTGCTCACTTGTCAAAGACACGCTTTTATTTTGATGTTTTCCCTTAATCTGTAAGTGGAAAAATCACAAAAAAAATATTTTCTGCAGGTCAGGGGGACTGTTGTTTTTTGCTTCTGTGCAATAGGAAAGATTCAAACACCTTTAGTCTGAAGCTACTTAGGGGGCTCTTAGATGTTCTAGCAGCCACAGGACCAAAAAGAATTGGTTAAGACATAAAGGAAGATTATTGCAGACATTGTTCTTAATAATTGCACTTAATAATCAATATGTTTTTATTAAGCAGAATGCAGCATTTAATAGGTTATTGCATTGGGATATCTAACCAGGTCCCACAAATATTTACAAAACTTTATCATCCCCTGCTAAAGTATCCTTAATGTGTCTGGACTGAGGGTGTCCCCTCTTTAAATTTAACAGATGCTCTCATATAGGAGACCACACATAGGGGAAATTCACTAACTGGCAAAGCTTCGCTAGCACAGCCTTCGCCAAACTTTGCCTGGTGAATTTTTGCCAGGAGAGCACAAATTCATTAAAATACGAGTTTGCACTTAGCTGGCGCAAGCTAGCGAAGTTGCGCTAGCGTTAGTTCATCAGGCTTGACGAAGTTGCGCTAGTGAAGCCTAATTTGCATACAGCGGGAAGTTTTATAGTTTGAATGGACGTATGTGTTACACTGAATACACAACACTACACAAGCCCAGGGAACCCTAATAAAGGCTACTAGTGTTGTTTTATTGCCCTACATATGTGCTCCTTGTCTAGTTTATAAGCCATAAGTTAGGAAATGAAGGGGGGAACAGGGTACCCAAAAAAAAATTTTCATTCATTTCCAGCGTTTTTTTGGGACTTTTCAACTATTTAGGTTAGGGACTTAGAAATTTTTTTTTATTTTTTTTTCAAAACCTCCTATCTACTCTATTGCACTTTGCCTGTTCTAACCTGGCAAAGTCAACTCTGGCAAAAGGGATAACTTTCAGAAAAAAGATAAACTTAGTAAATTGGCAAATTTTCACCCCCTTTGGCAGAGTACAACTTCTCTAGCGTATGAGTGCGAAGTTGCGCTAGAGTCTAGAGTATCGATTTGATGAACAGCTGGCGAAATTTCACCAGCGTTCACCACTTCGAACGTTAGTGAATTTGCCCCATATTAGGTTAGTGCCAGTCTATAATTAATGAATTACTGTGGTTTCAAAAGAATGCCTTTATAAGTCGGCCCATATAAAACATTTGTGTTTTTGTCTTGTGGTCAGTAAGATACACATATATCCATTAAGAATGGGACAGAGTACCCAGGTACCCAACCCAAGAGCCCAGCACCCAGAAGAGCCCACCCACTGCTCGCCCAGTCAAGCCCCCTACTTATTTCAGATTAAATGCACTCCACAGTGGAATACATGGCAACAGAGCATGGAGTGGTGGTGGCTGGCTTGCAGGGAGGGCCCAACAGGGTTATATTAAATATATTAAAGAAACCCAGTTTGGAAGGTGATTTATAAGCAATAGAGAAGCAAATAAATGCAATGGATTATCCATATGCAGGTCTGCCCTCAAGTCACCTGAATTTTTTTGCTTTTACAAATATATTTATAAATATTCCAACATGCTACTTACTTACTGCTGTATACTGGCACTAACTGCCATTGTACCAGTGGTAAATAACATTAGTTCCTACACTGGTCTTAGAACTCTAAGATCACCCTTATACCTTTTATACTTTATTTTTACTATTTCTTATAATAAGCCAATAATAAATCTCATAGAAATTATTTAGTTGAACGGGAGTTTGTTTAATAACCTATTTTTATAGAGTGACTGTATTCCATTTTTTTTAGCAATGTATGTTCAGACAATTTATGTAAAATATGACTAAATGAGCTATAGCAATCTTTAATGTACAGCGAGAGATTACCATAGTTATGTGGTCACAAAATAAACACAATGCATCTTTGGTTTGTTAGTATACATCTCATTAGGTTATTGAAGCCAACTTTGGAAGAGAACAATACAGATGCAGAATGTCTCTTGGAAACTATTTCAGGTGAAAAGTAATTATCTTAGGTACTTGCACGGGGGAAAAGTAATTATCCTAGGTACTTGAACAAGAAAAAAAAATACAAATTGAAAGCGCTGCTCGGGAAATGCATTAAATGATGTAATGCATGTTTCAAATGAACATTTAATCAGGTTTTACAATCCAGTATTAGGAGAGAAATTGTTCTCTTCAGACAAGAAACACTTCAGTCCAACGTGATGAAGCTCTTTATTTATTTTCCTACAAAATGGCCATAAAACAACTAAGGATCTAAAAAGTAAGTCTTGAGTTACCCTGGTGACTTCAAGGAGCATCCAAATCAACAATTTGCAGGGGAAGAAACAGAAGGCAGTGCAAGGAGATAGCTATATTGCTAGTTAAAAAGATACTAGGATCTCCTATTTTAACTTTCTTTTTATTACCTTTTGTTTAAAGAAAGGGCTAATAAGGACTGGACTGTTTTTGGTTGCATAAGAAATTAACCTCTAATACAGAGATGTGCAACTAAACTGGTTAGAGGAATGGAAGACTTAAATTATTAGGATAGACTGTCAAGGTTGGGGTTGTTTTCTCTTAAAAAAAGATGTTTGCGAGGGGACATTTATAAGTACATTAAGGACATTATAGGACGCT
>CM044442.1:94142217-94153809 GCA_024363595.1 Xenopus borealis
TAACACTTATATATACTTTAAAGCCTTTAAAGTATATATCTAGGTCTTCTAACATTGTTTTGAATTTTTTATATTGTGACATTTTTATAATTAAAAATCTTCATTAATTTAAATTCACTTAGTAATCAGCCCTAACATGATCTGTGGCAATCTTTAGGATATACAAGGATCTACATTTTTTTTCCCTAAAAAGGTCAAAGCTTCAGAGTCTTTTTTATTAACAGGTAGGTAAAACAGTTAAGTGGGATGTTATCATTAGGAATTATTATTATTCTGCAATCTAGTACAATAAATGGGTATACACAAAACAAGAGGCAGAGGGCACTGCCCAAAAGTGTCTTACAGTCTTGAAAAGATTAAGCTACAGACTCTTTATCAATCATAGTTTTAGCAAAGGTTTTTTACAGTGAGAACAGCAATGCTATGAAATTGTAATGGCTGTTACAGTAGATATAGTGATGAGCAAATCTGTTTTGCTGAAAAAGTCAACAAACTGCCAATTCACTCATTCATTCAATGGGAAATGCATTGAAATCAATGGGCGACAAAGCTTATTTTTACGTGCAACAATTTTTTACGCACACAGTTTTTTTTCTCAATCCCAAGGCATTAAAGTCAAAGGGCATTTTTTTTATGGTGACTTTTTGTCTCGGCGGCAGGTAATTTTTTAATGCTATTTTATTTTCAGTTTTATAAAAACATTACCAGATGGCGAAATGCAGAATTGCACCACGATTCCATGCCTGGTGAAAAAAATAGCTTATCGCTATGCAGATACAATGATGGATTCAAAAACATTTACCATGCCCTGCATGGTAAAGGCAAATTGGAATAGTTCTGGTTTTGTTGCTGTTCTAGAATCAGATATCACTTCTTTGGTTTCAGTTTTGCAAGGTAAGCTTATGCCAATCACAAACTTTAATCTCAAAATTTTGCTTTAAGGAACCATGAAACATTATATCGTAACATATATCATGACCCCTTGCAGTAAAAACTTGATCTTTTACCTCTATGCAAATAGTACTCCTTTAAATGGTAATTCAGCATGATTTGTCATTCTTTGCTCCTTTCTCTCTATTTAAATGCCCAGAAAAAAGCTTTGAGCTTGCAAAGCCTTTTATCCAGTGCATCTCTCAATCATGAGAAATCTTCCAGAGGTCAGGTGAGCATTTTTGTAAAATATCTCAAATGTACTTATCACGGGTGAAGCTTTTCTTAATCTTTTGTTAGACTCTTTGATGCATCTTTTCTGAAATGATTGTAAAAGAGAAGTCTCCCTGGAACTTCCATTAGTATGTAATAATCCTCAAACGCTTATCTGTTCTGGGGAAAACATTACACCAACGCCGACATATTTTACCCAAAGTGCTCTTTGAGTTTAATATTTGTGGCAGAATGCATTTTTTTAAAAAGAGGGTTATTTTGAATTTTGCTTAAAAAGAGCAATCATTAAAGAGAGTTCTTGTGCAAAGCCTGATATTTGGCTTGTATATTTAAATAGTAACTGATTCACAAAAGGTGTATGTGTGAATGTATGTATTATACAATAAAATTTACCAGACCAAACAACCCAACATCTGAAACCTTATACCGGAGGTAATAAGGGGCAGATTAAAGGGCAAAAATTCACCAGCGTGACCTTTTTTTGTTACTTCGCTGATTTACTAACGAGCGCAGGTGCCCCTTTGCTAGTGAAGGAGAGGTACGTTCCTAACATATGGAACATAAACTATACAGTGGCCACATGTGTAGGGCAATATAAAAGCTCCATTTTCTTTTATTAAGGTTTCCTGGGTATTGTGTAATGTAATGTATTTGCTGCAACATAGACCTCCATTGAACTTCCCACCATATGCAGATTAGGAAATGCTAGCGCAACTTTGCCAGCATTTGGCGCCATGGATACAACTTTGCCTTTTGGTGAATTACTGTTGTCCTGGTGAATCTACGCCTGGCAAAGTGTTGTGATGTGAGAGAAGCGGATGCTGGCTGAGTTGCACTTTTTAGTGGATTTGCCCCTAAGTGTACATTTCATTACAAAACAGAGAGAAACAAAAATTCAGGGGTGTAACTAAAATTCAGGGGTGTAACTACAGAGAAAGCAGACCATGCGGCCACAGGGTGGCCCCGGAAGTATAGGGTCTCATAAGGCCCTAATTCATATAAAATTTCAATAAATATAGGTAAAACAAGCCAACCCCTAGACACATTGGGAGCTTGAAAAATAATTTTCTAGTTAAATCTATTTACGCCACTGACAAAATTGTTTCAGAAGATCTAGTTACAAATATATGATATGGTGTAGTGCACAGAATATTTTCCATCAAGTTAAAAACAAGATTCATCAAGAATCTTTTGCCAAACAGATAATTAGAGTAAACAAAATAACCATTTAATGCTAAAATGATGTTAAAATTAGTTAAGGTAAAATTGAATAACTACAGTAGGTAAATGTTCAGTGAGTATGATGAAGCACATCTGATCCACATAAATATTATATGGGTACATTGGTGTTTGTTGCATTGTAAGGGCTGAACTCCATGTTTTTCGTCGGATTGGCGCACGGAAATGAAACACAGGCAGTCGGATGTAGTTGCAGGCTTCAAGATTTTATGGGATGCAACTAAAAGTCGCAGGTAAAAACTACACCGTTACACTGTCGAATGAAGATGCTGCTTTATGCGTTCACATCTAACAGTCTTGTCCAATGTAATATAGTTTTACCTGCGACTTTTCTTTGAGTCCAATTGTATTTTGACGTGGTCAATTGCATCAGACTTGCGCCTTTGTTTCATTGCAGTGCATGATCCTACGAAATAAATGCCTGTGTAGCTCAGCCCTAACACTAATAGCACAGTAAATTGTTAGCCACTTTCTGCAAAACTTTTTGCCGGCAGCAGATTTGCTCAAAATGTGCTTGTTATTATTGGCTTTTTAATTAAGTAAAGGAAAAAATATTTCACATTGTGCTCTTTTCATAAAGAAGGCTTGTAATGTGTAAAACTTGCTCTGTGGAACTTTTTTATGCTTATATAAAAACAATATACAGTAGAAACCCCATTTTAAGCTTTTCAGGGAACCAGAAAAAAATGGTGTAAAATCCAGGAATATGTAAATTCATGGAAATATATTATGCATAATATATACGGTATAGGTGGGACCAAAAAACAACAATGTAAAATGAAGGAAAACTTATAATCCAGGGATGTGAAATTGAGGTTCCACTGTATGTTGATAAGGTATGTGATGAGTATGAAACTGAAAGATAAATGAAGAGCCAAAAACATGTTGAACACTGTGCTCTGCCCCAAAAGCAAGTGTTGTTTAGCAGAGTTGAGCACTGATAATACACAACTGTATGCCAATAAGCACACAAAGCTACTAATTGAGCCCTATACAAAGCTGCTGAATGAATCTTAGAATTCAGCAATAGATAAATAACCAGGAGCACAGACAAGATGGCTTACATTTACAGATTATATAACAGTTTTTTTTATCTTGCTTGATTTTATATATTTGTACAAAATGAATATTACAGTCAGAATACCATTTATTTGATTTGAGATACATCCGTGCAGAAAGTTGACTGGATCAATTTCAACCCGAAATGTCTTTTCATCTTTTCACCACAAGACAAATTAGATTTGCAAGTAACCAGACCTCAAATCTATTTGCTCTTTAATAATTTAAGCACTTAAAGGTCAAGCAGCTCTTTTCTGTTCTCCTTTATCAAAGTCCAAGTGCTAATGAAAAATAACTAAATCCCATCATCTATCTAATTTCCTCCCGTTGCTGTCTACCTGATGTAAATTAACACATTATAACTTTCCGAGTCAGGCCTACTTGGAGAGAATCTTGAATTTTATTGGCTTGTAATGAGAACATGTTATATGAGTAAAATACTTTTATCTTTTAACCAAATATTTAACCAGTTGAGCATACATGTAGCATACAGTATCACATAACAAATCACCATAATAATTTGCATACGTTATATCTAGCGCCAGTCCTTGTTTTGCTCAATGCCAATGCTTGCAATTGAGAAGGAAGCTAAAGAAATTAGAAGTCCACTATTTTTCCAAGATGTAGTGCTGCCCTAAGCAGGCCTGATGGCAATTTAACCATTATAATTTAACCAGAATGTAAGATAAAAAACTAATAAAAAGAAAAACTTAAGATGATTTTTGGTTAACCGAAAATGTTTCAACCTTTCAGCTGCAGACTAGTTCCTACAACCACGTTGTTGTGCAAGACTAGGCCAATGTTACAATTCTACAATGCTATTTAGAAAAAAACTGAAGCACAGCACAAAAAGACTAAAGAACTTGATGCCAAATTTAAACTGTATTTCTACTACTCACTAAATGCCTATAGAAGAGAGTGTCAAAGAATTAAAACTTTAATCTAATTCTCATATGCCTCTACATTATCATCACTGCTATTATTAAGTATTTATGATGTGAATTTGTACACGAAGGGGGATCATTTGAAAGATTTCTATTATTCTACATTCACCTCTATTCTATTCCTTTTTACTTCACATCCTTTTCTCCTACTCAGCTCCTGATTTGCATTAGGAATTCTCGCTCACTGTGCTACGCTTGAAGATTCACCATGGGAAATAACTTATTTAGATCACAAACAATTTTTGAATGATTTGCATTCTCCGTGTGGTTCCAGTTAATAAGCAGTACTATCACCGAAGCTACATTTTTCACGTGAAGCTCCTTACTAAGGTAGATTTGTTAAGGTTCAAATGGTAAATTCAATGTAATTTTTTTTGGTCAAAACTCCCAAATTCAAATTTTAAATCACCAGCTCGAATTTGAATGTGATATTTATCACCTGGAAACATTTCTAATTTGAATATTAAAAACGGAAACCTGCCAAGTTCATGTAGAAGTCAATGGCAGAGGTCTGTTGAACCATTTGAAGATGTTAATTGCCTTCCTGACATTCTTGGGTTTTTTATGGAGGAAAACTCAATTTGAATTGGTTTAGAATTACCTGGTCATTTGTATTCGATCGATTATTAGATGTTTGAGTTTTTTTCATAAAATTTTTTCTCTATGATGAAGAATTTCCTTTCCCTTTATCTGCTTAGCCACCCTTCTTTGGACTTTTTTCTTTTTTATTCTCTGAAAAATGATACTTTCCCCTTTAAAAGTATGGCTAGAAACATTTTGGAGATTAATAAATAACCCCCTAAAAGTTTTTTCACCTACATTTTTCAAGAAAAAACAAAAAATTTTAGAGATTTTTTCTGCCCAAAGCTGATAAAAGTCGAATCCGAAAATACTCCATCTAAAACTTGTAGAATTCATGTGAAAAAAAATCAGTGGCAGCTGTCCAATTAACATTTTTAACTTTCACGAATTTCTTGAGTTTTGGGGTGTTTGATGTTAGATTTTGCTCAAAAACTCAATAAATTTGAGATTTGCTGGGTTTTAAGCCTATAAACTCAAATGTGATATATATATATATATTCATATAAACTATTTTGAATATTAAATTTCGAGATATTCATTAAAAACTTGAATGTTCCAAGTTATTTTAAACTGATTTTTTAAAATTTAATTATTAGTAGATTAGACAAATTTGTGGATAGCAGTTAGGCCAAGTCAATTTAGTAAATAAACCCTTAAATGAACTGAGGGGTTTTCAGTCTATTCCTTTGTCTATGTAACACTAAGCAAATGTGCATATTTATTAACACGTAGCATCCAAAGTGATTAGCTCAGCTACAGGAAGTATAATGGAAGAAAAAATGTAATTGGGTGCCATAGAATACTGGGCTAATGCCAATTTGCCCACTGTTTGCTAATAAGCCTCAGAGTATACCTTACCCTTAACCAGGATAGCTAGCATGATTATTGAATTGCATGAGTTTTCTTTAATTGTTTTTTGGTTCCAAGACAATTTTTTTTGGCACTCCATGAACAAAACCTGGATCACCAAAATTCAATGAGGTACAAAAAAATGAAAGCAGAGGTTTTTGAGATTCTGTGGTGATTAGTAAAGCCATTTAATGCTATTACTTGGGAATCCACAAAATGAAAGTTGTAGATCAAAATGTCACTGGAAGGTACAAGTCACTTTCAATTAGATAAGTGTTTAATAGAGAAATCCTCAAAAGTTTTGTTGTTATCCTTTATATTTTCGTAAACTGGTGTTGCCAAAATCTAGTCTGGTGTAAAAAAATGCAATTTATTTGAAATCTAAACAAGAAAATGTGCTATAAAAAGTAAGCTTCTTCCAATGATGCACAAAGCACCTTTATGTGCAAAACACACACTTTATTTATTTAATTTACAGTATATGTAGTAGGATAAAATGTTAATTGTTTAATGCAAACGTGTACCTATGGGTTTATACAGAGACATTTAAGTGTGCCACTAGGAGAAGTTAGATGATAGCTGTTGCTAGGCAAAGTCCCCAGTGCGTGGAGACGCCATAAAATGGAAGGTTGCAGGTACGAATTTTGGAGATGCGTCATGGGAAGGAAAAGGGGCAGTAAGCTCTCTGACAGTTGAGTCATTCCACGGAAGAGCTATTGAATTAAGGTAGTGAGAAAGCTGATGGTAGCTAGTACGCTCTAGTAGCAGTAAGTTAGCCAGAAGACTAGCACGGGCAGCTGTGGCCCATATGAGGAATTATAGGAAAAGTGTGTCCAGCGGGATAACTGCCAGTCAGGGCCTAAGAGGCGAGGTTTGGCTGGACTGAGCCAGCCAGGGCCTAGGTGGGGTGCCTGTGAAAGGGAGCTCCCCCTGACAGTATGCATGTAGAGCCCTGTTGATGAGCTGCTGTACTGATGAATTCCACAACGAATAATGAAAATGTTTAACTGCAACCCTCTGCCTGCTGTGTCTCATTCAAGTTTTCACCCACCCGACGGATGGTGGTTCATCTAAACAAGAGTAAATGTTTTGGCCCTTGGGGGCCCCCCGTTACACATGGGCTCCAAATCTTGCCAATCTATTCTATAGTTTACAAATGATAACGAAAAAAATTTGAATATCTCCAAACGCAGATCAAAGAAAATAAACTACAGGAACACCAAGTAATAATAATGAAGAGAAACAAACATACTGGGCAGGCATTTCCCTAGCTTGAAATATGATCACTATATGATTCATCAGGGCTGGACTGGACTGGAGTGCAAACCATCACCAAAATGTATTTTATTTGGGGGGCCCAGAGATCAGGGGAAGGAGATGAAATAACTAGTGCAGTTTCATTTTGGAGTGCAGAGACCAGCAGCAAAGTGAAAAGAGCAGAATGAAGTATGCAAAGTGCAAAAAAAATGGTCAGTTGTTGGTCCATGTCTACATGTCCCCACCCAGTGTTGGACTGGCCCACCGGGAAAAAACCTGGTGGGCCCCAGTCCCTGTGGGCCCCCACGGTCACACTCAAATCTATTTTTTGTCAGTGCTCTGGTTTTGCCCATAGCAATGGGCCCCACAGCGCTACCGCTACTCCAACTGGGTTGCCTACATGGCAAGTACTGAACTGGCAAAGCTGCTCCCTGCTCTTATGTGCTCCGGACATGGGGGTTGTGGCGTGCGCATGTCCATGCTGTGCGACAGTGCACACCTGTGCCTGATGACGTCACGGACTGGCCGGCATGTGTGGGAAGAGAGAGGTGCGTCAGAGAGGGAGCAGTACTGCTGGTGCTGTGGATCCTGACTGCATTCGCTGGCAAGTTGGGGGGTCGGGGGGCCTGAGGGGGGTCAGGGGTTGAACAAAGTGCTGACAAACTTTGATAGCACTCTATTCAAGGAGGAAGGCCTGGATCATAAATAAACCATCAGTAATCATGCAAAAGCAGAACTCACTGTGCAAAGTGCAAAAAACAAGCACATTGCACCCATTTTTTCAACTTTTAACTCAACCAAGATAACATAAATTACACCTGTTGTGTTCCAAATAATTAGATTTACAACTGGGTTTTTTTCTATATATATTGCTACAAAATATTCTCTAAAAAAGTGTATTTGTTCTTTCATTTCACATTATTTTAACTGGCCATTTATGTATTATCTATAACTCATGTGCCATAAACAGTTGGTGAGTGTTACATATTTAATTTTAGAAACATTCATTTCTCTATGTGTCTTGCGCTGACAGAAATTAGATCAGTCATAAATTGCTTTGGTATATTAGCTGGGCACAGTAAATGTATTTTGTGTTCTGCCGACCATAACTTATTACAAAGAACTAGCACTGCATCGATATGTTGCAATTGCTCATTTTTCTGCAACTCAATACACCACTGCTGTGCTGTTTAGTTCTGAAATTCAATGCAATAAAATATTAATTATGGCTGAAAGGCTTGGAGAAAAATGTGAACTCAATTACAGGTCTATATTGTGAGCAAAGTGCATGGTAGATAAAAAAACTTTAGTGATGGACGCTTGCAACAATAAAAGCATAACATTGGGATCACAATGAAATCTCCGTGTAAGGCCCCTGTTATTAATCTTCCAAGCAGTATGAAGCCCTAAATGAATTAACTTTAAATAACATTTCTATTCCTGAAGGTTTTATTGCTTAATTAGTTTAAAGATTGCTACATCCATGCATTCTTGAAATATTCTCAATGGGATACCTACTTTTAAATATTAAGGTTATATAATGCATGTGGACACAGCATAACATAAGATTCATACTCAGAATATGTAGACTATGTAATGTTTTCAACATTGCCAGACTGACCCACCAGGATACTAGGAAAACTCAAAATGTGCCAAGATGTCAGTGTTGCCCTCCTGCTAACCCATCCATTTTGCCTTGCGTGCCTACATCTTGGCCATGGTCATTCCTCTTTTCTGTATGAGAACAACAAAGTATTAATGGAGAGAAGCCTAAGTAATAGTGCACAGAAATATGATAAAGAAAAAACTAGAAGAATAAGAATGCTGAGTGAGGAGAATAGGGAAAATCATGTGGAGAATGGGCTTTTAGTCTAAGATTGACTAATGGCATGTCAGTCCAACACTGGTTTTGGACACACTGGTGAGCTAGATCTATACACAAATATACAAAATGAACTTGCTGCTACTAATATAGCTCAGTTCAAATTCAATTTTTACAGGGTAGATATACCCTTCAGGATTTTTAATTCTCAACCTATGATTCTTTTAACTAGCATTTAATTTAACAGTGAAAACCTCTTCAAATAGCACAAATCGATTGCCAAATAAACCCCAGGTCAAAAATTAACCAATTAATCAGCAGTGGAATTTTTTCTATTGATTTATGTTATATTGATATGATCAATTAAAAAGAGTCTTCCTACCTGGCACAAGGAAAAAGGCATGTTATAGCCACACCTATTGGTCTCTTCAGCTATGTACCAGTGCAAGAGGATATTTGGGCACATAAATGGCAGGGGAGGGTCAATGTGAGCAAAAAAAGTGTAAAGTCATGCTCACCCCTAATTTTTAAACCGTTAGGCGGGGATTCATACAGACAAAGACAAAAGGTAGTCTACACTTCACCCATTAGCAGTATTTTAAGGATGCAGCCAGTTCTGACTTCATGTAACAGATGAGTTTTAAAATAAATAAAATTATTTTTTAAAAGGGGTTGTTCACCTTCAAACACCTTTTTCAGTTTAGTTCTTTTCAGATCATTAGTAATAAAAAAAAAAACTTTTGAACCACTTTCTATTTTTGACCGTTTTTCTAATATTGAAGTGTGAAGTTTCATTTTTCACCTTCTAAAGCAGCTCTGGGTGGGGGTCACCGACTCTTTAACTCTTATAAATGTATACATTTAGTTGATACATTTGTAATCTTTGTTCCTGCTGAGTAGAATCCCTGTGTTTTATTAAAGGCAGCTGTTAGAATTGATACAATAGTTGCTAATATTCCCCATGGAACCAACTGATAATCTTTGTTCCTGCTGAAAAAAGTGTTTGGAAGATGAACAACCTCTTTAAATCAAAACAAAAGCAGCAGAACATTTACCAGTGGTTGCATACCTATTTGCTAGTACTCCATACACATAGGCAAGTCTTTATTCATATAGGTACTCAGTACCTAGTTATTCCACAAATAATGGCTTTTTTGGGATATTCTCACCTGAACTCTGAACAAGTCTTATTACATTACGGGAATTATTTATTAAAGTATGATTTTTTTTCTGGTCAGACGTTTAAAGGGGAAAACAAAATTGTTTCCTAGAAAGAATTTTAGATTTATTAAACTCTGATAAAAAAAGTACTCCAACTCAGACTTGCCAAGTTCATGTAGAAGTCAAAGGCAGATGTCCCACTGATATGATGATTAGTGATGGGCGAATCTCCCGCGTTTCGCTTCGCCTAAAGATTTGCAAATTTATAGAGAAATTCGCGAATCGGCGAAAAATTTGCGAAATGAGTCGCGGGACGCTTTTGACGCGAGTCGCGTCAACTTTGATGCGCGTCGCATACGGCGCGTTGCGTCGTTTCTGACGCGCGTCGCGTCATTTTCGACGCGCGACTCGTTTTTTAGGCGAAATTTCGCTGGTGATTCGCGAATCGTGGGAATTCGCAGCGAATTCGGCCCTGGCGAATAAATTCGCCCATCACTAATCATGATCTATGCTGGGTTTCATTAAATAATCCGAAGATTTGTGGTTTTCAGGCTGCAAATCAGAAAATGTCGGAGGTTTTGGGCGCCAAATAAAAAAAAGTTGACGTTTTCTGCAACAAATCTGACAAATTGTATGATTCTGATTTTCTCACAATTTTTCAAGTTTTTTTCCCACACAAGAAATATTTTGAAAAATGTATTGATAAATGGGGGTGGTAGGAGTCCATGTGGATTTGGTCAGAGTAGTTTTTTGATATTTTGATAAATCATCCCTAAATGTATATGTGTGTGTGTGATTTATATACACGTTACCATTTTTTTTAACTTATTTAAACCAAATACCCTGCAAAAATATATATTCAATAAAATGTATAGTACAATGACAATGCTGAGCCCTGATTTGACCTTCTAAATGTTTCAGTTTTCATTTGTTCATGTAGTACTCAAGTATATCTTAGAATAGTGGTGGTTTTAATTCAAGCAGTTCTGGATGATAAAGTGCCTTAATAACAGTATTATAAGAACACGTTAGAATATGTAACTTTGTCTGACTCAAGCATAGCTTTGATTAAGATGTAATAAACAGTACATCGCACACTGCAAATCTGGAGCAAAGAGAGGTTCTTGTATCACAAGAGAATATAATGAAACCACAAAACTTTTTATCTTCAAAATTAGAAAAGTGACAAAACCTTAATTCCAGCCAACACAATGGTAATTCAATTCTCCTGAGTTCATGCCACTTAAGCATTCCAATGGTGGAAGGGAAAAAAAATACACTGAAGCAGAGCGTAACCATTATGTTTGTCTGGTTTATAGTTTTATTTTTGTGTAGTGGAGAAGGGGGGAGTAAGTGGTTTTACAACTGAAGTAAAATCTTTTTACATGGGTGACACATCTGCCTGTCAAAGGAGTCTTATAGAACTGATACCAGCATACACAAAGAAATAATTAAAAAGGAATACACAATCATCAAATGTAAACATGAGCAATAAGGATGGGCAAATTTGACCAA
>CM044442.1:94155684-94177508 GCA_024363595.1 Xenopus borealis
ACAAGTTAGCTATAAACTAAGAAAGAAGATATTGCTTTCGCATTATAAAAAGACACAATTAGCATCATTATATATCCAGGAAGAATTATATACACTATTATACACACTATATAATACAACACACGATCATCTTCAGGTCTTGTTTAATCTGTGAATAATTCACTGTTTTCATGTACTGCAAAGTGTCCCAAATAACATCATCCTCATACATCCATCAAGGGTAGAGGAAGCGAGTTAACCTGTGGCCCTGTTGCATCAATGGTTAAAGGGAATTTGGACCAAGCTGTATGGTCCACAACATGAGCTAGCCACTCCCGGGCTTTTATATTCCAACTGAAAAACTGCTTTTTTTAATATATTTTATAGTGACCTAACAAGTGGAGTAAATAATTTTGCCCTTATGGATAATTTCTAGCACTTGCATATTAATTACAATTATATTTATAATGCACTAATATGCTTCCCCTTGTTAAGTTGTGTCTTAGACCAAAAATACAACTTGCCTGCAATTTAAAAAGAAATTACTTATCAGTTGACCTTGTCAACTATTTTCAGTGACTGACTTACTGGATGTATTCAATTATTGAAGCATTATTTTAATTAACCCCTTGAAGCTGGAAAATCATATTGTCCTTAATTATATAGACACATATCCTTCTTACCAGTAACTGCTCTTTCTTCAGCATTAGATTTCTACTTGAGTACCTTTATCTTTTCATCCCTTAACTTAATACTGATATTTCATGACTAATATTTTTGTAGGCTTTTCCCACAAGAAAATGCTACATGAAATGTTGAGTTCCTTTAGCACATCCATAATAGCTGTCTCTTAATTTATATGCACATTTGATCCTCTGCAATGTCTACGAAGGTCTTACCTAATTTTGCATTCAGCAATACAGCATTCCTATAAAGCATATGTGATGGGGAAGGTGACCACTTCAGAGCACAGTGGAACCACAAACTATGAGTGTATGATCACATTTTATTGACTCTACATCATAATGCTTTAATGGGACCTTCTTTTAAGGATGCAGAAATACATTTGTGGAACAGTGATCAAAATGTCCTTTGTTATAAAGTGAACCATTTCAGAACATTAAAGTGTATATAAACTAGTGTTTAATTTTACACCTGACATTCATTCTTCCGATCCAGGAAGCTTGTCATTTTCACTCTGGGAACAAGCAAGTTAATGTAGGTATTTAAGCAAAATCTGCAACAAAAACATATTTCATACAGTCTTGTGGATTGGACTTGATTCTGCATTTTCTTGTTGACACATTTTCCTTGTGTATATACAGACATTATACAAGTTAGCATAAATGATTCCATAGCTGGCGTACAGCACAGGGATCCAACTTTATTTTATGGAATATATGTATATACTGTATGTATATATCACTCAATCAGATCACCTTATATTTTAAACTGCTTTTTATGTTTACACATAAAGTATGTGGGATTTATGGGCAGGATCTGGTGCTTGTCTGGCAGATGTGGGCTTGGCTTGGATGGATCAGACATGGCGAAAATATTGTTCAGTCAAAAAAGCAGGCAAGAATGAGCCATTGCATACAATTAGGTCTCATAAACATTTTATATATAAATATATATAATAAAGCATGCTTACAGTTTATCACAACTATCTTGTATAGCTTGTTTTCTTTTGACCATACTCCTTATGTAACTGAGCCAGCTGGCAAATATATTCACTGCAAATATATTCTCTTAACTAATATCTGACAGATGCACATCATTTAACCAGACCACTGTTTCATAGTTTAAAGTAAACTACACATAAATAATAAAAAGGAGACTGAGATACAGTATGACCTGAGATAGAGATGTAAGCTACATGGGTGTATAGTTATGTACATGACCTGTGCACTCACCATTCCAATATACTGAGGTCTAGCAAAAAAGCAATAGTCAGTTCAGATTTAAATGACAAAAACCAGTAACATCGAAAACTATACCCCCCGAACAATGTAAGTACATCCCTATAAAAAATATATTGCATATATTTTTATAATTGCTTCCACACTTCTTCCTGTTACAGTTAGAACTGCAGTATTTCTGGTCAGGTGATCTTTGAGTCAACACAGACCATCACGAAATGGGGGTTTAAGCGAAGAGATGTAAAATGCCAATATTTACTTAAATATATATACCAGTTTGATAAGATTCTTTAATATGCCACTTAATATGATAAAAACAATCTGTGGCTTAAAGGGATACTGTCAAGGGAAAACATGTTTCTTTTTTAAAACGCATCAGTTAATAGTGCTACTCCAGTAGATTTCTGTACTGAAATCCATTTCTCAAAAGAGCAAACAGATTTTTTTTTATATTCAGCTTTGAAATCTGACATGGGGCTAGACATTTTGTCAATTTCCCAGCTGCCCCTGGTCATGTGACTTATGCCAGCACTTTAGAAGGGAACTGCTTTCTGGCAGGCTGTTGTTTTTCCTTTTAAGTGTAACTGAATGGAACGCAGTGGGACATGGGTTTTCTTCTTGAGTGCTGTTGTTAGATCTACTAGGCAGCTGTTATCTTGTGTTAGGGAGCTGTTATCTGGTTACCTTCCCATTGTTCTGTTGTTAGGATGCTGGGGGGGAAAGGGAGGGGGGTGAAATCACTTCAACTTGCAGTACAGCAGTAAAGAGTGATTGAAGTTTATCAGAGCACAAGTCACATGACTTGGGGCAGCTGGGAAATTGACAATATGTCTAGCCCCTGTCAAATTTCAAAATGAAATATAAAAAAAAATCTGTTTGTTCTTTTGAGAAATGGATTTCAATGCAGAATTCTGCTGGAGCAGCACTACATAAAACATTTTTTCCAATGACAGTATCCCTTTAAGTACAGTTTTCATTTTAGTGGTATAGTTTTCCTTGAATATGTTTTCCATTTTGTATGTATGATGATTAAGTTATTTGGGGCAGTTTGCAGTACATGAAAACAAACAGGAGAAGACACTTCTTATGCCAATGGAATGCTTTATGTTTTGATCTTACTTGAAATCCTAACTTTGCCTTTGGTTCTAGTATCAACTAGATCAACTTGATTCCATAGGGTAAGTGTCACCAACTTTCTATTTAAATTAAGACCGGTGATTCTCCATCTGGGAAAACTGATTGATCTGAAAATAATCTTTTATCATTTTTTGGCTTAAGTACAAAATGGGAAGTGCAAAGTAAATAAAGTAATAGTAGGATATAGTAAACAAAAAATTTTTTTTCATTCATTATACACACACACAAACTATATTATTTTGAGAACTGCATTTCTTAAACAATGGGAACAAAATATTCCCAAAGGGCCACTATACCCTCAGAAAAAAACCTATTCTGGTGTAGATAGGTAAATGTCTGAACAGGTTGCGATATTCCATCCTATGAAGGGTTACATTTACATCTAAATTCAGCTTTTAACAACTCTAAAGTCACCATGTTACACTCTGAAGTGTAGGGTGATACACAGATCTGACTTCTTCTAATGTGATTCCTATAGGAGGTGAAAAGCCAATGCTTGTGAGGCAATGGGTGCCTATGCAAGAAACTTGCAATATTAGACACTAAGCTAAAATGACAAAGGCAGCTTTTAATATTTCTTTTATTTTAAAGGAAAAAAAAAGAATGAAGTTATAGTGGCCTTTTAACAGTGCATCAAAAATTCAACTTTTTAATAAAAGAAGGAAAGTAAAGGAATTACCCTTTCATATAGATGTCTTCTGGTAGCTATCAGTGAATCATCAGATACAAAGCCTGGTTATTACTGTGCTAAAGACTAACTACAGCAGAAATCACAACATGACCTGAATAGAGACATGAAAGCATTTGGGAACAACATTCGTATTGGAAATAGGAGTCTTCCCAGCTTGAATGATATTTTTATTTCACGCCACACGGACATAATCGATAAGATGGTTGTTTTCTGAGGTCAGTTTAAATAATTGGAAAGCCATGTGGCCTCTCTGTAGCTGATCCTATCAATAACCTCAAATGGCAAATCAGAAGGAAGCCAAATAGAGCGGCACTTTATAGCACCAAGCAAGTTCCATAAAAATGTAACCTCTTCCACTGTAATCTCTGCTGATTAAGCATTAATTACAAAGCTGATATTTTGGTGTCAGTATTTCCTTTAATATAGCATTCATAATATTTTTTTACTTATAACTATTATTATTTTAGTGTGACAGATACAGAAAAATACACAATGGGGTTATGTATTTAACGCCAAATGCCAAAAAAACCCCAAATAAATTGTGTTTTTTAACTATAAAATCACATTTTCAGTAGAATAAAACCTAAAAATTTTTGGGACTTATTATACCCCGAGGATAGAAAAAGTTTGAATCCGAAAATCCGGCATCTCAGACCTGCCAAGGTTGCTTATAATTCAATGGGAGAAGTCCTGAAGACTTGATCTGAGTGGGTTTTGGTGCAATAATCCAGAGATTTTGTGGTTTTCTGCCAAAAAAACCCCAACAAAATCTAATTTTTCTGGTGGAAAAGCTGAAAAATTTGTAGAATGAGTTTTTTTTCACTATTTTCAGTATTTTTTGGGGAAAAACCTGTGTGGATTTAGTCACAGTAGTTTTCAGAAAAAATTGAGGTAAATTCGGAAACTGATAAATAATCCTCTTCCACGAATCTGAAAAATTTGTAAGATTAGTTTTTTCACGATTTTTTGGGTTTCTTCCCAAACAGTGAATTTTTGGGAAAGTATTTTTTGGGGAAAACCCTGTGCGGATTTGGTCACAGTAGTTTTCTGAAAATATAGAGGTAAATTTAGATACTGATAAATGAGCATCTTCATTTTTGTTTGTTAAATGTTTTAATTTAATTTGTCTATTGCCCTGTCAGTTTACACAGTGCTTAACAATGTTGGAAATGCCAAATAATTGCTCTTTCCAAGATGGAAGCTAAGGTTTGTCGGTGGAAAGCTTCAATAAAGGCAAAAGCTTAAACATAATTTCAAAAACCTAGCTATGCTGTGATGAAAACTACTTTGTTCTACTCTTTGCCATTTAAATTGCCCCTTGGTTTCATACTCAAGTTATATATGACATATATTCATTCACAGGCCTTTTTTGTACCTGTATTTTGTCGTTTTTTTTTTAATAAAGGGTTGGTCTTTCTCTTTTGACTTTTTCCAGCTTTCAAATAGGGGGGGGGGTCACTGACCTCTCTTTCATCTCTTTCATGGGCCTTAGCAACCATATAGCTGCCAAAAAAAACACCACAAATAATAAAGAATAAAGACCAATTGCAACTGTAAATGAATAGCACTATTAACATCATAATAACAGTTAATTTACAGGTGAACAACCTCTTTAAGTCTCCATCTGTAGTGATTCTATTTTGTAAATATCTGAAGTACTGTACGACCCTGAAATGAAGGCTTTTTATTCATGTCTATTTTAATAACTTTTATAAAGTGCTGGCTTTTTTTCCATTTCTTATTTTTTTCAGAATACTGTTGAAGGTTCGGTCCAATTTCACTTGTAGCGAGTTTTAAATACTTTTTTTTTTTATAAATCTCTTATGCTCCAAGCATACAAGTGTTTCAAAAGAAAATAATGGATCTTTACTGAGCTAAAAGTATTTTCTCAGATCCCATTTTTATTACAGCTAAGTGCTTAAATTCCCAGGTCCTTCTTAACATTTGGTGGACTGATAAAGCTCCCAAAAGTCAATATTTACGGGACAGTCTTCCGTGAGTGCAGTATGTGAGATGGGACATCAATAAACATTAAATACAGATTAAATGATGATCATCTAGTGATGATTCATATGCACTGTCTATAGCAACACCAGTATAAAAGTAGAACTAAAGTTCTTGTATTACCCAAGTATTTTATGATTACAAGCTAATTAATCAGGAGCAAAAGTAAACAGGAGCCTGTAGATTTCATTTTACAAAACAAAGTGACTACAAGAACAAAAACAAAAGATATCTAATCCCTAGCATCTACCTGCCCCATGGGAACCATGATCCTCTTATAGACAAGCAGAGAAACCAGAATGGAACAGAACTACACATACAGGTACAGTACTGAACATATTGTCATGTTAGGAGTAATGCTGTTCATTCACTTTTTATCAGGAGTTGACTATTTAACAATAGTCATGATTGCTCAAAGGATCATTCAAGCTGCCACATTGGGGTTTCGAAGGTTAAAATAGTAGAGGGCTTTAACAAAAGATTAACATTGTAAGTTTGTGTCTGTCAAGAATGATATAACAGATACTGAAAACATCAACACATACAGTATAATGATCTGTAAAAGTGATGCATCAACTATACTAGAGATATTATGGGAAGGGAACCATATGCCTTTACAATGTAGCATGATGACTGATATTGACCTAGTACAAACCATCACTGTAGCAACAATTTCAAAACTGAACCCTTTGGGCAGTGATCCCCGACTCGTGGCTCATGAGCAACATGTTGCTCACCAACCCCTTAAATATTGCTCTTAGTGGCCTCAAACCAGGTGATTGTTTTAAATTCCTAGCTTGGAGGCTTTGGTGGTATAAAAACCAAATGTACTGCCAAACAGAGCCTCTTGTAGGCTGTCATTCCACATAGGGACTACCAAATAGTCTTATTTGGCATCCATATGGACTGTTTCATGTTTGTCTTACTCCTCAACTGTATGTACACTTGAATGTGGCTCAAGGGTAAAAAAAAAAAGTTGAGGATCCCTACCTTAGGGGCTAATTAGTGGGCAGTTGGGATCAGGAAAAACTAAGAATGTAGTATAATATCAAAGGAAAAACATATTTTTCATGCATGAGATTCACTAAGAGAAACTAGAAGAATTTATAATATTGAAAACTTTTTACTCTCCATTTACTCTCATCTACTCCAGATTCCTATGGGTAGATTCATCAAAGAGTGAAGTTAAGAGTGAAGTTCCGCCACTAGAGTGAAATTCCACAGCTCTCAATTCATTTCTATGGGATTTTTATAGGCGTATTTATCAAAGGGTGAACTTTCACTTCACCCATTGATGAATACGCCTTGCAAAATCCCATAGAAATGAATTGAGAGCTGTGGAATTTCACTCTAGTGGCGGAACTTCACTCTTTGATGAATCTACCCCCTAATCTGAGAGTATGTCTATGGAAACATATCTTTGATGTTTTCGCTCTGTGTTATTTGTTAATTCAGTAACAATTTCTAGGACATACTAGGACATACAGTAGACATGTTAAAACAGAAACATAGCTAAACGTGACCCCTGATGCACAACCCTGAGGTATACCACTTCCATGTCCAATTTCAGAAAGCATCACCGGCAACTTCTGTATAACACTTCATGAAATTTCTCTATCCTCCCAGACAGTAGTTTATATGGTACTTCAAATATTTATAGAATAATATTTTTGTGCAAAAGATTGCAGTATGAACTGATTGATCTGACATGTCTGTGCTTGAGTCCTGACTTTGCTGAGAGGCGTGGGCTGCAGCCTATGGAAACAGCGCAATGAGGTTTTGTTTTCTTGCAGAGCTTTAAATGAGCGTTCTGATTTCCGACATCTGTTGTCAGACATACGTTAAGCTTTGAGAATAGGATGCTTTCTTCAAGAAATAAACAGATACGTACACTGTACACAGACTTTTTTTTTTGCTCCTCAAGTAAAGTTTTGGGAGTGTGACCCTTAAGAACTATATAATTGTCAATCAGTCGCCTCCTGTTCCTATGCTCATGTAGCACTTATTGGATATTTTATTGGAGAGCAAATGAATGAAGGCTGTACTGTTCCCTCACTCCTGAAGTCAAGGCGGCGTTGAATTTCTAAGTAAATATTCAACTTAAAAGGGGGAACTATAGCCTAACTAAATCTATAGCTGGAATAATTGATGTATATGTTGAAATTAATGTACAAGCGTATTCCTAGAACAGTAATGTATCCATGCCTTCAAAGTTTTTCACAGCAAATCTCCTGGCTTTGTACAGCCATCTTTTGAGGACAGTAAGGTGTCATGGAGACAGAGGTGATCTCTAGATATATAGTGGCTATTCGACAATGTAAATAACCACAACATAAAGGCAATTTCCTAACTCAAAATCTAAATTGCCTGTTTTAATACAGATGATGCAGTTCAATATGGCACACTAAAGGATTAAGTTAAATCTATAGGTGTGCTGTCTGTCCTTTACAGGTTCCACTCAGAAACATTAGGCCATCTGTTGCCTAATTATGCTAAATTAAAATCATAGGGAAATATATTTTTAATTTGCACAGGCTTATCCAGCACAAACCAGTCTCCAGTTGGTATACTGAATTACTAGCCCAAGGCACACAAAATGATTTGTTCACAGAAACATAGTTGTCAACTGTCTGGCACAGCTCCTGTTTTTTTTACTTTTTGTCCTTGAATGTTTTTGATCCTGAAAATGTCCCAAGTGGGGTGACCACTTTTCAGATGGCTGAAATACGTTGATTGAAAAGCATTACTTGAGTTACTGTACCTTAAAGGGATGTATAACAAGGAAACATATACAATAACACTTTAACAGTACAACAACCACCAAAGGAAGTTATATGGTAGGTTCCAGTAAATAAAAAAATGTGAAGCCCAGCCCCAAATTTTTTCCTTACTGTCAGGAAATTTTACAAATGCTTGGGACCTAGGGTTTTCTGGATAAGGGACCTTTCTATAATGTGGCTGCCCAGTGTTGGTTGTGCGGCCATTACTGGTAAAAAACTAAATAGAATGATTAAATCCAAAGCTGTTTCTAGTGATCCAAAATATGGGGTGACCTCTCAGGGCCCTGCACATAGTGGGCCCACAGAGCAGCAGTTGCAAATGGTTAGACTGGAAACAGTAGTCATGGAGGCATTTAATAATTTATGTTGTTATTATTTATTTTTGTTCAATAAGTGTTTTCCCAAAAGGACCTGGTACAGAACATGCGGGTAGGGAACTGTAGAGGTGTGGGCAATGATTTAAGTGCATGATGTAAGCAGTGATTCAGAGAGGATGATTCATTCAAACTGTTTCAGCCATTTGCTCCATTTCGTTTGCAGCAGTGTTATTTCTGAAGCATGTCATTTGTCCTAAATCGCAGTTGCCTTACAAAAAGTAAAAAAAAAGGTTTCCTTGCCCATGAAAGACATTACTGTTTTTTTTTTCAGTAAAAGCAAATGTATATTGTATATCTATGTGTAACGATGCCTCTGTGCTGTGTTCTGTTAAAATGAAAAATTTGTATGAAGCAGAAGGTCCCTGCAGAACAATGCCAAGGATTTTATTTTCATTTAATATATTGTTTCTCTTGCATTTTAATCTGAAATGACCTCTAACATTGGCAGAGATAAGAACATTTACTTGATAAAAAGTTTGTCTCACAAAACACAGTTAGCGTTTCCCTGAGATATATGAAAAGAGTGAAAATCCTAAAATGGCCAATTCAAAGCCCTGATCTCAGTTCAATAAGGATCCTAAGGCATTATTTGAAAATGGAATAACCTTAATAGCGATTATTATATATACAGTATATGGCCCAAAATTGCAGGTGTATTGTACAGTCTTGCTTCTGAAAAACATTTTGAGAATTAGGGGGTTATTATACCATTCTTTTCTGAAATATACTCTGACCAAATCCGCCCGTTATTCATCAATACATTTTCCTGAAAAAATTCCAGTTAGGGGAAAGATGTAGAAAAATCGTGACAATTCGAATCGTAGAAATTTTTCAGATTTTTGCCCGAAAACCTCAAAATCTTCAGATTTGTGCATGAAACCCAGAGCAGATTAGGATATCTTTGTGGCTTCTCCCATTGACATATACAATTACAACCTCGTCAGGTCTGAGATTTGGATTTGGACTATCATAAATCCCAAATTGTTTGAGTTTTTGGCATTCAGACTTTAATAAATAACCCCCTTAGTGTTTGAAATAAAAATATCACAGGGAAATACTTTATAAAGGGAAATGAAAAAAACTGGTCAAAGGGCTGAATGCGTGGACAAGGAACCATATAGATACTGGAGTACAATTTGTAAATATTTTAAATATCAATATTGCTGATTTCTTGCTGAAGAGATGGGGGCAGATTTATCAAGGGTCGAAGTGAAAATTAGAATTTCAAGCTATTTTTGTGTACTTCGACTAGGGAATTCTGCAATTTATCCTTTACTGTCTCTTTAAAAATTTGACTTTGGCCATTTGCCATCCATAACCTGCCAAATTGTTGTTTTAGCCTATGGGGGACCTCCTAGAACCTTTTTGGAGTCAACTGGTGGAATTTGAAGGGTTTAATTTTGGAAAAACTTTGAGTCAAATTCAATCAAATTCAGTCGAAAATATTCAATTGAAAATGGACCTATTCAATCAAAAAAAAACCTTCGATTTAATTTCGATTGGTCTCTTTGAATTCAAAATGTCACAGTTTTTCAAATTCGAAATTCAACTCTTGATAAATCTGCCCCATAGTGTCAAGGTCAAGCACAAATGCATAGGAACATGTTTCTGATTACCTGATGTGTGTTTAAATCAAATTGTTTAAACTGGCTGACCCTGGCCTTTAAGCACTTTAAATCTCTTCCCAATAAGACTTTTTGTTGCCGATATCCTCAGAATTACAACAGCATCTTTATTATTTGCAAGAACCGCAGAAGAGATTTTGCAGTCTGCTGGAATATGTTTCTCTCGTCTTGCCAAGTCTACAGATCAATGCTCTTCTAAATCCCTTTTTCCTTTTCCACAATTGCTGATCTTGTGTGCTTGTAACTATAAATTTAGGACTTATATGATAGGAAAAACTCTTGTTCATTCCCCATGCTGTAATTTTTACTGATAAAAAATTCTCCAAAACTTTGGGTTCTGTATTATTTACAATAGAGACATAGCAATTTGCTAGCATTTCTCACTGCAATCATTAGGTTGTATTTAAGGAAAGCAAAAAGGGAAGTCACAGGACTGAGCCAATGTGTAAGGTACCCTTTAGTTATTATAGCTTGTGAGTCAGCAATCCTTTTCACTGAAAATTGCACTGGGTTACAATTCTAGCATGCAGCATGCCGCCATTTTCTTTCCAACTTTTTCCTTTTTCATTACATTGACTGCGCATTGACGCAAGCTTTAAAATTTGCAAACTTTCTTCCACTGTCGGAGGTGGTCGCTAAACAGTTTCCGGGTTCTCAAAAGCTATATTAGATTTTCACAAAGGAAAAATTGTTTGCGCCGAGGCATAATTTTTCGCATTGTGAATAGTTTTTATGTTACCAACTTTTATTACATTCTCCTGTAAGGATCGAAAAGAAAAGATGGTGCATTGCACTCACAAATAGTACCAGGAGGAAAGTCTAATAAATGTAAACACACCAGTGTTGAAGCCTTATATTCTGCATATTTGAAAAAAAAAAAAACTATAGCACTATTTCAGATACAGGCAATCACAAATTTTACCCTAGTTGGTCTGCCCCATACACTAGAGTCCTGCGCGGGTCCATTTTTTGGGACCAGAACCCGACCCGTACCCGCAACCCGGACCCGAACCCGCGACCCGCATTCTTACCCGCTTGGACCCGTGACCCGAACCGTACCCGCAACCCGTGATCCGCAACCCGGACCCGCAACCCGCTGACCATCAAGAATCAGGAAGTGCTGTCATCATAAACAGGAAGTGACATCATCGGAAGTAGCCAGGATCAGAAAAAAAAGGAGTAAAACAGGAAGTGCTGTCATTGTAAACCGGATGTGACATCATCAGTAGTGGAAATGCTCAGAAAAAGGAGTAAAAATCCCTATAGCGAGGATCCGCGGCCCGACCCTCAACCCGCCAACCTGCAGAACCACCGGCCCGCTTCTATACCCGCACCCAGAAATTCTACGAGCAACCCGCAGGGTACCGCGGGATTTTGCGGGTACCCGACCCGCTGCAGGACTCTACCATACACTGGACAGCAGCTGGGGTGGGAGATGCAGCTCCACAGTTTTGGAGCCTATGCCCTGAAAAGAAACACTACTGACTACCAGCTTGTAATCTTACCAGTTGTTTTTCTTTGCATCCCTATGAGCTGGTAAACAAGCGTAAAATAATTTCCATCTGATGTGTTTTGTCGACTCTAACTGTTTATCAGTCTAACCTCATCACCCCCATTTATTTATAAAAAGATTTGAAAAGATTCAAACAAAAATGCTGCTGGAAATATGTATTTTAAATTGAAGTGATTTTTATTTTAAGTTAGAATGTCATTAAGAACAAGCCCAGAAAGAAAAATGTCAGTAAGAAGAACTGAAATGCTGCCAGCATATTAGTTGTAAACAATAAGTACATATTTGTGTTCACTAAAGTTATTAAGGAAAAAATGAAATGCAAAGCAAATTTTAGAAACACAGCCAACAAGCACTACAAACATGGGTCTATTAATAGTACCCATGGAAACTACATTAGATGCTGTTAGTGTCACATAAATTCTAATTTAATCCAGGGAAAATTTTAATAAACTCTTATACACTATCAATGGAAATTTGTTAGGTTTGTCTAAAAACACCATTATTTTCTAAATAGGGCCTCAACTTTATGCGATATAATTTAATCATGCAATTTTTGTTACTCTTATCCTATAATTTTTTTTTATTAATGTAATCACATGCCAGTACCTTCTCTATAACAAATCTACTATTGCGCTACTTCAAAACAGGGAACTCATAGAAACCAAAAGACACAACACTGACTATTCTAATTCATCTATCCATCCCCATTCTTAATTCCAAGCATAACCAGTCTAACAACCAAGTTAGCTTCATTACATTGCAGAGTGAAATTCTAGGTACACACTTTAGCCCTTTCCTCTGACAAAGGGTGGCTTGACTGCCCAAAACTTTACTCCACAACTGCACTCGGTGTTGCCAAATTAAGACTAGGTAAAGTCCTTTTTCTTTGCTACTCTAGGTTAATCACATCTATGAATCACATCTACTTTCTGATGGAAGTGGAAATTCCACCAGATCAGTTGTCTGTTACTGTTGATCTTTATAGATTAATGTGAATTGATTGTTCCATAAAAATTTACCATAAGACTCCAGACACACATGTGGTTTCACCGTACGGAAACAGAGTCATACCAAGCAGAAACGTTGCACGATTTAAAAAGAAAAAAAGTCCACAGCTGTGTAAATAGGCGAAGTGGTTTCAGTCTCAGGCAATTGCACCTACGCTAGCGGATTTAGTTGGTGGTCAGCTTTTTTGAAAACCGTGCCACGTACCACGTATCTGGGGCCTAAATGAGCCCCATGTAAGTGAAAGTGTTTAGATTGTTCATTGAATCAAGAAATAAGATTGTTAGTGAAGTTCTAAACAATGACTGGAACTGCTTTGCCTTATGAGAAATAAAGGACTAACTATTTTATTAGAATTCTGGATTGGTCTTGTTTCAGGAACAAAATACAGGAAGCAAGACATATTCAATTACAAAAGAACAAAAATCTGGTGAAGAAGTTCTACTGCAATTTATTTGTTTTGCCTAGTTTCATCATTTTTACATGCTGACTAGTGATGCGTGAAAACTCGTGAAAAAATTAGCAAAACGCATTGAAGTCAATGGGCATAAAAAAATGTTTGAGCACTGAAATTTTTTTATGTAATTGAAGATTTTTATCACTACAAATGCATTAACGTCAAGGTGTTTTTTCTTATGGTGACTTTTTTTGTCTCTGTGACAATTTTATCTTGGCGACATTTTTTTGTCTCGCCAGGTTTTTTTTGTCCAAATGCAATAAAATCAATGGGCATTTTTTCTTATGGTGACTTTTTTGTCTCTGCAACAATTTTATCTTGGTGACGCAATTGTTTTTCTCAAAATGCATTAGAATTAATGGGCAATTTTTTCTTATGACGACATTTTTGTCACCGCAACAATTTTGTCACAGCAAATTTTTGCTGCAGTTTTGTGAAAAAAATAAGAGGTGGCAAAGTGCGTAATTTCGCCATGAATCCATGCCTGGAAAATTAATTCACTCATAAAAAAAGTTCTGACTTTTAAATGGCAGAACTGTTATTGCAACCTGCTGAAATAGTAATATAATACAAGTAATGCACTGCATGGAAATTAATAAAGACATCAACCTTGGCAGAAAAGAACTGTAACTAGGCAGCAAGTAGAGTAACATGTATCTAGACTAGAGCTATCCAACTGTGTAATTATGGAGGACCATATGTTTTATCACATGCAGTTGGGGACAGACATGAGTGGCAGAGATAAAACTGTGTGCAATGTTGCTCATATCTTCAATTTCAACTTCTCAGAATTCAGTATATTGCTTTAGAGATATCACAAGCTAACTTTAAACAGATCTATTGGTGAGAAGGGATGGCTATATTGGTAACACAATGGTCTGGAACACTGAGCTCTGGTTGAATCCTGGTGTCATTTCTTTGTGATCTTAGTCAGGTCACTTAATGTCTTCTCAGCAAAGTAGATTATAAACTTGGCAGGGCACATTGCTCTTATCTAAATCTCCATATAATTCCTTTCCGATTTCCAGCAGCCCTAAGAAGACAGCGTACCTTCTCTTTTTATTAAGGTGCTACGTTTAATCATTTCTGCATATCTTTTTCTCTTCTCTCACACTGATAAATGAAATGAGTCAGAAGAGAGGTATTTTAACCACTGTTCATTTGATTTCCTGCCTGAATTCATGATTATTTAGAAATATGAGATTTATCAGACAAAGACATGGTATTACAGCTGCAGGAAATGTAATTTTATGATATAGACTTTAATCTTGATCCAATGACACAACAATGGAACACAACACAAAGGCTATGCTAAGTTACAAAGTAAACTTGTAACAGCAGATAATAATGCGTGATTAAATGGCGAATGATAAAACGAATGTAAAAAATTGGAAATACGATGATTGTTTAGAAAACGCTATGAGATAATGACAGGCAATGCATTTCTTATTGGTTTAAAAAATATATATAACTACTGTATGCATCTATGCTATTTGCTATCAAAGCAGATCATCTGACATTGAACCACACAACCATGCAAGAATATTTACTCTATTTATTTTGAAGATTCAGATTTCATAGGGTTTTCCCTTGATCCCATTAAATTGTGCTTTTTAACTAATAAATAAGATCAAATCGTAGATTTTAGTTTGGTTGGACTTTTTTTTATCAGATAAATTAGAATTTTGATAAATAACCCCCTTAATACTAGAATCTGTTTGCTAGAGGCCTATATGATTTGTTGAAATTAGTAGCTGCTAGTTGCAGCTGGAATTGTTCCAGACATAAATCTTGTGAAAATGAAGCAACGACTTAAAGGAACAGTAACATAAAAAATGAAAGTGTTTCAAAGTAATTAAAATATAATGCAGTTCAATTGAAAAATATGGGAATCAAATGCAAAGAGCGGATCACCTGCTAATTAGTGTTTTATTGTCGTCCACACAACATGTTTCAGGCAACAAGGGCCCCTTTTCACATTTGAAACCAGTGCACAACAAAATCTTAACTATTATTATATCAGTATTCATCCTGAACTATTAGAGCAAACAACAATATAAATCAATTCTAGTAAGCCCCTTGCCTCAACAAGAGTTCACCCCTCCATGAGTGAGAAGAAAAGAGTTTCACATATAACTTTAACATAAGATAAATATGGCTCTTTCTTGCTTCTATGCATTAAAGGGGAACTATCACAAAAAATTTAATATAAGCTTCATCATACTGACACTTTCTAAAAACATTCAATTAAATATTCTGCATTGTTTGTGAAGTAATCAAATTAATCATCACAATTCCTCTCTCAGTACCTGTTTCTCTTCATTCTGTCTTCTTGCAGAAGTTGGGTGTAAGATATTCATTGATAGTTAGATTCAATATATTCCTTCCTTTCCTAGCAGATTAATTAGAGCTCAATCAAATAACTGATTCCAGTACAAACAAAATAACTGTCATTTGCACAAATTCTGCATGTAGAGAGACATGATGTCTGGTGATCTAATAGAGTGAGCTCTAATACATCTTCTAGGCAATATGAGCCCCCCTCATAAGACATATTGGATCTAAATGTGAATGAATATCTGGCACCAAAGTGCTGCATGTAGAGGAATAGTGAAGATAAATTTAATTATTTCAGAAATGGTATAACACTTTTAATTGATTATGTTTAGAAAGTTTCTTATTTCAGCATGCTGAAGCTTATATTAAATTTTCATTTTTGTGATAGTTCCCCTTTAATACCATCCATGCTAAATTCCCTCTTGTTGCGGAGGTCTGGATCCAACATTTGGAATTTACATAGAGAGGGAGACTTTTCCACACTGTAACTATACATATTACATAGATTTTGCATTTTTGTGTGTGTGTTTTGGTGTACAGAAATCTGCATTATGGGAAGGCTTTCCCATAGACTTATTATAATCGTTTTTTGCAATACTGGAACGGTACCTTGAATTCCATCCCAAATTAAGGTGTAAGTAATCCATATTGGTAATCCATATTGATGGCAAAGTGTTAATTATCATTTAAATGTTTTTATTAGCAGAATTACGGTATGGTGATACCAATTGTGGAAAGAAAGGTCCCAAACATTCTGGATAACAGGTCCCACACCTGTATAAATAAATTAGCTTCTTTATAAATATACCCCTTTAGTGCCGTTAATGGGTTTTAGGTGTATTTGTGTCTATACAGAAGTAAATTGTGTTTGATTCAATTTTGTATCAAATGAGCCTGGAAACTTTGCAATGATTTGTACATGGTCAGTGTGAAAATAAATGAAAATTGCCTTCATAGTGAGTGGTGTAAAGAAAAGGGGTAGCAGAAGCATAGCTCTGAGGGGGGGGCAGATTTATACTTACAGGAGTGAACAAGGGGTTGTGCATATAGATATTTTAGTTTCCAAGGGGAAGCCCATAGAGGTCAAATTATGCTCCTGATCAGAATACATGAACGGAAGCTTGTTTCACACAAATAAACATGATCTGTATCAGCCTATCTGTCTAGATAGAGAGAAAGATTATATATCATGTTAGTGTATAATGTCAAGAAAAGAGCAAGCCTTGTGTGAGCATCAACAGGATATAATGGTGTCCTGTCCCAGAATTCTGGTCCTGGAATACTGCCAACAGGCCTCATTACATATGTACACCAGTGATTCATACAGGCTCGTATTACTACAAGATCAACCGGGGATTCCCTCTTTATGTATGAGGAAATCTCAGTCTTATTTTACAACTGCATAGGATAATTAAAAACAGGGAAACTGGTCTGTTATCAGTAATCTCCATATGTGCGCATTACCATATTCTTAACCTTGTGCAAACTTGTAAAGGCTGATGGTAAAATCCCAGGGTGAGATACTTTCATTTTTCCCAAACCCGCTTCCATATTTATTGCTTTGCTCTGCAGCAAAATCAATACACAATTAAAAAAAACACGGCAAAGCGATCAATGAATAACTGTTGCAGAATGAATCAAACATATGTAACTTTTCTGCAGTCCATATTTAGTAAATGAATCCATGATGAGTACTTTTACAGAGGGACACATTTCTGGCCTAATTCTGTGCTTTTTGTTGTCTCCAGTTACACTGGTTTGCTTCCAGCAAGATTTGTAGACAGCTTACTGGTTTCTATCTACCTAACAACAGGTGTATACACTGGGGGTTAGAACTATTCAGAAAGCACCATGTTCTACCCTTAAGTTCCTAAAGGCATCAGTAAGAAATTCCTTACAGAAGTACAGTAGCCACCCACACAACTGAGCACTGACTTTGTTCTCTGCCTTCAAAGGACAAGCTTCTTGAATCTGGATCAAATGCTTTAAACAATACTCCAACACTCATCATCAAAGTGATTTGCTATCTGTCGCTCTTTAATTTAATTAGCTCAAACACAATTTTACACACTGTTTACCACGTTGAAAGTAATCCCCAGAAACATATTAAAGAAATTAATTTAATTTCTTAAAGCTGTTTCTTTCCGCATCCCCCTTCCGCATATTGTACCTGACAGGCGCTCCTCTGCTCTGAGCTGGCTTCAGCAAAACTGTCACTGTGCTGTCAGTCTGATTCAAAGGTGTTTCAAGTTCATATGCTGGCATGGAAGGTGCTGGGGAAAAACAAACAAGAATAAACACATTGATTTTGGAGATTATATTGGCTAAACCTACAGGTATATAGTAGGAGCCTTTCATAAAGCCAGAGTGAAAGTAAGGTTTCTGGATCAGCACAAAATCCACCACAATATTTACTGCTGCATTATACACCTCTAAAAATAGGTGCTGCTTTTTGTGCTATCATACTGACAATATCCCACAAAGTCTTGTTAGCACCAGCCAGGTATTCCACTCTCTGCTGGATACATTCCCATGCTCTGTATTTTAGTCTGCCGCCATCAGCACTTTGAACTGCAGGATGCCAGCCAATGAAGCAAGGTGGACCTGACAGGGAACCACAGTTTATATTTTTCTGTATCAAGCCAGATACATCCTACTGTGCTTCTGGGCAAGGGCTGTTAGGTCACACCCACAACTCAATTGTAACATAAACATCAACTAAAGAGGAACTGTGGGTTGCTCCAATAAAGGTGCGATTTTATAAGGAAAGCTTCCATATATCATTATTCATCATTGTGAAGACAGATAAGAGCTATTTACAGAAATTCTATACAGGTATGGAACTTGTTATCCAGAATGCTCAGAAACTGGGGTTTTCCAGATAATGGATCTTTCTATAATTTGGATATTTATACCCGAAGGGGCAGATTTACTAAATTTGTGTGAAGGATTTGAATATGCGATTGAATAGTCTATTCTGGATTGTGCGACTATTCGAATATGCAAATTAAGTATTTACGACCATCGAATATGAAATATTCGGTCGCATCAAATAGATTGAATTAATATATATTCGATCGCTCGACTATTCGCCGGTCAAAGAACTTGCCCTTTAAATTTTTATTCGACTGCCTACTTCGCCAGATTGAACCTACCGAATTGCATTAGAAGCCTATGGGAGGCCCCCATAGGCTTTCTTTAAAGTTTTCGTATCGAATATTATTCGTACGATCGAACGCTGCAAATATTTCATAAGTACGAATTTAGCGTAAAATCCAAAAGATTTTACGCTAAATTTGTGCTAAATTCATACTAATTTGTACTAATCAAAATCGTACGATTTTGGCGATAATTCGAAAAGTGCTCAAAACCGGCGAATATTCGATTTTGGCAAATATTTATTCGCCAATTATTCGCCAGTCAAATTCAAAGGCTAAAAGCCCTCGACAATTCGACCCTTAGTAATTCTGCCCCTATGTCTACATTAATTAAACCCAACATGATGATTAATTATATCTTAGTGTGGATCAAGTGAAAATTACAGAGAAAAGGGAAATCCTTTGTAGAAATTGGGATTATTGTATTATATTGAAGTTTATCGGGGATGGCTATGCCATAATTCAGAGCTTTCTGGATACTGAGTTTCTGGATACCCTTTTGGTAATTACTTTAGGGATCAAGTGGTACAACAGGAGAGCTTGGGAATATGGGAAAGCTAATGATAGTCAATGCCTTTCCACGAACTGGATGAAATTATGGCCTAAATGCACCATGAGCGTGCAACGCGATGCATGGTTTAAGGGCAAGTTACATTTTATATAGTGTACTGTGACCTTTAGTGGTTGTGAGGGCGTAAGAATTCAAAAAGTGAATGGGGTTGTGACATAACTAAAGGTTGAAGAAAAAGTAGGAATAAAATACAATGGGGCTCATTTTTAAACAGTGGGCAAAGTTGCTCCTGAGCAGTAGCCCATAGCAACCAATCAGTGATTAGCTTTTTTCAACTAGTTGCAGGTTGAACACTGACAGCAATTATCTCATGGGTTACTGCCCTGGTGCAAATTTGCTCACTGTTTATAAATGATCACCAGTGTCTCATATGCAATTACAAATAACCATATAAATTAAGTCTGTACTAATCAATTCTGTATACTTTGCAGAACCAATGATATTTTAATTAAATGAATTGTAAACCTTCATAACAAGTTATAGTGCAATTGCTCAGAGTGCTCTTCTGAGCACTTTTGCAATTTGCAATAATAGGATAAACATTACCAGTTTTAATACAGAAAATATAAAGAATTTGAAACATTGATTCCTGCTGTTCATTTCAGCTGACCAGAGACAGTCAGCAGAAAACTAAGTTGGTGAGAAAAGTTAAGTCTTGTGATGCTGCTTTGCTCAAAAAATTGATTTAGTGATCAGAGAAGAGTCATCTGATGTTTCTCTGGTCAATTATAATCACAACATCAATTTCCTCATAGCATTAACTTAATTTTCTGTCAGCTGTGTTTAGTCAGTGGAAATCAACAGCAAGTTTCACATTCATGATATTAGAATTGTATACCATGATAATATCTCGAAAACTTAGGCAAAGTGTGAAAGCACTCAGAAGGGCACTCAGAGCAATTTTACATTAATTATGTTTGAGAGTTTAAATTACCTTTAAAGATAACTCGCCAGGATTGTTATATTTAATTTATTATGGACTGAAGCTCTGTGCTTTGCTTGCAAGCTGTTATTGATCAAACAGTTTAACGTCAAACAGATCTTAGGCTGTAAACGTTAAAGAAATGGAACATACTGCATATTGTATGCATAATTACGTCTGTAAACTCGACGGGCCGCAATTACTTTTTTATGCATTTACTTAACAGCAATAATATAAGACCAAGATCACCATGTTGTAAAAAAATATGTTAAAATGCTCTCAGGCACAAACAACAGCTGCTGTACTGGCAAACAACAATATGCAACTCCTGGTGTCTGTCAAAAGGAGACTAATTCTTCTTGTCTTTGTATTCTTCTAACAGAAACAAATTTTCCCCCAGCCTCCCCCAGCTTTTATGATGTTTTACTCCTACCCAAGGGGTATAATATCAAATCTCTTAGGGCATTACAGTTGAGAAATACAATACAATTGCAAAAAGGTATACCATATTCTGATCATGATTCTGCAGGAAATGCAGTGGTCCATTAAGATAATAAGACACAGCCCATGTAATGTAGAAAGGGTTATAATTTCCAGAGCAGAGTCACTATAACGAAACATTGCATTTGTATCTGCTTTCAGAATAAATACGGCAATGTGTTTAGTTCTGCATAGGTTAGCGCTATAAAATTACAACTTGCAAGATTATCTCCAAAATACAGCCCTATACAGAATATAATACCTGAAATCCTGGTTGTAAATTGACTAGTAATTGCAGGACCAAAGCCTTTGGCAGTGCTAGCCTTTATTGTGAAGGAATATGTTGTGCCAGGGTACAAGCCAAAGAAAAGGTAGTTTGTTTCATTTCCTCGCTTTAAATCCTGGCCACTTTGATTGGATAAATCTATGTCTGGGTCAAAAGAGCTGACTGCCTTGTAGGTGATCTGAAAAACAAAAACACAACACAAGTGATGATAAAACATCTGCAGAGCACTGTGAAATTGTATCTTTATCCAGTAAACCCTTCTGATGCATACGCTGTATGCAGATATTTTATGATAAGGTATCATATTTCCCTACATTCTTTAAAACCCCAATCCAATGAAGTGCAATCAAAATGTTCAGAGTTATTGATGTTTTAGATCCAGGATGTTTGCAGTCATACATTATACAGTTTACATTTAGCCTACAGCAAATGTTCTGGTGTGACCTATACACGAAGTACCAGATTAAGCTCAAATACAGTACATATAGTCTCACTTTAAGAGAAAAGAACAGTTGCTGTTCATGAATGTCATATATATACATATGTTTTATAATGTAAACAATAAATTATGAAGTTTTAT
>CM044442.1:94185588-94197541 GCA_024363595.1 Xenopus borealis
ATATATATATATATATATATATATATATATATATATATATATACAATTATATAGACCCACTTGACATAGGAGGTAAAGTGACTTGTCTAGGTCACAAGGAATTACTAGTAATCGAACCAGGGTTACCTAGCAAGAAGACATGGCAGCAGTCATATTCATCTATCTGTTGATTGGCTATTATACTACAATGTAAAGTGATAAAACCTTTCAGCTGATGAAACAGGAAATAGAAGCCCTAGGTTGTGCGTAAGGGGTTTTCGGCCATTTTCATTAAAGTTTAGTGGTGAATAATATAATGGCAAAGAGTAGCTTTGACGATTTTCTAAGGCTCATTTACAAGTGGCAGTGGTAGCCTATGTGTCAGCTGCAACATTCAGGCAAAGACTTGTGCCAGTGAGCCCCAGGCATAACGCATGGGTTCACAAGGTACACTATGGGTACAAACCTTGACCTGTGTCTGGCAAAAATAAGGACTTGTCTATCAAAAAAATTATCATCTTTCACTCAACACAGTTCAGACACTGAATGTTCTTTTACCTCATATGAAGTTATTATGCCATATGTTTGAGCAGGCTCTCTCCAGTGCAAGATGACCTTCTCTTCATATGTGCTACTTTGAATTGACTCCAGAGGCACTGCACCTGGAACTAGGAGGAAAAACAAAACATTAATCAGAAGTTTAAAACTGAGATACTAGGTGTAGCAATGTTTTAGCCAACACCTGCACTCCCTGTGCAATATCATATTATTAAC
Source organism: Xenopus borealis (assembly GCA_024363595.1). NCBI lineage: Eukaryota > Metazoa > Chordata > Amphibia > Anura > Pipidae > Xenopus > Xenopus borealis. The sequence continues at coordinate 94,186,342 of CM044442.1, forward strand.
GTTAACAAAAAAATATTTTCATTATAGCATGAAATAGTAAATGAGATTCTGATTAATGGGAACTTATGCAGCTGTAGTAGTAAATGTATTCAAGTCAAATCATCATGAAGATACAGTGGTACTTTATGTTATAGTACATGATAATAGGACCATTTTAACTAAATTAAATATCTGTTTTCGGCCATTCTTATGTAGATTTATCAGTACTGTATGTCAAAAGCCCTAAGGCACTAATGGGGGAACGTAATAAAAGTAGGTAATGGAAAAACTATTCACAATGCAAAAGTTGTGCCTTTGTGCAAATAAATTTAGCTTTGTGTGAATTTAATATAGCTTTTGCGAACCTGGAAACTGTTTAGCGACCACTTCCGACAGTGGAAGAAGGTTTGGGAATTTTATAGCTTGTGCCACTGCGCAATCGATGTAATAAAACTTTTTACTGAAAAAGTTGTTTTGTTTGCTCCAAAAGATTACGACACCTTCAAGCACTTAAGAGTGCGCAGCTAAAATTTGCAGTGCACAATTAAAATTCACAATGCAATAACAGTTTAAGGAACAATACTGTATTACATTGCGAGATGTGGATTTTTAATCTATTGATACTTATTCTTTTGCTCTTTGTAACTTTAATTACATTCCCCCTAAAGATCTTATCCCCAGAAGATACTACTATTTTATCTTATATAAAAGCTGACTATAATGTGTCTTAGAAGGCCAAAGAAGATCTAAAATTATCTGTGAGTAGTGTTATAATTAGAAGACACCTATTTGAAGTCAAGCTTTTGCCAAAAAGTCCCATTGTTGAAAAAAAGATGTGTTGAAGAGGTTACAATTTGCCATAGAACTCATTGCCTGGCCTAAAGAGAAATGAGGCAACATTTTGTGGACTGATGAAAGCAAGATTGTTCTTTTTGGGTCTTGGGACCACAGACAGTTTGTCAGATGATCCCAGACACTGAATTCAAGCCACACTACACTGTGAAGACAATGAAGTATGGTTGCGCAAGCATCATGCTATGTGGATGTTTCTCATACTATGGTGTTAGGCCTATTTATTGCATATCAGGGACCATGGATCAGTTTTAATACATCAAAACACTTGAAGAGGTCATGCTGAAGAGGAAATGCCCTTGAAACGGTGTTTCAACAAGATAACTACCCCCAACACACCAGTATATGGGCAACATCTTATTTCCAGACCAACAATATTGATGTTATGGAGTGGTCAGCCCAATCCATGAACCTTAATCCAATAGAAAACTTGTGGGGTGACATCAAAAATGCTGTTTCTGATGCAAAACCAAGAAATGCAGAAGAATTATGGAATGTAACAGGTGCCAGAAGTTGGTTGACTCCATGCAACACAGATGTGCAGCAGTTTCTTGGAAACGCTGCTTATGCAACAAAATATTAGTTCCTTTACTTTCTATAAAGGAATAACTCTTTTCTAATAGAATCTGCAGTGTTCCTAAAGGTAAATCATGCTCAAAATATCTTTTATTTCCATACAAGCAAATACATTAGGAATCCTAATGCATTTGCTTGTATGGAAATAAAAGCTATTTTGAGCATGATTTACCTTTGTAATCAAACTGATATAATTCTGAACACAACTGTATATATATATATATATATATATATATATATATATATATATATATATATACAGTATATGCGTCAGAAGTGAGCTTAAGTGCCCTTCTAATAAACTCTAGCACTGGATGTTTTATAGAACATCTGCTGTTCTAGCTGCTTTCACATGAACTCATTAGAATCCGTACTTTAGTTTGTTAGATTGCAGAGCTTTCCGTTGCTCTATAAAGGTGTTTCTGTGTTGCATAAGTTATATTAGCAAAATGATTCTGCCAGTGAAGCACAAAATTATTTTATGTCGCTAGCAGCTCAGCGCAGAAAGCATAATTTACTTGGCTGTTGATGGTGGGATGCGGAGAGTTGTAGTTAAACAACAGCTGGAGGGTAAACATCCCTGCTGCCTGAACTGCAATCTGCTAGACTACATTGTCTTGCTTCCCACAGAATTGTCATCCCCATACTATCATAAAAAATATAGTATATTCCTATTAACAGCTGTTAAGACACCACTGTGCTCTGAAATGTATGGGAATGTATGGGAAAAACTAGCACAAACAGGGAAGCACCATGTTTGTTAGAAGGGTTTACACATTTATTATGGAAAATACAGTCCAGAAGAAACAAAGGGCAATTCCAAGGGTAAGAGCCACAGTTTAGTTTGGTAAGTTCACAGCACAGTTCCTCTCCACCCCTCCTCTCTCATATTTCTACCCTGGGTATGGTGATCCTGCTCTTCTCTACACCCCCTAGGGTTGATTGGATGGGAGGCTGGCCCTGGTACTGTTCAATCCCACCCATGCAGGGCCAATTGGCCATAGCTGGAATACCTTGGAGGGGTTTGCCCAGCACCTCTGGAGAGAAATTCCGGAAGCTCCTTGTTTACAGCCCTCCAGTGGGAAAAGAGAACAAAAAAGAAGCTCCACCTTGGATTGTGTGTGTACTAGTCAGTTAGCTATGGATAAATTGAAGTCAATAAGATGGGTTTTGGTCATAAATGCCTTCCACAGTGTTTATTACAACTTCCACATTCATTTCTGGCCTAAACAGAAGGAAACTGAAAAAAATATTTTTTTCCTGTATAATTTTTTTTAACTTTTTAACTAATATTTGAAATGTGGGTCAATTGAATTTTCCTATATTTTTCCTTCAATACAGTATATTCCTCATCTCATGTACTTCGTAGGTTGCATACATCCCTAGTAGGTTGCATACATCCCAACAAAATGTTAGCAAGTAATTAAATATCTCATTGCATGGCTGGCAGATATTTTTAATGGGAACAGTTGTAAATTACCACAGGAGGATAAAAAACCAAATGCAACTGGAGTTGTTTTGTTATGGAAACTTGATTTGTGAATATTATGCTGATAATTTGAAGTTAGAAATTGCTTCAATACCTTTTGGATTGTGATTTGTGGACTCATTCACAGCTTCTTTCAACTGAATTGATCTAAATGACATGTCTTGAATAAGTTGAATCTGACCTGTTAATTGGCTCATCTCTAGACACTGCTGGATCTATATATAGATATGGTTATATGAGGATGATTGCTCCTTGCTTTTCATTTTCAGCCAAGTAAGGAAAAGTAAAGGGCATTTCTACGAAGACTCTTCCTCCATTTATGCACTTACCATCTTCATCAGTTTGTACAATAAGCTCTTGGCTTTCTTTTCTTCCCTCGGGGTTCATGAGAACAAGCTTGACACTGACATTGGTAAAAGGGGTGAGGTTTGTAATTGTATGCTGAGGGTGTGAACTTTCCGTATCCCAGCTCACTTCTTCTCTCAGTTGCTCCTGACCCCCAACTTGGTATTTGTAGAGAATAGTAAGGTTGTAGTGGTGACAGCGAGTGACGTTGTATCCAAAGGGTTCCCAACGGATAGTGATTTGCCTTGACTTGATTTCCACAACTTGTAATTTACGTGGCCCATGCATAGGATCTGTGTATAATAAGAAATCAGATCAGGAACTGTTATTTTATGTTTGATAATAGTAAAAAATAATGACTTTATAATTAGAATATCTAATTCACTTTATAATTACCGGCCTCTACACCATAAAATATCCATGCAGGATCATCTTATTTAGGGCAAGATATAGCAAAACATTACAGCTGTATAATTTAATTTAAACCACAAGCACATAATATAGAAAAAAAGGGGTAGCTGGAAAACTGAGCGCCCATGGGTCGAGGTCTAGACTTGCCCTTATACAAGAGAAAGTGGAAATAGTCAAAGCATCTGTACAAGCTGAAGTCATACAAACTAATAGTTTTCTTTCGGAGGAACATCTTACATGGGGAATTGTAAAACTAATACAAAGACCCTCCAGCACAGATGCCCCCAGGCTCACTGGGGGTTGTATAATATGTAAAAATTTGCCAGGCTTAAAAAGTTTCTTTTATTTGTTACATAAAATATAGAAAAGGTCAACGTTTCGGTCTCCATCTAAGACCATTGTCTTGACAATGGAGACTGAAACGTTGACCTGTCCTATATTTTTAGTATGTAACAAATAAAAGAAACTTTTTAAGCCTTTTCAAATCCTGGTGTGCATCTATACTGGTGTTCATCTATATTTTATATATATATATATATATATATATATATATAAAAGCAGTGGTGGGCCATGCTGCCAGGCCCCTCCACCCCCCACCAAATGCAGTTGTCCGTGTGCCATCACATCGGCACAAGTGTCCAGAGGGCCCCAAAGGTGTGTTGGCCAGGGGATTGCACCCCCTGCATCCCTGGTAGTTACAATCCTGATTATGTATACTGTACATATATATAAATTTATATTATCTTTTTATCATGCCCCAAAGAAAAGCTAATTACAGCACCATTTTCAATCTTGCTAAAATGTAAAACTTTAAACCTAAAAAAAATGCAGAAATTCAGTAGGGGTAGGATAATGATGCTAATTAGTAACTCTTCATCAGGCAAAGCCCTTGGAATATATAACTCTTGGGGCTACAATTTTACATACTCACATGTAGCCACCAGACCTTTAATTGCATGTTGCTGATGTTTTGCAATTTGGCAGCCAATTAGCCTGAAAGAATAATAGTTATCTCATCAGAGTGTGTCCTATGGTGTAATAAGACGAGCCACTTCAGTGTAAATAATGTTGCTGTTAGCAATTAAGGGTGAGGAAAGGTAAGTTTTCATGAAACTGTTCTTTATAAATAGTAGCACCAGGAAGAGTATATTTCTCATTTTTGTTACTGGACGCAACAAAGCTATTTTACCATCCTCATATTCCCTTGATAAACTAACTATATCTACATTAGAATGATCAGCATTTATGATAGGCCCCACTGAAATGAATCATGGGGTCAGCTGAGACACTCTGTGTCCACTGATTCATGATAAGGGAACAAGATTGTTTCCCTGCAGACTGCAATATTTGTCATGCTTGAAGTTTAGTCTGGTAAGACCTATCAATTCCCCTGTCTTCGCCTGTAGCCTTCGACATACGCCAGTGCTCTTCCCCTGCCAGCTTAAGCTGGGTATAAAGCAGTGAAGCCTAACAGTTGGTGTTCTGACCCAAGGGAGCCGCTAGCCCATTACTTGCCTCTGGCTTTTTAAAATCCTGTTTAATCAGGCTGTTTCTGCCTCTGCTTTTCTGCCTTGCAAAAGGGCCAGTAACTGGCTGCAAGAAGCAATCTCCATGGCTGGTTTGGTTCATAGCTCATATCTTTTAAATTTACACTTTTAGCTTCTCTTGCAATGATGGTGTTCTCTCCCCAACTCAATTTCAGCTTCTCTGAGACATTTTAAGTGTAATTTTAGGTTGCTGCCAATGATAATCAAAACCTGGCTTGGAAATAAAAGATCTGGCTGCAGGGGCTAGGTTTCTACTCTGTGTACTGTCTGCATATGAATATAAATATGCAAATGAGGAACATTTTGCATTTTGCTTTGCTTTTGCACTGAATATCTTTAATTCAGTTCCAAAACACAAATTTAATGACAGAGAATGAGACATCTCCATCTCTCCAGCAATGACTAAATTACTAATGAGTCTAAAGCTGTGAAAGGAAATGAGATCCCATCTTCTTTCCATTGCCAAAAAATGCAAAATTATCCTCTGCTTCCCACTCCTCAATAGCATATATTTATTTTCTCACATAACACATTTTTAAACATGCCCTGTAGTTTGGCACAGCTGGGGAAGTTTACAAAGTTTTTATAAAGTAAGATAAAAACTGGGTAAAACAATGTTTTCAGTATACTTAGTTAGCCAAAAATATATTCTACAAAGCATACCTCACAATATTTGAAAAATGGAAAGAGGGACAAAAAGTTGTGCTGTGTGCAGTGGGGCAAAGAATTTGGCTACGCCCATATTATGGCCCCACCCCCTAATTACACACTAAAAACACAAATTTAACAGTTTTAGTGCAGTGTTTTATTTATGGTAACGGTTTTGCTAATAAGGGTAGAACTACACAGGCGTTTTCTCTGAGATTCTGCCAGATCCGACGCTGGGCGACAAACCACCCACGTCAAGTGGAATGCGTCGGGAACAAGGTAAGTAATATAAAGTCAGATGGTGTTGCAGCGTTCATGCAGACGCAGCTTGCAGCATTTGCATTGTATCACGTCGGATCAAAGCTGCAACACCATCTGACAATTCTATTACTTACCTTATTTCTGTTGCATCCGCCTGTGTCTTTGTGAAGCGCGTCGGATCGCAGCAAAAACACCCGTGGCGTTCTTCCCTAACAGTGACTTTCTCTTCAAGCTGTGAATCTCAGTTTCCCCAAAAGACCTGTTTATCTTAAATAGTTACAATTGTATCTTTGTTTTTCTTAAATTGTTACAAATATATTTAAGTGTAGGTGCCAAAAAAAAAAACTCTTATTTTAATCAAGTTTCAGAAACTTTGTAACTTTTTCTGGCATCAGTGCAGGAGGTCAAAGAGAAACAGGTAATTTCAGTAAGAGACCAGGGACTGCAGGTTAAGCTGTCAAAATCAGAACTGTCCCACAGAAAACGGGACAGTTGGGAGGTTTGAAGACTGGAGTGGATGGATAATGTCAGAATAAAGCCTCAACCCAACTTCCTTCTTTGCAGCTCTCTTACCTGTTATCAGTCAGTTAACAATCAGTGACTTAAAGGGGGACCATATGGGACATACAGTACAGTCCAGCCCCACATTAGTTAGTTTGCTTTTGAACCTTAGCATGAAAATCAGATTCAAAACATTTATGTCCCATGTGGCCCCCCTCAAGTTGCTGACTAATTCTATTCTAAACATTTTTTATTTTGCACATCTTATCTAGTTATCCAGTTTTATGTTTACACTAAATGGAAAGTTTAATTTAAGAAACCGTTTACCTTTAAGCTGGTATGTTACACAGTTTAATTATTTGCCTTTTTCCAGCTTTCGAATGGGGGGTAGCTTTGTTATTGCTACTTTTCATTACATATTTTTATTCAGGCCCTCTACTATACAGATTCCAGTCTCTTATTCAAATCAATGCATTGTTACTAGGGTAATTTGAACAATAGCAACCAGACTGCTGAAATTCTATATGGGAGAGCTTCTGAATAAAAAGTTAAATAACTCAAAAAACACAAATAATAAAACATGAAAAACAACTGCATATTGTCTCAGAATATTACTCTCTACTAGGGATGGGCAAATTTGACCCGTTTCGCCAAAAATACACCGCGGGCACAATTTCACTTCTCAAATTCTATTTGATGTGCAGCTAATTTTTTTGTTTGACGCGCAACACCATTCAAATCTATGGGTGTCATTTTCGCAGCAAAACAAGACAAATTCGCCCAATCCCTACTCTTTACATCATACTCAAAGACGAACAACCCTTTAAAAATGATTTTATAAAGCACTGCAGTGTTAAAGAAAAGAAAGTTATAGTCAGAGAAAGGTGCACTCAATTTACTATAGCACTACATTTATAAAACATTTGAACATCAAAAATTCGATCGAATAGCCCCAAAACTTGAATTGAAAACATGTATATGATTTTAAAGGGTCTATACAGTATATATGATTTTACTATGATTTTACTTGTTCATTTTACTTCCACCAAAGGAAGAAAAATGGTTTATCACATTATAAAGCAACATAGCAGTAAAATCATGTTAGTGTTCAAGAAGCAACCATTTTTGCTTATTTTTTTTAATTGGCATGAAGAATTTAAATGCTTTTAAAATAATTCCAAGATGGCCATCTATTTTATACTTCAGACCATCTGATTATTATTTTAGCTTTAATAGAAATTCCAATGAAAATTCCGACAAAATGCTTTTAAAATAATTCCAAGATGGCCATCTATTTATACTTCAGATCCCCTGATTATTATTTTAGATTTAATAGAAATTCCAATGGGAATTCCAACGAAATATTCTTTTTAAATGTTCCTGTTTTTAGATACAAATGGCCCAATATTCTGGTAGGGTTTATTACAGACTAGAGACAAAAATGAAATAATAAGTTGGATACACTGCCCAATAATACTGAATCAGGTACTTGATCACTTTGCAATCACAATTGTATAAAACTGAGCTAAAAGGAAACAAAGCTTCCTATATGAAAACTAATGAGATTTTTGGTAAAAATGACATGCTTCTGTGAACTGTAATCTTTTTATAATAAGCCCTTTCATTTTCAAATCTACTTAGCCATCAGCCTGCAGTAGAGAAATGTTGGCAGTAGTCTCTGCAACTACACATTAGTTGTGCATTTCTTGACAGGCTAATTTTATAGAAGTCAGAAGACAGACAACCACGTTCACTAGTTATTTTCTTCTTTTTTGCATGGAGAACCCATGTTTATTACTGATAAATAGAAAGCGGAGGAGTGCAGACATATTTTCATTCTACCCATCTGCTAGCAACAGTTTCTTCAAACTACACTTCAGTTACTATCTGAAGCCATTTGAACATATGCAAATCAATATAGCAGGAAAACAGGGGGTTCCACTGTCTTCAAACTTGTATGTAAACAGGTACAAAACAATTCCAGTACCTTCTGCTCAACTGAAAGGCATATATACCTGTATACAGTATATATACATATATATATATATATATATATATATATATAAAATGAAACGGCACTCACCATTCACCATTAATTGCCGGGTGCTAGCCAAATTTAACAATAATAGTCTCCAAAGAAAGTACTCATGGCATTGACCATCAAAGGTGTATCAAGATATATTTATTTGTGCATGGTGCATCAACGCATTTTGGCTCACCTTTGATGGTCAATGCTGTGAGTGCTTTCTTTGGACTATAATATATATATATATATATATATATTCACCATATATCGGCACTCTCCATTCACAATGATACAAGCCGGGTGCTCACCAAAAATAATATAGTCCAATATAAGACAGCACTTACGGCAAAGTTTTTCATTAAATAGTAAACAGAGTTTTATCTCCATATCAACGTGTTGGACTGAAAAGCATTGATATGGAGATGGAATAAATTTATTCCACGTGAATGGATCCAAGTTCGATCAAATATGAGCGAATTACAATCGTACGATTTTTTCGGATATTCGAATATGCAAAATTTGGCCTCGTCAATCATCGAAATATCGAATTATCGAATAGATCGAATGATCGGATATTCGATAATTCGATGATCGAAAGAATTCAAATTTAAAAATCCTTCGAATGCCTACTTCGCCAGATTGAACCTACCAAATACCAATAGAAGCCTATGGGAACACCCCATAGGCTTCTTTTGCTAAGTCCTGCCCGAATACCATTTGTACGATTGAACGCTTCAATCGTTGGAATCATACAAATTTTTCGGAGGCTCGAAGGAAAAAGTAAGATTTTTTCGTGAAATCAAACGATCAGTATCCAATCGTACGAATTAATCGAGAAATCGAATATCGAGCAACATGATAGCCTAAAACTATTCGATAAGCATTTGATATTCGAATGCTTATCGAATTTCGAATAGATTAGTAGGTTTCTGGGTGAATTTTTATAAATTTGCCCCTAACTATAGATTTTAGTATTCCAATAGCCTTGGATATTATGCTTGTCCAAGAAAGCACCCAAGCCATTCTTAAAGACATCAACAGAATCAGCCATCACAACATCATCCGGCAGTGCATTCCACAACCTCACTGTCCTCACTGTGAAGAGGTTAGGTTATCTACTAAAGCTGTATGTACTGCACTTTTGCATTGAATTTATTCAGTTCACAGTTTATTTTAAACTGAAATAACCAACAGGCAGTTGTCAGACAAGAAACATATTTTAATTGTGGCAGAATGTTAGGAGTTTTATTATTCTTTGCTGCATCTCATGGTTAATTGGCTGCACCCCAAAGCTTTACAGTGCAGTCAATCCAAGTGACCCTTCCTGCAACATCATTGTTGAAGTCACAGGGCTCGCCTCCCCTCCCTGCCTCAAGCATCGGAGCCAAGTGTTGATGCTGAGAACTAGTGATGGGTGAATTTATCCGCCTGGGGCGAATCCCCACAATTCGCCGGAGGCGAATAAATTTGCAGAACGCCAGGAAAATTTTGCCTGGCAAAAATTTGCTGGCTTCTCGTTTTGGATGCGAGTGTCCGTTTTTGGATGCCGGTGTCCGTTTTTTCGACACTGGCACTCCAAAAAAATTCCACATAAGCATGAGGATGTGTGCTTTTTTATAGTTATGGAACTCCTTGGTGACTTCAAATACCATTGTACATTATCCTCTAAATATTTATTTCCAAAAGAAAGCCTTCAATTGGTCTTCTCCCCAAAACAAACTGTAATCCTCCTCCCCTATTAGGAGGTTACAATCTCTCCAACTAAGCAAGCAAAGAAACAAGAAGACCAATGAATTCCCCAAGCAGATCATCAATTGCAGACAAACAACAGACAGTAGGATATACTGAACCAATCTAAAAAAACAGGAGCAGCATCTAAGGAAAGAAATGAAAAATCTTATATCTTGCAGTAACACCCCTCTGCATACTGTTTATAACATTCTAATCTTTATTGTTAATATTGGCTCAATAATGACTAGGTTTGGGCAACATGTGTTATTTATTTCTGTTTAATAGCACAATTTATTTTTCAATGCAAAACCTGCTTTATGCAGTAAAAAAAGACTTGTGTAGTCTTGTCGAAATTATAAATTCCCTTCATAAACAATCCTGAAACAATCCTGATGTTTCAAGAGGGCTATCATGCTGGATTAAGAACAGCCCAGGAACGGTTTTCATCTTCTTTGAAAGTTTTCTCCAAATGAGTTGTCTCATGTTGAGTGTGTAATTACAACAAACATTTTGCCAACAGGATATTGTTTTCAGGAAAGGTAGTCATATTAAAGCAATATAAAAGATTCACCTTGTAAACTCTATCACTACCAACAGATAAGAATCTAGTGGGAATGTGGAAGGAATAGAGTGCTGAGATATTCATTGCTACTGCAATCTGCACACCCTGCACAATGTACCATGCTATGTGCGATTTTCCATTTAAATGTGTTAGAGTTGAGAAAGCTGGGGGTCTTCAGATATTGTTATAACATAACTTTTAGCATCCTCTGCATCAGTCAGTACTGGGGAATGTGCAAACCTACATGAAGCTAGGTGTAATAAAACATATCT
>CM044442.1:94230303-94253443 GCA_024363595.1 Xenopus borealis
GCATCAGAGTACATGTTTTCATTTGGATTAATACCAGAACAATACTTGCAGTTTGTACTCAAATTGTGCCAGTAATTTAGCCCCGGCACAAGCTTATCCTGCTCCTGATGTCTTTCTTTTTATGCCTTCACTTTACACTGGTCAGTGTCTTAAATACGAACAGCCATTTTGTAATGAAATGAAATTCTGGGATTATGTCAAAATGTGAAAATTCTGGGGCCAGTGTGCCATAAAGAGCTATGGCCAATATGCCATTAAATGCTGTGGCCAGTTTATCTTAGAATGCTGGGGTCACTGTGTCATAAAAAAAAAAAAGAATTTACTTTGGAGTGTACGGATTCAAGTATGGAAATTATATGTGATTGGGAACAGCTATAATGCTTGCACTACAAATAATGCCCATCCATTGTTTGAGAAGTCACTTCAACCACTGACATTTGTTCAGCAAGTTGGCAGTTAAGAAAAATCCCTTGGACCCTTTTGTAATAATTTTGCTGTGACCAAAGCAAAAATAGTTTTTTTCACAGAATCAATTTATTACATATTATGTGAGAGAAGGTATAATTAGAGATCTGTTTTTCCCTTAAATTATTGGTATTGCATGGCATCTCATTAAATATCTGAATTTGCTTTTTCAAGTCAAAGCGGTTTGCCAGTCCCCATAGATACATGACTGAAGCTTACAATTATCACTCTCATTAAACAGGTGCAGAGACTCTTCCCTTAAATGACTACCGTTGTTAACTGAAAGGAGTACATTTGAAAATGACAGAGTTTTACTCGCACCATGCCTAATTGGTTCATCATTAGTTTATCAGCTTCCACTAACCCCATTAGCCAGTGATTTGTATGTCATTTGAAGACTCCAAATCAGCAATTATTGCATTTAAAGTACACTGTCACAATGTAATGAAGTGATGCTTTTGATAAACACAACATTTGCTACATTTACTTTTGCTCAGTTTTGAATAGACTGTTAAAATTTTAAAAAGATATAAGATGTAAATATGAGAGTCACTTTGCTGTTGCCCTAGAATGGTTTTAATGCCAACCAAGAACACGGATGGGAAGGGGGCCCAGGTTCCTTCACAACAACACCTGGTTGCAGCCATTCTGTTTACTTTACCAACATGGGCTGTAAAGTGACTGGAAGCTGCAGACAACTAAGCTGTGCTAGCAGGTTGATGGACATGTGGATATGCTGGATGGCAGAATGGCTGGTGGTTGGCGTAGGGTTATCAGAGCAGAGACAGATATGAAACAAAATGATAAAATGAATGGCTAAAGAAAGAAATTAAAGGGAGAGAGAAGAGACTACAAGCAGAAGAAGAAAAAAAGACAAGGGGTGAGTGTACAGAAAATTTAAATTGCGGTGAAGGGAAGAAAAATGGGAAGAGAGATAACATTAAAAATGGAAAGGAACATAAATTTGGTAGGTGTAGAAAAGTCACTAACGGATGGGACCAAGAACAAAAATGGCAATATTGGGTAGAAAATGAAAAAGGTGAATAGGAAAAATGTTGGTAAAATCATAAAAAAGGAAAGGCAGCCTTTAAAAAAAGTGAAAAACAGAAGTAAAGACAAAAACACAAAAATAGACACAAAAGGAATAGGATGGATAACAGGCAATTCAATAACAAGGTGGGCCTCTCCTACATGTATGTTATTAGATACAGGGTACAACGTTTATCCAGGGGGCTGGCCAATTGCCATTTTGCCGTCAGGAAGGCAACACCAATTGAGTGAGGTGCAACATCCCCCTGGCAAGTGCATTAACTCTGTAATGTTTGGGGGAAATGCTGCTTTAGGGGGGAAAACTGCAATTTGCTCATTGTTCTTGTGGCAGTAAATGACACCTTTATATATGGGAAAGAACTTCAATACCGGGTTGACTAGTAAATAATGATTAAGTAAGAGGCATAAGAGCGCAAACCTGAAGTTCTGGAAACACAGAGAAGGGGCATGGAGCACTTAAAGAACCAAGGGGGAAATTCACTAAGCGGCGAAAATTCACTAGCGTTGGCTTCGCTTACGTTCGCCACACTTCGCCAGGCGAATTTTCAACAGTGCTACGCAAATTCACTAAGATGCGAATTTTCGCTCAGGGTGAACGTTAGCGAAATAGCGCTACCTTTACTTCGCCAGGTAAAGTGCATTTACGCTAGCGATGCCTAATTTGCATACGGCACAAATTTCAAAGTATAATAGAAGTATATGTTACAGCCACTACATTACATTACATAAGCCCAGGAAATCTTTAATAAAGTTGTCCTATTGCCCTACATGTGCCCCCTGTATAGTTGTGTTACCATATGTAAGGAAATGTAGTGGGGAAGGAGGGTAACCCCCCAAAAAAATTTAGCTCTTTTTCAGACTATCACCCTAGAAAGGTAACACACGCCAGCGTTTTTTTGGGACTTTTTCAAGCTCCTATCTATAGTATTGAAATTCGCCAGGTCTGACCTGGCTAGGTAACGTCTAGCGTAAGTGGTAACGTTCAGTAAAATGGTCACCTTAGTGAATTTGGGTAATTACGATCCTTTGTCAGTGCACAACTTCGCCTGGTGTAAGGGTGCGAAGTTGCGCTAGTCTATCTACTTTGATAGCGAAAATTCGCCAGAGTCGGCGTTAGTAAATTTCCAAATTGACGTCACGCTAGCGAATTAGCGCTAGCGTTAGACGCTTTGCGCTTTAGTGAATTTCTCAAATGTCTACTCGAACATTCGACATGTTGATGTAAAATGAAGTATTCTGTAATATAAAAATATTTCACTTTAGATTCCAATGTAAGAGAAAGAAATACTCAGACAGTACTAACCAGTACTACACATTGCAAGAAAGCCAAAAAAGGATTATGTAGATTCCAGAATGGGGATAATTACATCCACAAGTGCTAGCTTTAATTAACCATAAAAAGAGCTCTGTTACGTTATTGTTATTAGCAGCAACACAGTTTTCATGCATCTTCTGTTCAATTAATAGCTCAATAGTAAGCTATTTTTATAGCTTGTCTTGCTGGCTCACATGAAAGAGACAATGTGCTGAATGTGAGGTTGGCAAACAACAATTTTGTTGGAAATAAATAGCATCCTTGCTTGCACAATCCAACTATATCCAATTACTGTGTGTAAAAAGTCTGCACACTGCAGTATATAAGAGACAGAGAGATTAAGGGCAGATTTACTACATTTGTGTGAATGATTAGAAATTTGATCGAATTTTCAAAAAGATTAAAATTCAAATTTTCGAATAAGTTTTGTGGCCACTTAGACCATCGAATTTCAAAAATTCGATTGAATAGAATTATTCGAATAGATCAAATAAAGATCTATTCGATCATTCGACCATTCGATGGTCGAAGTACTTGCCCTTTTAAAAAAAAATTTTAATCCCTAGTTCGCCAGATTAAACCTACCGAATTGCTGTATAACCCCATAAGGTTATTTCAGCATTTTCAGATAGAATTAAAAAAAAATCGATCGAATGGTTAAAATTAATTTGAAGTTAATTAACCCTCAATTTCGACCAATGGTAAATCTGCCCCTTAATGTATGTAATGCATAATGTATGATGACTGATCACAAATAAAGATTTTAGTTTTTTAGCATTATCAGTAGATTTTCTGAGAGAAACCATACACCTGACAATTCTGATATTTGGTGGGTTGGCCCATAAGACAAAGGGTTGGATATTGTCTGACTTGGAAATCCAAATGGATAAACAAATGCCTTTTAGGCAGTGAAGATTTAAAGAAATGGCAAGGAGTTGGCAACTTTGAAGACTTATCAAATCCTCTGAGCTGTTGTCCATTATTTTTCTATTAATGTATCAGATATTGCACCTTGAACAAAAACACTGTCATCCAAAGCAGAAGAGTCTCTGAAAATCACTATGCTACTATGGTGTTGTCTTAGAGGTGCAGCCAATCAAATTAGCCACCTATTTCTTGTTCATAGTACTAAAAACTGTTCTGCCTTCCTCAGATATTGACATAATACCAACATGGTTACGTTTATTGCACTATTTGTACTTTTCTCCTGTGGGACTCAAAAAGTACTTTACAGCAAGCTAGTGAGACATAGACCCACCGAGTATGCTGGTACACTAGGCAATTAAAGGAGAACTAAACCCTAAACATTAATATGGCTAAAAATGCTATATTTTTTATATACTGAACTTATTTTTTAATCCACATGGGTAACCGATGTTCAAAAAAATGTGTTTTCCTTTTCCCATTGAGATACAAAGGAAAATGTATTTTTCCTTGCCCAATCCACTTCATACTCATTGAGTAAAACTTATTGCACCAGCCTAAAGTTTCAGATTTCCAGTAGCAGCAATGATCCAAACTTGTCACAGAGGGTCACCATCTTGGAAACTGTCTGTGACACTCACATGCTCAGTGAGCAGCTGTTGAGAAGCTAAACTTAGGGTTTGTTACAAATGATCAAGCAACAAATGAGGTTGGCCTGTAATAGAAGCTGATGCTACAAGGCTGATTATTAAATTCTGATGCTAGTTGCACTGGTATCTGAGCTGCCATGTAGTAATTATCTGTATTAATTACTAATCATCCTTATATTACAACATTTCTTTTCTGTATATACACTACACTGAAAAAAATTCCCTGTGGATTTTTTTTGTATCCACCATAGGTACAACATGTTTTGAACATCGGTTACACATGTGGATTAAAAAATACAAGTACATGATTCCATCAAATAAAGAGCATACATACAGATGCAGTCACTTTGGATTGTGTGTTAAATGCGTCGTGACTTAACTCATCTATCCCATTTATCCCACTTAGCACAGAATATTGTGTCACAGCATCCCATCCAATTAAAGAGTTCACCATTGAAAACAATGGTGCTTTGGTATGATAATGAAAAGGTTAAATGCATTAAATGAGTTAAAATAACTTTGGATAACACAGTTTCTTCAATTAGCCCTGAGTCACGACGCATTTAACTTACAAATCCAAGTGACTGCATCTGTATACTGTATAAGCTTGTCTTTAGATGTTGCTCCAATGAATGCTTCCTGTCTGCCACATTTTTACTTAAATTAGGGGCAGCAGGATTCTTGTGGATACTGTTCCAAGGTTGTAATGGAAACATTGGGCAACTAATAAAATATATCTATTTCTTTATCTATAGATGTAGCCACTTGGATTTGTGTGTTAAATGTGTCGTGACTCAGGGTTAATTGAAGAAACTGTGTTATCTAAAGTTATCTTAACTCATTTAATGCATTTAACCTTTTCATTAGCATACCAAAGCACCATTGTTTTCAATGGTGAACTCTTTAATTGGATGGGATGCTGTGACACAATATTCTGTGATAAGTGTGATAAATGGGATATCTGAGTTTAGTTATTCTGTGACAAACACACAATCCAAAGTAACTGATGTTCAAAACATGTTGTACCTTGATCTGTATGCATACTGACATGCTGTGATTTGGCTTTGTATAAGTGCACTCTGCTCTTCTACCTTCCTCCTGCCTCCTGTTACAAATTTATTGCATCTATTGACGCCCTTGTGGAAGCCTTGCAACTACTGCCACCTCCATACCAGGCTGTAGCTCCAGAGGTCATAAAGCAGTTTACATCAATAGGTACAGTGAAGATTGGGTATGGATATCCCTTTCATGGCAGAAACGCTTTTTGCACTATGTGATCTCTTGGATATGTCTACATTGGTTATTTGGAGTTATGTTTTGTTGCACATCTTATTTCATCATCATATAAAACTGATGCCAGCCTATAATTATTTCACAAGGGGTGCATGGGATTAACACATTTACTACCATACCACTGGATTCATTTACAAAGACCCTGAACAGAAATGCAAAGACAAAAAAAATGTGGTGTGAAGTGCAGAATGTAGTGTAGGTGGCTCTAAGTCAACCATGAACTAACCCCTTTCCCCCCTTGTGAATGCAAAACTGCTAAATGCAGGCAGCAATGTATGCATGGGCTTCAGATCTCTTTGCTCTGAAACAGAGGGCAGAGACCTGCAGCAATCAGGGCCAGATTTAGATAACTGGCGCCCCTAGGCCCGCTGTCATTTGTCGCCCCTGTCCCCTCCCTTTTATTTGCTTAAATTTTCATCATCGGGGCGGAGCAACGGGAATTCGCACACATGAAATTTCAATTTCTGAACCAATGTGGGTGTGGTTTGGCAACATGCCACCCCCTAAAATCCTGCCGCCCTAGGCCTAGGTGGCCTCTCCACAAATCCGGGCCTGGCAGCAATTTATTTAACATGCAGGGCAGTGTGCAAAGTGCAAAAACAAGGCAGATTGCATGTGTGTTTTTTTGCACTTTGTAGCTTGCTTTCAGCACTAAATTACCCCTCACATTTTCCAAAAAAGATCTGGTCAAATAACAAAAAGAACCCAAATTATGAATAAAAATGTCTGCTTCTTCCAGAAAACTGTATCCTGAAGTGAACCCTGAATTTGCAGCATTGTTAATTTTTTAAGTAGAAAAAGCTATCACTGTAAGAGATAATATTGGATGCAACTACTTCAACTCTATATATAGTTTTTAGCTTTTGTCATAAAAAAAATGTATTTGCACTGTTAAGTAAAATATACAACAGCTGGACTACTCTACATTCCCAAACAAGTTGAAGATAACGCTAAGTTGATTGATAAATTTAAATTGTAGTAGAAATGATAAAATAAAAGGGATCAATCAATGAAGACCACACTTAATTATTCAACTTTGTTCTATTTCCAGCTTTTTTCCTTATCTCCATTCTGTTGTGAATGCATTGATAATTTGTCCCTTGGTCTATTGTATATGAGGTTGCTTTATTAGAGTTTAGGTTGGCACTTACTGTCTGCACCCTGCTAGTATCAAGCTGCTTAGTAATGCCTCATCATAGCATCCACATGTAAAAAATATTATCAGTCTGATATGAGGGCCTTGACATCCATAAAGAGTTTCTACCCCATGGAAATAGCAAAAAAGGAATGATGGAGAAAGAAGAAAACTATTCTAGAGACAAGACAGCATCTAACATGAGGAAACCCAGGAATGCCCAATGTAGAAATATAATTGTGCGCATATCTCTTAAATTGACCTCTAGTTATTACAAAGGCAAAACCAGTAGAACTTAATTGAAGAAATGAGAAAGTGAAGAAAAAAACTATACACATGTTGCCTGTGTTGGCTGTAAGTCAATTTGTTTACTATCTTCAACTCACCAGCACATTTTGTCCGAGTCAAAAGTACAGGACCAGGAGATCCTCTTCCTCCTTCTCCTGGTCTGGTCAACAAGACACTTATTTTATATTCTGTGTCTGGATCGAGATGACCCAGTTTATATATATTGGAGTCCACCACCTGTATGTCATACCAGCTTCCACTAACTGTGTAATATTCCACTTCTTTCAGTGTGATCGGGCCATCCCCATTGATAGAGTTGGTATTCAGCTGTATCCACATATACGTAGCGCCGACTGATGAAAGCTGAGGAGGAGCTATCGGAACAGGTGGCTCTAAAAGTAATCCAAAATATATGATTTACATTAATTTTTTTTCATTTATTCAGTTATCACAGGTACATAAACACATTCATAATTAAGATTTAATAATGCAGCTGACACCACAAAAGTTGGTTTAACACAATGTATGTGTGCCCAACTCTAGTTAACTGTATAACTATAACATCGCCACTGGTGGGTGCCATGTACTGACTCTGGCATCTGATTTACCAGGTGTGTTCATGATATTAAAAAAATATATATTAATGTTTGACGGAAAATAATTTAAAGTGGACCTGTCACCCCAAAAAAATATTCAAAATCCTATTTTATCACATTAGTCAAGCAAAATGAACATTAATTACACTATATAAATTATTTTAATCTCGTTTCCTTCAGTCTGGGAATTCATAATTATAGCAAGCAGGCAGGAGCCATTTTTTGGACACAGTTATTAAGGCAAGCCTTGTATCATCTCAGAATCTTGTTTGTGCACCAGAATGGGGGACCCGATGTCTAACCCCAAGTCCTAGCTACATAATTAACTGTTTAAGAGAACTGGGGGAATGTGTGGGGAGCAGTGACATCTAGGAAGTGCTGAATAGAAAGTGAAAGTAATTATCTGCCCCGCAGGAGTGGCAGACAATATTTGATTGACAGCTGAGATTTTTAAATGAGCTTAAAACAGCTATGAATGCTTTAATAAAAATTTGAAATTGGATTTCATTTTTCCTTTGAAAAGGACTTTTTTTATACAGATTTTTGTGTCTGGGTGACGGGTTCACTTTAATAAACCAGGAATGTGTATTAATTAACATAAAGAAAATTATTGTAGATTCTGGGATTGAGTCTCATAGATGGATCAGGGTGGTCACTGTGCTTGTACCAACTGTACCAGCTGAGCAAAGGGGGAAGCAAAGTTTGTGTAATTAAAGGAACAGTAACAACAAAGAAGGAAAGTATTTTAAAGTAATACTAATATAATGTATTGTGCTTCACTAGCAATCCTGGTGCGTTTGCTTCAGAAACTCTACAACCTTTATATAAACAAGCTGCTGTGTAGCCATTGGGGCAGCCATTCAAAGATGAAAAAGGAGGAAATGCACAGGATACGAAGCAGATGGCAGATAAGCTCTGTAATATACAGAGAATTTACCTGTAATCTACTTAAATTTTTTGGTGTTACTTTTCCTTTAAAGTTAACTCTAGTAATACAAGGCTCCTTTACATATTGACATCCCACTGTGACCTGTTTCACTAGATTCACAAATAGTGCGCAATTCAGTATCATTTATATATTGGTACTTTTTCAGCGACAAGAGCCCTTTGGAATAGATGAGGCAGTGTAAGTGATATCTGTGGCCCCAGTCTGTCAGGACTTATCATATTTATGAAATCAATATTTTAGTATCATTGGCTCAATAAGACAGGCTTAATAGTTATTAAAAAGATGGGCAGCCATTATATTTATAAGGAATCATGTGGCATGTTACTGCTTTACTTTTTTCCTGGACTTTACTTTTTTCCTTGATTGGATTGACTGGGGGAAGCCTAATATACAGTATTAGCACCCCATTGAATCAAGCTATCGCCGTCCTTTAAAGGAAAACTATACCCCCAAAATGAATACTTGAGCAACAGATAGTTTATATCAAATTAAGTGACATATTAAAGGATCTTATCAAACTGGAATAAATATTTAATAATACCCTTTTACATCTCTTGCCTTGAACCCCCATTTCATGATGGTCTGTGTGCTGCCTCAGAGATCACCTGACCAGAAATATTTCAACTCTAACTGTAACAGGAAGAAGTGTGGGAGCAAAAGACAGAACTCTGTCTGTTAATTGGCTCATGTGACCTAACTTTATAGTTTGTTTGGCATATTTGTGTGCACCATTGAATCATACGATCCCATGAGGCTGTCCTTATTTTTTAAAATGGAAATTTTCTATTTCTGATTACCCAATGGCACATGCTACTAAAAAGTATATTATTATGAAAATGGTTTATTTACATGCAACAGGGTTTTACATGTGAGTTGTTTTATGCAATATCTTTTTATAGAGACCTACATTGATCAGGGTGTATAGTTTTCCTTTAAATACATGCAACTTTTAGCTGCCTCTAGGTTTAATAAATCATGAAAAATGTGAAATTAGAACTTACTGTACTTGAACATAGAAATATTAGCTTTATAATCACTTCATGACAATCTTGTGTATATATATATATATATATATATATATATATATATATATATATATATATATTCCAAAGACATTGGTGGTTATACATTGTATAAAAGGCATAAGGGCTGATTAACCTCTGCAACCACAATAGTGACATTCTAAAATGAACTCATGTCACATCCTCCATGTGATTTCAAAATACCAGACTACATGACCCATGATTCTTAGTGTTACTGTGAAGATTTCTATCTACTTGAGAAAGAGGGAAACCCAAAAACATGTTGTATATGAAGGCACAATAAACCAGAGCAGCAGAAAAGATTCTGAAGCATTAGTCTGTATTTTCTTCATTTTATTGATATTGGTTCCTAATGTTGAGACAGTGCCATATTTCTGAAATTTAACAGACTGAAAGGTGCACCAAAGGACAACTAGAATTCAGAATGCTCGGGACCTGGGGTTTTCCGGATAATGGGTCTTTTTTTTTTGGCGCTTCATAACAATAGTCTACTAGAAAATAATGGGAACATTAAATAAAGCCAATTGGCTGGCTTTGCTTCCAGTAAGGATTAATTATATCTCAGTTCAGGTCAAGTAAAAGTACTGTTTTATTATTAGAGAGTAAAAGGAAACCATTGATTATTTGGGCAAAATGGAGTCTATTGGAGATTGATATTTTGTAATTTCGAACTGTCTGGATAATGGACTTCCATATAAGGACACCATACCTGTAATACTTTGGACCAATAGCTACAGGCAGGGCTGGAACTAGGGGTAGGCAGAAGAGTCAGATACCCTCACTTGAGGCATTACATGTTTCATTCTGTAGAAATGTTCCTCCAGTTCTGTATCAAATATATGATTTATTTTCTCAAGATCTGATATTGTTTTGATTGGATTTAGTAAAAACCCAAGTTACTTACATGATTTGAAGTGGTATGGTATAGGTTGTACAAAAAGCGGCATTCTTAGACAAAAAAATATATACTTTAGTGTGCAAAGACCTGCATATGCCATCTGCATAGGAACTGAATAACTATAGTAAGACTTGTTCTGTGCTGGAAATCTTCAATCGGGAATGCTTGTTTCTGCTTGTTAGCAAAGGCTCCTTGGAATGATTGAGTTAATACTATACACAAAAGCCATGCACTGTAAACACTTCCGACACAACTCAAAATCATTTAGCATCAGTTTAAGTGATTAAGCTATTTCATGAAGCAGGACGTGCTACAAAGTCTACACGAGGAATCCTAAGGCAATTGTGTAGCCAAGCTGAAAGAACAATTAATTACTTTCAAGTTTCCCTCTTCATTTAGCATCATTTAACTGAAATGCAAACTCTGGAGCAAGGTCAAAGGGGTTATTACTGGATACAACAATCAGTTTATTGTGTTGCACTTATTAGAAATCCACTTTGGTTTATTACTTTGTGTAATCGCCTAAGATTATTTGTATAAACTTGCAAAAAGTTAAGCTTAATGCAGCACTAGCATGACCCCAAAGGCTAAGCAAATAAAATCCTGATTTTAAAATAATAAAGTACATATATTGTATATCCCAGTACAGCCAGATGGATGCACAGAATTCAAGAAACAGGTATAAAATAAAGCTGGGAATTTAGAATTGTTGTACATTGAACAGTGCAGTAGCCTATAATAACAGCAATTAGATTCGGTTGGTCAGGTAAAATTAAAATACTTAAAAGGGAACTATCACGAAAATAAAAATGTGATATCAGCTTCATCACACTGAAATAAGAGATTTTCTGAACTGCCATGTACCAATAATATGAATTATATTGTGTCATCTATACTCTTCAATTGCTTGTTGCCTACAGGATTAGAATTAGGGGTACACAACTTGGGCAGGTGCACAGGGTGATGGGAAGTGAGCAAGTGGGGGGGGGCATACATGAGCAATCAGCAGAGGGGTGGGGAAGCCAGGATGATAGGATTCTGATCTAAACCTTGGGCACCAATATAACTTGGCCACCACTACTCAACTGGCACAATACTAATACACAAAATGTCATGCTGTTAGAGCAGTGGTTATAGGAATTATTCAGTTCAAGTCCATTGTATAACCAAACAAATGCCACAATAAGAAAACATTGCTACAGTAACCCCAGACTTTGTTTTTAAGAGCATACAAAAGTTGATTTAGACATATCTAGGGCTGCAGATAGGCCTTAACCACAAATCCGTCCCTGACTGGCTTATGGGCTTTAACACCTCAACCAAGGCTCTGAGCAGTCCTGGGGGGGGGGGGTCAGTCTTACACTGGGGTTCCCTTGCCTACAACATGTTGGGCAGCATGCCATATGCTTCACAGTAGGTAGAACTAGCAAACAGCCATACAATTGAGCACAATAATCTGAATTGTTTATGGTATTCCAATAGCCTCCATTTCGTGCTCACTCAGAACCTTGTGCTGTGGCGTGTGAGCCGTTAGGTGTGAAAATTTGCTTAATTTATTTAAAGTATTACGATGCAGGAAACAAATTCAGTTTTGTTATAATAACCGATTTAGACAGATTTCATTGGTGTCTAAAAATTTGGAAGCCACAAATATTTATCAGCTCTGTCATGCAATCAATAATTGCTGCCGGCCTGAAATAAAGGTGAAACCTACCCTGTATTTCTGCAAGTCACATTCAGTAAACTGCATTTTAGCTATTTATTTATGAAGAAGAGACAGGCCAGCACTGTACAAATGGGATAATAACAGATGCACGCAACAGTGATCTATTAAAACAAGGAATGCAACCAGATATTATGCAGAATACTGTATACCCAGTAATGTCATGTCATTTTGCAAAATATAAATCAATTTAGAAGACACACAGATTAACCTAATTAATTCTGAAGTCAATTAAACCAATTGTTTTCAGCATCCAATTCTGTAGCATTCCAGCCATAAAAAGAAACTTTTAAGTAACTATTATGGAGCGAAGCCGACAGGGTGCCATAAGCTTAAGTAAAAATAAATGGGCCATTGATTAAGATAATATTTGTATAAAAGGAGAAATTCTGTCCTTTAATGCTCTTAGAGGACAATTTAACTGACATTTACTTAATGTTGCTGGAGAACTGCAGATATAATACAGCTGCAGCTTTATCTTTTAATGTCATAATATTTTTCATGTTTGTGATAAGTAAAACATTTTATCGCCAAAGAGAGCTTACTCAGTGTCTTTCGCAAACACAAAGAATACATTTAGTCGCTTTCTTTCAAAAACACAAAGACTGCGGCAGATCTTAGTATTTCAAAGAAGCCAATATTTCAATAAATGGCTTTACTGCTTTAAAAAGCGGAGTCCTGATATCATCTGAAAGCCTACCGCAGGCTTAAAATGAAAATGATTTAGCTGCAGAATATGTTTTTTTCTCTCTCATAAGCACTAAAGTTCTGTTGCTGCTAAAGGAACTAAGCTCTGAATAGAAATAGGTCACCACAACTACAGATGGCTTCCCCTATTTGCCCTCAGTTAAAGACCAAAAACCAAGCTCTTTCAAAAGCCGCGAGGCACCTAGGTTTCCTTGCTTGAACTCAATAAGTAATAATCTGATGCCTTTCTAGAAACTGCTATTCAGTCAGGGGTCCTTTGTCTAGTAAATAAAGCACCTGTGACCAGGCCACTATTAGTCAGTGAACCGTATGTAGGAGACTAATATGCTTCTCCAAATGCATCAAATCAATACTGCCCTCCTGCCTTCTTTTGTCCAATATGTATTTTATAACACCCAGAAGAAAAGAAATGCTGCCTTAATACTGATACACTTCTGGTGATAACCTATGTGCATTTGTAGACTATGCATTCAAAAATAAGGAAACTTGTTCCCAGTTCCAAATAATGTTGGCAACATTGCTGTGTGCTCATTCTTTCTGGAGCCATGCCCAAGCCATTTCTGGTTTGTTTACATAGATTGCTAAGCACTGCTTTGCAGCTGTGGGTTCAACTCAGCAAAACTCTAACTAAATACACAGTTTAATGAAAATAAGGCCTGTAGTAGTGTATGTTCCCCCTTCAACTGCTCTTTTAATAGAAAGTGAAGTACAATATGAAGGCATATCTTACTGCAAAGTTCATTCCCTCTCTTCTTATTTGCACTTACAGATATTAGGCTTTTGTGAGCAGGGCCCTTCAATTCCATAATTATTATTCTCTAAATCTTGGTCTCGGCTCTTCTTTTGCCTATAACAACCACCTTTCACTTTGGGAGGAGCCCTCAGCCAATCGGATGCCACCAGATCTTAATTAGAGATGAGCCAAGCAAAGTTTCTAGATGAGCGAAGGGGCACGATTGTTATCAGAGTTTTGGATGGTCGGTACAGTTAAGGTTTAGACAAGAAGTAAAGTCAGACAGGCCTGGTCGGTGTGGGCAGAGTTCAAGCGGAGTCAGACAGGCAAGGGTCAAATCCGGAATATCAGACATAATGGGGCATGGGTCAGAATAACAGAGTTCAGAATAGTCAGGCAGGCAAAGGTCAGGATCACACAGGATTGTCACTGCGACAAAAAATTGGCATAAAAACAAACACCCATTGATTGTAATGCATTTATACAAAAAATTTACCAAGACAAAACTGTCTCTGAGACAAAAAAAGTCACCATAAGAAAATATTGAAAATATTGACTTTAATATATTTGGAGTGAGAAAAAATTGTGTGTGTACAAATGTTTTTGATGCGTGTCAAAGAATTTCGTCAAAGTGAAACATGACAGATTCTCTCATCACTAATATGCACCAACATGAACCTCGTAGCATGAACAGTCTGCATGAGAGTTACCATAGTATACAAATTATCTGTAATTTCCTCTTTGCTGACAAAAAGGTGAAATCTACCTTTGACAATCAATTCTGCATAGTTTGATAATCCAACTCCAGCTTCTGTACGGATCATGCAACGATAATTGCCAGCATCCTTCTTCGTGGTGTTCACTACATTAAACGTAGCCACAAATCGACGGATATTTTGCACTTTTATATCCTTTAATGGAGCAACCCTCCCATTGGTACCCTGAAAAGAAACAAAACAAATTTATTTTTCTCCGTAGCCGTGAACTGAATAATCATTCTTCTATTCCCTGAAACAGATGTTTCTTCAGGAAAGTCGGGTTGATTGATTGCATTGTTAGTATGTTAGGCCAGACATCCAGCTGGCACTACCTTCAAAACAAGGTTCACTTTAATGAAATACTTTACTGTAGTTGTAATATGTTCTCCTTTCTGCTGCTACCTGAGGCACATTGGCTGATTTAAGTTTTTCTTAATGATAAATTAAGTTTCATAAATTGTTATTAGGCCATCAGTCATGCTTGCAGTTTATTTTAAAGAATAACACCAGAGTGTGGAAGCAGCTCTCTATTGCCCCATTAGGAGAAAGAATGACCACTGGACATCACTGGTGCTCCTAGGATAGAAGTGCTGTTAATAATGTTTTTGTTCCTACTGTAAGCAAATTTTTTTAATGGAAAATTGCATCACTACATTTGAACTTAACCACAAAAATAACAATGGTGTGGTGTTTATACAAATGGCCTGCAGGTGGCACTGTGCATACATAGGACTTTCTGTACAACTTGAAAGTGAAAGTAAGACTTACTGCTGTTATGCCCCTTAAAGGCATACTGTCACGGGAAAACATGTTTCTCAAAAGAACAAACAGATTCTTTAATATTTAATTTTGAAATCTGACATGAGGCTAGATATATTGTCAGTTTCCCAGCTGCCCCAGTCACATGACTTGTGTTCTGTTAAACTTCAGTCACTCTAATGCCTCCCTCCCTTTCCCCCCAGCAGCCTAACAACAGAGCAATGAAGTTGACAGCTCCCTGGTAGATCTAATAACAGCAATCAATAGTAAAAAGTCAAGTCCCACTGAGACACATTCAGTTACATTGAGTTGGAGAAACAACAACCTGCCTATACATGCCAATATTATACATTTAAAAAAATATACTTGCTGGTTCAGGAATGGAATTTTACATGGTAGAGTGACTTATTTGTGTAAATAATGTATTTTAGAAATAAAAACTACAACATAAAAATCATGACAGAATCCCTTTAAGGTCGATGTCGTGGAATGAAATTTCTTCAATAAAACAATTTTAGTTGCATCTTTACAGTCATAATGGTACAGGCTGTGTTAAAGAAATGGTTCACCCTTACGATAACTTTTAGTATGTTATTGAATGTAATATTTCTAAAAGCTTTGTCATTGGTCTTCATTATTTATTTTCTATAGCTTTGTAAACATGTTTTACCTCTTTGTAAGTTTCGTGATAGGAGTCACTCAAGCCAAAAAAGTCTATTAAAAAATCTATTGCCCTGTGAGGCTACAACTGTATTGTTTCCGTTACATTATCTTACTTATTTTTCTAAACAAACCTTTCAACCTATTCAGTCCTTTATCTTTTTCATATTCCAGTCTCTCATTTAAATCACTACCTGGTTGCTAGGGTCTTATGTTGCTGACAGGCTCGTTTGGCGAGGTCCCTGGATGAGTAGATTTTTCTCCCAATATTACAAGTTACTAGATTCTCTAAAAGACTAAATAAGGAATTTGATGTTTCTTGTTATATCTAATTTTATTAATTATTTCTTTTTTATAAGGTGTTATAAATAAAGTTGTTCTTGTTTTGATTTTGCTTCAAGATTAAGGTGTACAAAGATGGAATCCACTACCTCATATAGGTGTGTGTGGTTATAGCCCTAATTGAAATGTATGTTCTTAACTGACTGACTGTCGATGACATCTTAATTGATTAACTGGAAGTGTTATTGGATTGTTGTATTTGTGTTTAAATACTGTGGTCTGAACTGTTTGTAGTTAGCCTATGACTAAGTGTTTGTAACACAAAATGTGTAAGGCTTTATATGTGACATAATAAATAATTTTACTTTCATTTATTGCCTGGTAGACGATTGCCTTCATTTGATTGCCTGCTCTACAAATCCTTGGATTTTAACACCTCCCCTTGCTGAAGCATCAGGGCAGTGCACCTGGGCCTCTTCCATTATTTGGTGAGTTCCTATTTGATGGACAACCATATCTTTTATATTTTTTCCCAATATGCCCACCAAAGGTAGGGAAATATTGGGCTAATTTGATTGTTTGGTCCTATGGCAAATGATTGGATTACAATGATGAGAATGAGTGCCAATGTGATGAAGATTACATCAAGAAGCCAATGTGGTCCGCGATTGATGGGAAAATTAAACCTGCCCAATCAATATCTAGCTGATTTTTGGCCACTTATCGATCGGGAAGGCCAATCGGAAGGCCTCATACACATACACAGCTTCTACAGATAAGATGTCTAATCGGTCTAAAGGAATCAGCATCTTAAATCTTCCCACTGGTGAATTTTAACTAGTGTTGGTCAGTTCGCCCCTTAGTGAATCTGCCCCTATGGGAGATAGCTTTCCCCTAATTCTGAGCTCTCTTTATAACAGGTACTTCCCTGTATATAATACTATTGTAACTGTATGATTGGCTAATCCCATCTGCAAAATTAGAACATTATTATTTAAAAAAACTTCCACTTGGCACGCACACCACGACTCAGGAGGATACGGTGAATAAAAGGCTTTTTATTTCCCAAATTGCAGCTTTCCCTAGCACCCGGGCCCCTTTAAACTAAGGGTGAGCACCGTAGGTCAAGGGCAGGGGGCCATACCTGCGGTCCATTTAATTAAAAGGACTAGAGCTTACTATTATTAAATTATACACATTATTATTTAAAGATTATATAGTTGTGGCTATGTTAAATCCATATTACTGCCCTTTGTCACAGGATGGTGTATTCCTACACAATGTGGCATCACCCATTTAACTGATCTTAGCCGTAGACCATTCTGACTTGCCGTTTCCAGTCTACTTTGTTCTGTTCTGTGCCTTGTCACACAGAATGATATCCAGCTTTTTTCCAGTACAGGGACCTATTTATAAAGATGTTAAAAATGATTTATGATGTATTATAAAGTACTGTAAAATAAAAGGGGAATTTCATCCATTAAACAGAACTATTTGAAGTATTTATAAAGTTTAGAAAGTTGTGTACACCACCTACATTTATACCTCAAATCTGGTTTAGCCCATTTAATTCAACAGAAAATAAATCTGTCATGAGAAAAATATGCAGACCTGCAACATTATTATTATTATTATTAAGATTTTAAACACATCCTTTTGATTCTACAAATCCACATGGCTCAAATTAAAAGATATAAAAGATCTATGAAATCAATAAATATAGAAATCTTCTTAAGAACTTTTTCTGCAAAAATGTACTTCCCAAATCTCTGCCTCCTGTCTGTGCCTATTATTATTATTACCTATGCAATTCCCATATTTCAACATCTTTATAAATATAATCCTCTGGAGTAAATCTTTACATTACATGAAATTACCAGCTGTTAGATATATCTCAGAATGAGACTACTCTAGTATGTGCAATTTATAAAATGGCATGCTGGCATCATGAGAAGTAAACTGGATGAGATATTCAATTACGTTGTAATTCGGCTGATGCCAAAGGCTTAAACAAAATTACTTCTGAGAAAAGGCAAAATTGTTCAGTCTTTCAGCTGCACAAACTAGACAATGCTTTAAAAAATGCTTTTTTTATATATAAAACTGGGATTGTGTCACCTATTAGAAAATTGAAAGGGTACATTATCTATCATGGGGAACAGATGATCCAAATTTCCCATACAGCAGCTCTGGAGAGTAGTACAATAGCCTGCCATTGATTTACTTACTGAAAAGACTGCTTCTGAAGTCTTAATATATTTAAATTATGAGTCTGATTATTGCTACAACTATAGCTGAAACTGCATAATAAGTATTTTTAAATAAATTACGGTTCATGTGTTAAGATCTTAAGACTTAGAACATTGTACAAAAGCAGCTGTAAGATGAATTTGCATAAGAATAAACTCATTTTAGTTTCAGAATGCAAAAATTAAGATAATGTAATGCATTAAAGCAACTATGCCTTACACAGCAATTTGTCCCTAACCATAAGAGTTAACTGTCACCTAGCAAATCATGATACATTGGGGATTGTGTCTTTCCATATAATAATGGATGAATACAAGTGATTTCATATCAGCAACAAGAACTGATAAAGAGATCGTATTGGAGCCAATCTGTAATTAATAATGATACATTCAAGCTGGAATATTGCAAATATTCTTGCAACAAAATTAACACTGCTCCCATCCTTAATAAAGTGCAATGTGATATATTTGTGGCAATAACTGACAATTTTTAGGCAACATGAAAGGTCATAGTTATTTCATGTTAGTTTTTTGATGATTATTTATGATAATCTGCTATACACATTGTGGATATTATTTGTGCCATTGGAAATAAATAAAATGCCCATAAAAATAGGACAGGTTATGGGATCCATTATCCAGAAAGCATGGAAGGCCATCTCCCATAGACTCAATTTTACCTAAATAATACAATCTTTTAAAAATTATTTCCCTTTCCTTTGTAATACCTTGTACTTGATCCAAACTAAAATATAATTAATCCTTATTGGATGCAGAATCAGCCTATTGGCTTTATTTCATGTTTACATGATGTTGTAGTAGACATAATCTATAAATATCCAAATTACAGAAATATCTCTTTATCTGGAAAGCCCAGCATCCTGAAGAAAAGGTCCCATACCTGCATTTTTAAGCAATATATATGAATGTATGCATAGTCAATGATGTAACATCAGTCATTACAGTACTTTCACATATATAATTATAATAAATGATGTCACAAATAATAGAATGATAGGTATTATTCTTCCTCAATTGCTTATTCTTCCTCAATTGCTTGTACAATGCTTGTACAATAGCTGTGTTTTTTCACATAGCACCACACTCAGGGTGATAACTGGTGACAATGTGGTCATTATTTGCAATAATTCTGGTGCTAGGCTTTATTAAACAAGTATGCAATAAATAATAAGCCATAATATATATATTTGCCAGAAAATCCATAATAATATAAATGGTCACTAAGCCTGCTTTGACATTTTTTCTGGTGCAAGTCAATACCACTGACTATTGCACTTTAGTGAAATTAAATTAAAGTAAACGGACAGTGCTGGAGTTCTTAAGAGTAATGAAAGAATGATATGCTTTGCTAAATGTATTTGACATTCCTTAGTTGTGTACAGAATGGCAGATACATTTTCTTGACAATTTCCTGACAATAAATGGAATAAAATTCCTGAGACATGTCCCCAGTTTGAATTTTGGTACATCTGCCCCACAGAGTCAAGAAAAGGTATTTGTTATTGTTATACACAGTTGAAGAATGTAAAATGTTGCATTTCCATCAGTTTTATTCTTGAATTACATAAAACACAAAGAATAAAGTACTATACATTTTTGGAGAAAAAGTACTTAAGTGGCTATTGTAAATGACCTTGCTACTACAAACGAAGAAATGGTATTTATAAAACCAAATTGATAAGTGCAAAATGTCAAATATTAAAAGCTGCATAAATTCAAAATTTATAGTTTGCTCTGTCTGATGAGCTTTGTCATCTTATTCTACTCTAAAGATCAACAAAATGTGTTAAAAATTAACACCATGTCTATATTGCTGAATTTACCAATTTCTGTAAAAAATTAATTACCAATAAATATATAGAGAAATCCAGTAAATAACCCATGCATTTGTGCACATCCATCAATAGTACGTATGTTATACAAAGTATTGGAGTGAGTGTTAGAAATAGTGAAAATAGTAAACACATGGTGGGTCTGATTGAAATGACCGGTGCGGAAGCAAGCATTTTGCTTGTCAATAGGACCATAACCCAGAAGTAAATCCCAAGAGGTAGAATTCTAGTGTGGTTAAAATATGCAAGTCTGTAAACAGGCGAAATAATCATTAATTTTATATGTAAACAGGTTGGCCTAAAGGGGGATTTTGGGTAACTGTTTAAAGGGATCCTGTTATGGGAAAAAATTATTCTGCACTGAAATCCATTTCTCAAAAAGCAAACAGATTTTTTTATATTTCATTTTGAAATCTGACATGGGGCTAGACATTTTGTCAATTTCCCAGCTGCCCCAAGTCATGTGACTTGTGCTCTGATAAACTTCAATCACTCTTTACTGCTGTACTGCAAGTTGGAGTGATATCACCCCCTCCCTTTCCCCCACCCAGCAGCCTAACAAAAGAACAAGGGAATGTAACACAGCGCTACGAAACAAGTTGGCGCTATAGAAATACATGTTAATAATAATAATAATAATCAAATAACTGCTGCCTAGCACAAGATAGCTGCCTGATAGATCTAAGAACAGCACTCAATAGTAAAAACCCATGTCTCACTGCATAATATTCAGTTACATTGAGAAGGAAAAACAACAGCCTGCCAAAAAGCAGTTCCCTCCTAAAGTGTTGGCACAAGTCACATGACCTGGGGCAGCTGGGAAATTGACAAAATGGCTAGCCCCATGTCAGATTTCAAAACTGAATATTAAAAAATCTGTTTGCTCTTTTGAGAAATGGATTCCACTGGAGCAGCAGTAATAACTGATGAAAAACTGATGAAAAACATGTTTTTCCATGACAGTATCCCTTTAAGTAGCATGTCAGTCTATGTCCTGATGAGTAGGTTTGTATCTCCAGGCAACTGTGAGCCAGTTAGGGATGGAAGTTTTCAGCTGGTAGAGAGGTTAGAGAGGGCCTATGGAATACTTTGAATAAAAGAGAGATGCCCCCCAAATAGTTTTGACACTCTGATATCACTTTTTCACAGAAGAGGGCTCCTGGAGACTTCTGAGAAAGATATATAGAGAAAACACTGTGAGAAGTAGTGATTTGTAACTGAAGATATACCAAAATTGGGGTCAGCTGAACTTTAATATTAACAGTTTTGCTCTATGCAATCCCCTGTGTAGTAGCTGCTGAATAAAGGCCTGCATTGGTTCCTCCCACCCTTGTGTCAACTTCACATAATATACGTAGGTCTACCAAAATCCCATTACCCTGGAAGAGGTTTGCCAATTATGAGAAGCCACTTTACAGGCCTCTTGTGCTGGAGGACCTAAATGTGACCAGCTCTGTTTTGTACGGTTACATGTAAAAAGAGGATTACACTGGATGGAGGGAGCCATATCTGCATCTCCCCTGGTAATGATATGGCAATCAGTAACAGAAGGGAATGATGTAAAAACTGCTAATAGCTTGACAGCTAGGGAAAATAATTACTGTAAGAACACTGTGAGCAATTTCATATTTATTTGTCTTAGTTGTTCAGTTCCCCTTAAAGGATAGCATTTGAGAAGGTTGTATTTGGGCACGGTTTGCTTTTGCTCTGGACATGTTTTTATAGGTACCCTCATGTCTGACACCAACCACAAACAGGCAAAGAACACTGAGGAATTAGCATACCAATCAAATACTAAGCAAACCTGCAAAAAGACCTAATAAACCAAGGCTACAGATGTATAATCCCCTTCAACTTTTATTAATTACTTTTTGGTTTGGGAATAACAAACATCTGATGATGGAGAAAATAAATTCTACAGACTAAATTCCCATGGTTACAAGCTTTTTTTTTTTTTTCCTGAAACCTCTAATCTTTTCTTTGCAAAGAGAATAATTGTGCTCTGCGAGTGAAATAAACACCTCAACCAACAACTGCATTAGAATTCGTTTTCTTGTTTAGTCAGTCAATACAAAAGAAATATTATCCCCATTTCAGAGAAAGCTTGTGTTGTCAGCAGATGTGACAAAGAAAATCATGGCAGATGGTATACATCTGTTAATCATGAACATCCTTTCATTAGTGTCATTATCCCATTTATTGGGTGCTATGCTTATTCTTTAGCTCAGAAGCTAATACGAATGTTACAGTCACTGTGCAGGCAATAGACTAAATGCATTTTCTTTAATATCATCCCCAGTTTCTAGTGTCTTTCTTAAGGAAGGTGGTGTATAGTCTGCTTTGTCACCCATGCTAAAGCTCCTTCAGAATGGGGCCTAAAATGGATTTTCAGTGGTGTCAGTGTGAATATCCAGTGGAAAAACCTTTGTATAGCATTGAAATTAGCTTTCTCCTGCATTTCTCCTATCATTTTTCATCACTTGCATGAAACAAATGTCTTTATGCCAGCAATTCACTCTGGCGTCACTGAAAAGGTAACTTTGGGCGTTTTGTTGGCCACGTTGGAAGAGATTTAGTGCAGGCAACAACAGCACATCCTTTGTGTCATCGCCCTTAAAGGAGAAGGAAAGGCTAAAATTAAGTCAGCTGTTTCAGAAACGTCTATATAAATACACAAGTAAACCCTGCTGCTCTGAGTCCTCTTTCAAAAGAAACCCACATTTCTTTCCTTCTATTGTGTACACATGGGCTTCTGTATCAGGCTTCCTGTTAGACCTCCAGGGTTAGAGTATGCTCAGTTTCCATCTCT
>CM044442.1:94254956-94274595 GCA_024363595.1 Xenopus borealis
TGACAGGATCCCTTTAATATCTCCATACAGAGGAAGGAGGCAGCCACTGGTGAATCGCTTTGTGATGCTGGAGAGGGGGGTCTTCTGTGGGGGGACAACACTTTAATATATTATAAGTATATTAACTTTTTTTTTAATGTGACTAGTGTATAAGCTGTAAAAGGCAGTAAAAACTGTACAGATCTATAAAATATTTACAGTGACAAAATTTTTATTAGCTTTCAAAATCCTGCATCATACATTTTGCCAATTCACCCCACAGGTGGCATCAAAAGAACTCAATGCTGGTTCTTTCACCCCCAAGACTATATGAAAAAGAATTAAAATGATTTCAGCTGATGAAAAATAGATTAATAAACAGTCAAGAAAATGTTAATAAATAAGTTCAACAATTCAACCTGCTGGGAAACTAACAGGGAACGTTCAGGAAATCCCAATTGCTCCATTGATAAGTCTGTTCTTGATGTTTTTACTGTTTGCATTTATTATTTATTGCACTGTTTGAACTACAGTTCTGTAAAATCATATAGTGCTACAATGTATAGAGAGGATGTAAATGTGGGAATAAATTAGGAGCATGGTATGAATATTGTCAAATTTCAACCTTTGGTCCCAAGGAACTCCCATACTCCCAGACACTAGCAGTATTTCACCCATTGGTTCTATTCACCAAATACAATGTAAGTTTCAGTGGTACCTTTGTATTTCAGTTTTTTTTTCAATTTAATTTTAGTCCTTTTCTTTGGAGTAGGGGTTCAACCTCCAGAACTCCCTGTAGTTATGACCCTTCAAGCTTCTCCTAGTAAATGACTACTCCCTGAACAGGAACAGAAATAGATTATGTGCCAATTCAGCCTCAGTACATATCATTTATCTCAGCTGTTAGCCTTCATCAATGTTTGGAAATGTGCTTTATGCAACACATTTTAACAGAAATTCCTAAACAATGGGGGTGCAAGGCTGAGTTTCCGGTGCCAATCTAATTGGTATTATAATACTCTACAGGAGTAACAAACTCTAACAGTGGAAACAGATTTTTATGGATTGAAGGCATAGTTACAGCTGTGTTACAAATTTGAGGCAGATAACTACAGTATATAAATGGATGAACAAAGGGAATACCAGGACAATAGGAAATAGATTAAAATGAATAGGCATAATCTGGGAGCTACAGGAGTAGCACTAGCTGGCTATCTGTCTGGATATTAGGATAATTAAAGGTCATGCTAGGATATATTTTGCAAGCAGTTTTAAGAAGCCTTCTGCTCCTCTAAGGTTCTGACTTGCAAAGGGAAACAAATGCACACACAATTCTATAATATATGCTGGATATTCAGCTGTTCTTAATCTTGGCAATAGCATGTACAGTATAATAGTAATTCTCAGATAAAACCTGGTAATCCACTGGGCCTTATTACTATTGCAGATACAATGATCAGACACAACACTGCATGAATGTTTGCATGAATGAACTATACCCAAGTTGGCCCTATAGAAATACATGTTAATAATAATACCCAATACTAATTTAATAAATGATAATAAATTATATACTAATATAATACTAATATAATAAATATAATGAATGATGGAATGAACCAAGGAGTTTTGCACGTGCCACTCATAATACAGAGGGCTCACGTTGCTCCTTGTTTATGTGACAAAAAGTTGTCTGGATTTTTGGATTCAGTTTTGGTTCAGCCAGGCAGGAACTTGGATTCAGTTTAATTCTGCCAAAAAAAACACAGAATCATGGCTAAATCCCGAACAAAATCCTGGGTTCAGTGCATCCCTGATGGTAAGTAAAAGAAAAATCTAAATAAATGCCCATCTGTTACCAATATATGTACAGGCATGGGATCCATAATCTGGAAAACCCATTATCCAGAAAGCTCAGAATTGCAGGAAGACTGTCTCTCATAGATTCAATTTCAATCAAATAATTAATATTTTCATAAAAATATAAAATTTTTAAAAATATTTTCCTCCTTAGTAATTAATCAGTGCCTTATACTTGATCCCATCTAACATCCTTATTCAAAGCAAAACAATGTTATTGGGTGAAATACATTTATTATAAATACATTAAATACATTTGAAGCAGAATTAATGTATGAAGATCCAAATTACGCAAAGATCCCTTATCTGGAAAACCCTCCAGTCCTAAGCATTCTGGATAACAGGTCCCATACCTGTAGTATCTGGAACCTGTTATCCAGAATGCAAAAACTACACATCAGCATGAGATTTAAGAGAAGTCACACATTTTTC
Organism: Xenopus borealis; assembly: GCA_024363595.1. Classification (NCBI taxonomy): domain Eukaryota; kingdom Metazoa; phylum Chordata; class Amphibia; order Anura; family Pipidae; genus Xenopus; species Xenopus borealis. Next base: position 94,257,228 of record CM044442.1, read on the forward strand.
AATGATTTATCTGGAGCAATTACCTGCAACCAAAGTCTGTCTGTCGCAGATGTTCTTCCATTTGCCGTGCACTGAAATGTGGCTGACTGCCCAGCGTTGACGTCAACATTTTGAACATGCACAAAATGAGGGGTTTTGGCTGAAAATGGTGAAAAAGTGAGAGAAACTGGTAAATCTAGGGAAAATGAAAGACAACTATATTTACAAATTAATTTACAAAAAAGCCCAAACGATTGCTAAACATGGCTGGTTGGCTGGTTATTTGTGTTATCCTTGTTTGCAGAGCAAAACTGCTTGTCCTAGTCTTCAGTTATTGTTTTTTTTATACTAAATCCAGGTTTTCACATGTATTGCACAACATTGGTTTCACGTATTATGTATGTGTTTAGTCTGATATTTTAATATACTTGTTTTAGTCAATGTATGCCCAGAGCAAGAGTCAGGATAGGTAGGGCACAAAAGTACCATCCCTGGGCCTTCAGGATTAGAGGGGGCTCAGGGGGTAAAGATTTTGATATAAGACTTTTGGAAATACCAGACACAGCAATGTACTGTAAAGCTTTGACTGAACTAATGTAATATTTCCAAGGCTGTGTTTCACAACCTTAATTGTGACTAAGGATACAGCAATAGCTTCACAATGTACACTTTGGGACTTATTCCTTGGTATGCAATTGCATGAGCCTACAACAGTCTAGTAGTTGGTCACAGTAGGTCTCTGAACTGAGACTGCATGCACCAATTATAGTTGTTTTAGGTCTATTACTATTGTGGGGTTAACTAGTAACCAATAGCAACTAGTCAGCAGTCCGAGTGTCCTGGTCTTCTATTTGATACAAAGACATTTGATTTTCTGCTATAGGCCACTAGACTCAGGGGCAAATTTACTATTATTCCCCAAAAATAATTGGTTTCTATTCGATATTATTATTAGCATTCGAATGTTAATCGAATAGTTCTAGGCTACCTTTTATTCCATATTCGATCATTCGACGATCGAATACAAATCTATTCAATCAGTCGAATAAATCATTCAACTAAACGAATAAATCATTTGATCATTCGAATGATTCGTACGATTCGAACGATCGAAGACTTCGATCGTACAAATCCTATTCGATCAGGACTTAGCCTCAGAAGCCTATGGGAGTGCTCCCATAGGCTTCTATTGCAATACGGTAGGTTCAATCTGCCGAAGTAGGTAATCGAAGAAACTTAAAAAATAAAATCCTTTGCTGATCGAATATTCGTCCATTCGACTCTATTCGAATGTATTCGATCGTTCGACCATTCCCTATTCGATGATCGAATATGCCAAAATTCACATATTCGACCAAACGAAGAAATCCTACATTCGAAATTCGATTGAATTTGATCGAACTTCGAATCCTTCACATGAATATAGTAAATCGGCCCCTCAGTGTCAAATGTGTGTTTGTTATCACATTCTCATGTGCAAACTGCTTTTTTTGGTTTAGGTTGCTGAATTCTGTTGCCACTAAAGTTTAGTTTAATTCCCACAGCACTGCAATGTCAGAGAGAGCTTTCCTGCCTATAGTGAACTTCCACTGCCCATAAATAACATGAAATCAAGATGTTCAGGCCAGTTTATGACAGCAACACATAATGCAACTGCCCATAGTGTTGGGTCAATACTTCAAATTAAAAGAACATTTTTTGTTTGTTGTATTTTTAATTTAATGTGTTGTTTGTTTTGTTTCAAGTGCTAGACTCCCAGAAAAAAAAAATCAGGTAAGGCTTCGGTTTAATGAAATATAAAAAAATCATCTCTACACCTCAATCATCTACTGAAAAATACAATTATCTGTAAAATATACTGTTCCGTTCTGTAAAAAGTTATGCAGACTTGGAAGAATCCATTTTGCTAGAGCCTTGTGAATTCTAGACATAAAATGAAAAACTCTATTAAGGCAAATGCATTTTTATATGGCACTGCACCTTAAACGGGAAGTGTGCTGTAATGTGTCTGCACTGAGGAAGCTTAGCCGATTGCTTGGGATCACATCATGTAGCCTTACAAGGTCTCTAACTTGCACTGCTGTCTCCTAAAAGACAGGGATACGTCCTGCCCTGAAATCTGCTGCATTCCATAGATGGAATATACATTAATATAAAAGCACAAGAGAAGGTAAAGAGGCATAACAAAATAAATAAATGAAACATCTAAGTAAATGAGGGATACAATATAAAAATATTTCTATATACTTTAAATGGCACCTAGGATAGAAAAGCTCCTGGGAAATTGCTATATATAGAGGATGGTATTTAGCACCTTTCTAGTGGAACAGGGTGGGTGTTTCATATATACAGTTTATACAGGAATGCAAGATCGCCTGATAACCAAGACGTTAGCAGCTGCTCTAGTTTAAAGGGAAACTGTCATGGGAAAACGTGTTTTTTTCCAAAACGCATCAGCTAATAGTGCTGCTCCAGTAGACTTCTGCACTGAAATCCATTTCTCAAAAGAGCAAACAGATTTTTTTATATTCAGTTTTGAATTCTGACATGGGGCTAGACATTTTGTCAATTTTCCAGCTGCCTCAGTCATGTGACTTGTGCCAGCACTTTAGGAGGGAACTGATTTCTGGTAGGCTGTTGTTTTTCTGTCTCAATATAACTGAATGGAACGCAGTGGGACATGGGTTTTTACTATTGAGTGCTGTTCTTAGATCTACCAGGCAGCTGTTATCTTGTGTTTGGGAGCTGTTTTCTGGTTACCTTCCTATTATTTTGTTGATAGGCTGCAGGTGCAGAGGTGGTGATATCACTCCAACTTGCAGTACAGCAGTAAAGAGTGATTGAAGTTTATCAGAGCACAAGTCAGATTTCAAAATGAAATATAAAAAAATCTGTTTGCTCTTTTGAGAAATGGATTTCAATTTAGAATTCTTTTGGAACAGCACTATTAACTGATGCATTTTGAAAAAAAAATTCCCATCACAGTATTCCTTTAATAAAAAGATCACTAATTCAATTATAGTGCATTAATTAACACTGATCATTGCCATACAGATGTTTGTTTCTGTTATCATCAGTTTACTATATTACTTGACCTTCTGGAATCAATGTAAAGTGCAGTTCTTGCCTAGGTGGGGATTCCTTAGGGCCCTTACACACGGGCGTTTTTACCTGCGCTCCCCTGCGGCTGAACGCAGCAAAATTGAACGCAAAGGAGCGCAGGTAAAAACGCCTGTGTGTAAGGGCCCTTAAAACAGAGGAATACCAATGGGTACAGTGCTAACCATACTAGACAAAGCTTTTATTCATTAAAGAACAAAAATTAGCAATTAATAACAATCATAATAAGAAAATTAAAATCTTACTGCACACTAGTCAATTTAAATATCATTGCACTTACTGCAAGGATGTCCAAGAACCTTCACTTCATCAATAGCCAGATATCCCTGCTGGTCAGATGTGATGACTTCAAAATAAACCTGAAATGTTTCAAACAAAAGTAAAAATGAACAAAAATGCAGCCTGTATTGTCCTTTGCTTCATGACCAATGAAGAATAAAATAGACATTCATGGAAAATATGGTGCATGTTATGCTGCTACTTAGACATTCAGTAGAGATAGAATCTCTGTAACTTTACATTTACAGTATAATATTAAAACCATCTTTATTTTGGCATATTCTTCTACTCTTGCTGGACTTTTACTGTAAATGAATTTTAAACTAAAACTGTTTATTTAGATAGTGGTCACAGAATATGAAAAGTATTTTTTGAGAGGCAGAAAACAGTGCTTTCAACTGCAATTACATTCAGAAATAAGTTTAAAAGCCACAAAAAATATTTATGCAATGGATGTAGGAAAATTTGCTTAGAATTATGTTTTCTTTCATTAAGTAAAATAGTTTTTTTTAGTTGATATTACCTTTAATAAAAGCAGTTTTGTAAAAAATTGAATAAGGAAACACTGTCCAAATCCCCATATTAACTCCACTCAATTTCTGTATACAAAAAGTATGAGGTTTCTTTCCTTTGGCCACAATACATTCTTGAAAGTCTGTGTCATATTGAGGATGTTTTGCAATGTTCCTTTTGGTACAGTTTACTCAGATTGGAAATGGAAAAGAAAATGATGGAACTGGAAAGAAAGAAAAGGGAATTTCTGTCCCTGTTTTGGTTAAAGGACCACCTTCACACTGGCCACATATCATGAACAAAACCATGCTCACACTCATTCACACTACTGCCAACATCTTGTCTTGAATACATTTTTCCATACAGTTAAACTCTGAGCCACTGTAGCACAACAATCAATTTTAGATAGTAAAGCTTGTTAATATGCTGCTATAGCAAGCCAAGCCTATGAGAGACAGATTTATTAAAAAGTAATTTCCAGACTATTTCTTTATAGTAAATAATATGAGAGATTGGATGATGCTTTGTATGAAAGGATGATTTCACACATCAATTATATTGTCATTCCAAATTTGAATTATAAAGCTCAATAAATTATTAAAGGCCTGCAATCATTATACAACTCTTCCCTTTTCCCATTTAATTTTTTTATAAAAGTAGAGGCATAATAGTAATTCATAGAGATACGGGTGCATTAATCTCACCATGCCAAAGGTTGTAGGGGGGATGCTGTATTTAGGACAATGTATAATGCTGTATTGGTTACTGATAATGATAAAAACCCCAGTAGTTGCCACCAGTTTAGGAGTTTTAGGGTAAGGGCACACTTGGGAGATTAGTCGCCAGGCGACTAATTGCCTCTTCTTTGTGACGACTTATATCCCCGAACCACTTCCCCCTGTCTTGCACCAGCTGTAAGGAAAAGTCGCCTGAAGCATGACACATGTGTCGCTTCCTTTTCAAAAGTCGCCCAAAGTTGCCTCACGAAGAAACATGTCATGCCGCAAGCGGCTTTTCATTATAGCCGGCGTAAAACGTGGGGAAGCGGTTTGGGGAGATTAGCCTGGCGACTAATCTCCTAGAATCACCAGGTGTACCTTTACCCTTAAGAGCTACTGATAAAACTGTTGAAATTCAGGGTATGTTGCAATAATCACAGTGATAAATATACATATTCAGATTTGGACTATGGTGGCCATTATTTTTTCATGCTGGAAAATGGCAGTGTGGTTCATATGAGGAATAGCCAAAAGACCTGAAACATATGTCCTAGGTATAGTATAAGTACTAGGTAGTGTTAATAGACAGGGTGGCCATCTTCCACAGACTTCAGTTTAAGCACAATTTGATAATAATTTCCTTTCTCTCTGCAATAATAAAACAGTACCTTGTACCTCATCCAGCTAAGATATAATGAATGCTTATTAGAGACAAAACAATCCTTTGGGGTTTAACAAACATTTAAATGATTTAAGGCAGTGATCCCCCAACCAGTAGCTCGTGAGCAACATGTTGCTCTCCAACCCCTTGGATGTTGCTCCCAGTGGCCTCAAAGCAGGTGCTTATTTTTGAATTCCAGGATTAGAGGCAAGTTTTGGTTGTATAAAAACCAGGTGTACTGCCATACAGAGCCTCAATGTAGGCTTACAATCCACATGGGGCTACCAAATGGCCAATCACAGCACTTATTTGGCACCCAAGAACATTTTCATACTACTGTTGCTCCCCAAATCCTTCTGAATGTTGCTCACGGGTTCAAAAGGTTGGGTATCCCTGATTTAAGGCATATCTTCCAACATTTGCAGAATGGAAAGTGGGTCAAAAAGCATTGTGGTGAAAAATGATTGACATTTTTGTGGCCCTATAACCTAAATACCATGTCAATTTTACAAAATTCGGCAGGTTATGGAAATTTAAAAAATGACAGTTATTTGCTTGGAGTCTATGGGAGATGCGTGTCCTCTAATTTGGAGCTTTCTAGATAAACAGGTTTCTGGCTAAAGGGTCCTATACTTCACCAAAAGACTCTGAATTTTTAAAGAATTATAAAATAGTAATATATTTGTATCCTTTCCATTTTTGTTACATATTTCACCCTAATGCAACAGTACAATCGGGTTTTCGGCTTTGTTGAACTAGTCAAGTAAATAATTTCTTATCACAGACACAATGTATAATTAAATGATTGTAAAAAAACAAGAGTCTCCATGGGGGAAGCTTTGCCGCAAAGCAGAATGACAGTCACAGTTACCAAGAAAGAAACATTCAGGCAGAAACTCTTCAGTTCAGGCAGAAGAGAACAGAAAATGTTTTTTAATGGAACAATAAGCAGTATTACCCTGCTTCCGTTTATACAAAATTTACAACTGAATCCCCATTTCTATGATATTTCTGCTCAAAACAAATATGGTATTTGTAAATGATGTGGGCTGCGGAATATAAAACAGTGAGGGAGCTGAAACAAGCTGAAATATATTTTGGAATCTCATAAAATAAGAGTGAACTTGTAAAATTACTGGTGGAAGAGAATAATCTCTTTACTGTTGATTCAGTTTTCAGTACTTACATATATTAGAAATCATGAAAGAAATATGACACTCATTAGTCTGGCAAGGCAACGAACACCTCTGAAACAAAAGTGATACATCCAATATATCTCTGCTTAGAAAAATGGGAGCAACAAGGGCTATGTTTTCCATCATTTATGGTCAATAACTTAGAGAAACAGAGAGATTTTATTTCTTCATTAGTATGCATTTCATATTATTAGGCCCAAATTTCATAGGTACAGAAACATAAAACCTGCTGACTTTTTGCAGGCAAAGAAATAGATATTTAAGTGATACTGCCAGGGGAATTTAACACCTCAATGTGCTTCTTAAGAGTGAGAGACAAAGATTATTATAAGGGAAAATATAAGTACAAGATGTAAATTATGACCAGGTCTAACGAGCAATAGAAACAAATAATGGTTTTGTAATAGGAGAACAGCAACAACTCCCTGCTGAGTGGTTGCTATGGGTTACTAGACCAGTAGCAAATGTGAGTGGTGGCATTCTATGATACAGAAATGTTTACATGCAATTTAGATAAAGTGGGCTTAGGTAGAAGTTTGCTCTACTCTTCAGGGCACCTATGGCTGCAGGGTCATGAAGCTGCAGGAACCGCATTGTGAATTGTGGCTGTAGATCTCTGAAGATACCACAGGGGGCTGCATAACTAAACACTGAAACCACAGGAATGTTTTTTATTACTGTAGTATCTTACTCTGCTAATCAGAAAAGACAGCTTGCATTACACTGCATTTCGGTGTAGTTAGATACAAATAAAGAGATAAATGGTTCACTTATAAAGGTAATGATTCACCCTCCACACCCCACCAAAAGCATGAGAAAACATCAATCACTGTAGACTTACCAACTGCCAATTTACCAAGTGCCAGCTTCATTGCCAACAACTCTATTCCAACTGTGTGGTTACCATAAGGCTTCATCATGTAGGAGTTTCAACTTAATAATACACATACTGGCCTTATACAATATGGGATTGCAGTGCAATCTATCACATCTTATCTGAATGACTTACATCGGCAGGTTTTGGGCAGAATTCTTTTCAACAGAGGATTTGTGTGCCCTTGCTGTGCTAATGCTCCTTCTGTACTTAATTACTAAATAAGCACTATATCAGCTCTATACAAATACATCATCATTGCCCTCCCACATACTTAACAATCAGCAATTAAGTAATGATGATGTCACTCCTCTTCTGCTTACCTAAGTGGGTAATATGATCCTCTGTTACACAGAAAAAAAACAAGCCCATGCATGCCTTTACTGCAGTCTTCAGGTACTTACTACAATTAGTTCAGTTACAACAATATATCTTTCCTGCTTTTAATAGACACTGAAGTCTTCACTCTTAAAGGGGTGGTTCACCTTCAAGTTAACTTTTAGTATATTGTAGAAGGGCCAATTCTAAGAAACTTTTCAATTGGTCTTCATTATTTTTTTTTCATAGTTTTTTTAATGATTTGCAATTTTCTTCTGTTTCTTTGCAACTTTCAAATGGGGGTCACTGACACCATCTAAAACAAATGCTCTGTAAGGCTACAAATGTATTGTCATTGACACTTTTTTTTACTTATCATTCTATTCAGTCCCTCTCCTATTCATATTCCAGTCTCTTATTCAAATCAATGCAGGGTTGCTAGGGTAATTTGTACCCTAGAAACCAAATTGCTGACACTGCAAACTAGAGAGCTGCTGAATAAAAAGCTAAATAACTATATAACCACAAACAATAAAAAATGAAAACCAATTGCAAATTGTCTCAGAATATCACTCTCTACATTATACTAAAAGTTAACTCAAAGGTGAATAACCCCTTTAACTTTCCTTTCAGTGGCATGCAATATATAGATATCTACAAACTGCAATGGATATATGTATACATATACAGTATATACCAGGCATGTCTGAAAGTTACTCCTTTTATCTCAGGGGTTGGGCTATGGCTGTTCACATATGTAGCATACATTACTTTTTAACGTGCACTATTTCATCATACTTATGAGGAAATACTTGATTCCAGAGACAGTGTGTTAGCTTGAATGCCTGCATGAGCGACAAGTTTAGCCAAGGTTATATATCAGATGAGCGCCAAACAGGAAACAGTGAATCAACTTACCAATGCTCTCGCATTCCCTGCACCACTGAAGAGCAAAATTAGCTTTTTGCCTTGATTGTGCTTTCCAGCTGCAGCTACTCTGGCCAATACTGAATGTTATCTTTACTAGACAAAACATGTGCATGCAAAACAACATGTCCCTTCATGAAAAATAGGGTTGTGATGTTCTTTTGCAAGCTCACAAACTAAAATATGTAAATATAAATAAATCAATAACAGTGAAATTGTGTGACAATGCATCTGTTGTACTTTTTCCAACTTTAATTCATTTGTCTTGATTTGTTATAGGTCAAATATGTGCATATCAAACACACGACCTTCCAGCTGTTACAAATTACAGCATTCTGCTGCTTCCGACTGCCTAACCAGCACTGAAGAAAGAAGCTCCTGCAGCAGACACCCCCAGTTTACCTTTCACCTTTCCTGGTTTATCTGAGAGTAACAGAAGCTGGCTCATAAAGCTCCATCTCTGAGGCATATGGCAGAGGATAAATTATTTCTTAAAGCAAAACTTTACCTCCCAAAATTAATACTTAAGCAACAAATAATTTATATAATATTAATTGGATATTGGATATATATATATATATAAGAAATGTTGCCCTTTTTTATTGCTCGCACTTTATGCTATTCTCTGTGCTGCCTCAGAGATCACCTGACCAGAAATACTGCAGCTCTGACTGTAACAGGAAGAAGCGTAGAAGCAAAATATACAACTTGGTTCATTAATTGGCTCATGTGATCTGTATGTATGGTTTGTTTTTGTGCCTCGTGAATTGGAAGATCCCAGGGGGTGGCCCTTGATTATTAAAATGGCAATTTGATCTAGGTGATCATTCTTAATTGTACAATTCAGGGGTGGGGAGCATTTTGTCATATTTATTCAGTGGCGTTGTTGAATGATATCCGACACAAAACTGGTCTGGACCATAAAAGCATTTGCAGGTAAAGGATCTGTTGTCTGTAAAACCGTTATCCAGAAAGCTCCTGATTATGGGAAGATCTGCCTAGACTCCATTTTAGTCAAATAGTTAAAATTAAAAAAAAAAATATTTCCTTTATCTCTGTAATGATAGAACAGTACCTTCAATTTGGTCCTAAAGAAGATATAATTAATCCTTATTGGAGGCAAAGCAATCAAAATAAGGTTATTAAAGAATTAAATAATTGTTTATAAAACCATAGGTCCCAAGCATTCTGGATAACAGGTCCCACACCTGTACTAATATCCACTTTGGGAAGAGACATGCAAAAGGCATCTGTTATCTTTCCACAGTACTAGCACTTTAAATTGTAATTTAATTTGTTTTCAGAACATTTATATGATATGGCAAAAACCCACAAAACTGTCAACAAGAACTCTGTTGCAATATATATGGCCCTTTAGTTGAGAGCTTTAATTTCTGTCCTAGAATAATGCCTACTGACTGCAGTCACGCTACTTACACGCTGCTGCACCTGGGCCTTTAGGGCTTAAGCACACTCAGAACTAGCAAAAAAAAAGACTTATTTCTTGTGCTTTTGAGATGGGCATGGTTATAATGAGTGCAATGCTTCAGTAATCCATAACAGTCAGCAGGCAGCACTAATGGGTGGCAAATATCTGATTAGTTGCTATAGGTTATTAGACCTTGAGCAAAGTCTGCCTTATCCTTTGTAAATTCTATATGCCAAGAGGCCTACATGCTTATACTTATATAATGCTGCAATAGATCCCATTTTCCTACACACCAAAATAACTGCAAGTACAGGTGCATGTGTTGAAAGCAAGTTTCTGGCAAAGCAAAACCTGCCCTCTGGTAGTTATTTCAGGATACAGCGTAGCTTTAGCTATGATCCTGGACCATGGGGAATGGTTTCCTGGGGCTTAGGAAGAGCATTTCTAACCTACTGCCCTCCATCTGTGGGTGGTGCTGGGAGTTGTTTATGGAGAAGTAACTGTCTTAAATGATAGGAACAGTTCAGCTCTGTATGCTGCAATCTACTTCATGGTCTACTTGTATTTGCCTCATCCAGAAAATAAGAAAATATGTATACCATACAAAAACAGAGCTAACTACCAAATGTCAGTGTCCACTATGTAACGATAGAAAGAAAACACAGCATCTCGATTTGGCTGGATCTATACTGCTTTATTCCCTATATACTTCATTGAAAGGAAAGGTCTCATAATGCTAAAGGTCAGCCTGTAGCAGTTTCATAAGCTGCAGGTGTCTCAAATAAGAGAGTGTTGTTACTGGAATACAGGGATGATTAGATCCATGGCAGTGCATGAAACAAAAAAAAAAAACAACAACAAAAAAATGTTATAGAGAAATTATTGAGGAACAATGATGTTAACGTGTAAAGGATAGGTAAGTAATTAATTAAAAGAACGTTTATAATTATAAAACGCTATATATAATTAAAATTGTCATTAGTATGCATCATGTTTAATTCAAGATAGACCTGGCATTGTGTGTTCCTGAGGAAATTACAGAGTATGCATTGAAACTTGGGATGTGATTGCTGAGAAGTATTAGAGTTGAAAAGGTAATGATGGTTAAGAATAGGTTTCAATTTAAATACACAGTAATACACTTCAATTAGTACTTGGCTAAATATATGTACAATATATTTGGATTTAACAGGGTTCATTAACGAATGCAAGTGCGGTGTGCCAAGAACAATTTTGGGTGCATGTCCTATTAATTTTACCTACAATGCAGTTTTTCCCTGGCTTTATCTTGTCCAGACTTGCACTTTGTAAAATAACCCATGAGGCAACAAAACACATGTAATTGTTCTTTGAAGCACATCTGCTGCAATTGTGATCAAAATTTTTGGTGTTGATATATTGACAGTGTTGATGCAAGGAGCACCCGTGGACATAAGTACTTTTAATGAATTTGGTAAATTGCAGTCACACAATGAGCCCTACAGTAGGCAGAAGGGAGATAATTTCTAGGTGCCTAAATTGGAATGCCGAGGACCACAGAGAATAGCAGTATTAAAGAGATACTGAAACCAGAAAATAACCCTTTTTATATAGTGAATAAAGTACCCCCTCTTCTAAATTATAAGGATATCATAAGTTACCGAGGAGTTCCATGACCATATCAAAACACGAGGCCCAGTTGTGCATACTACTAAAAAAGTATATTATTATGAAGATGGTTTATTTATATATGAGCTGTTTTGTGCAATATTTTTTTATAGATCTACATTCTTTTGAGTTATAGTTTTCCTTTGAGACAGTCATAATAAACAAGGATCCCTTTTGCTTGATCCTAAATTGTGCAGCTTTAGACATAGCCCATGGCCATACAATAGTATAGCCTATGGCCATTAGCTTTTAATAGTACATGGCCTTAGTTGAACCATTCTGAGTTACAAACTAGAATTATTAGTATAGAAGAATTTTATAGAAGTCCTTGCCATTACTCTCTTCAGTCAACCAAATCAGAAGCCAATTAACCTGACACTACTACGACTATGTTTTTAGACTGTGCAAGGAAACTTATGAACCTGAAGGAAACCAATGCAAAACATACAAGCCCCATACATCTATTTAAAGGGATACTGTCATCAGTATCAGTTAATAGTGCTGTTCCAGAAGAATTTTGCAAAAGAGCAAACAGATTTTTTTTATATTTCATTTTGAAATCTGACATGGGGCTAGACATAGTCTCAATTTCCCAGCTGCCCCAAGTCATGTGACTTGTGCCCTGATAAACTTCAATCACTCTTTACTGCTGTACTGCAACTTGGAGTGATATCACCATCTCACCCCCCCCCCCCCCCCACAGCAGCCTATCAACAAAATAATAGGAAGGTAACCAGATAACAGCTCCCTAACACAAGATAACAGCTGCCTGGTAGATCTAAGAACAGCACTCAATAGTAAAAACCCATGTCCCACTGCATACTATTCAGTTACATTGAGAAGGAAAAACAACAGCCTCCCAGGAAGCAGTTCCCTCTGCTGGCACAAGTCACATGACCAGGGGCAACTGGGAAATTGACAAAATGGCTAGCCCCATGTCAGATTTCAAAACTGAATATAGAAAAATCTGTTGGCTCTTTTGAGCTGGAGCAGCACTATTAACTGATGCGTTTTGAAAAAAAACATGTTTCCCCATGAAAGTATCCATTTAAGCCCAGGGCCTCGATGCTGCACTGCAGACCTCTGTGATGCCACATTGCCCACACCATATCAAGTTGCATTAGTGAAAGTTATTTTCTTACAACTTTCTAAATGGACAAGCACAAGCAAATAGCTGGGTAATTTGAGGAAATACATCTAAATGCATTTGCTGAAAATGTAGTTTTGCATTTATTTAATGTTTTAGAAAATCAAGTGATTGATCTAATATTGTCAGCTCTCAAAAAGCAATACTGGTAAATGAAAACAATATTACATATCAAATAAAAAAGTCACCCTGAACACTACAATATATTCATAAGTGACTATAAGTAAAATATGAATTTTAAAATTAGATGAAGATAAAAAAAAATGTCATTCGTAGCTAGATTTTGCTGTGGAAGGCAAGAAATGATAGCTTAAACAACTGCAAACTCTGAGTGAACCCAGCTGATAGCAGAGATAAAACTGAATGAATTAAAGTAAATGTACCTTTCAAATGCAAGATGTACTGGTGAATATATAGTTCCAGTCATGCTATGTGTTGAAAGGTAACATCTAAAAATGAAAAATACAGTTCAGCACTACAAAAAATTTGGTAACAAGCTCCTACAGTCAGAGGTGGTCTTTCCATTCTTCACCATATACTGTATATGACTGCTACAAAAACTTTACTAGCATAGGTGCTAAACTATTCAAGTGCTGCTGTCAGTCATGTAACTATAGAACACCATGGGGTCAGCTTCTTCTATAAAGGGCCATCTGTCAGTTTGGTAATTGCAAGTATGGGGCAGATTTACTAAATTCCCATGAAGGGTTCGAAGTTCAATCACATTTTCAAAAATTTTCGAATTTGAATTTTTTAATATTTTTGAAGACCAATTTGACCAGTGAATTTTGAAAATTAGATCGAATAGAATAATTTGAATAAAAATCTATTTGAATATTCGACCATTCGACAGTCGAAGTACTTCCCCTTGAGTTGTATTCGACAGCCTAGTTCACCAGATCAATACCGAATTGGGATTAAAAAGTTTGATCAAATGGTTAAAATCGTTCGAATCAATTGATTCAAACGATTTGATCGATCGATCAAATTTTTAATATCGAATAGCGATAAAAATTCTCTGAATTTGAATTTAGAGAATTTTCATTCCCTAACTATTTACATGGTCGAATTCGAGGGTTTTTTAACCCTCGAATTCGACCCTTAGTAAATCTGCCCCTATGTGTGTTCCTTTCTGACCTGTACCAACAAGTGCACAGGGTGGGGAAAACAAATGAGCCCTATGTTTTCAGAACTATGAAAAGCACTGAACAGCATGCCCTTGCATTTTCAAAGAGCACAATTTAACTTTAAGAGATACTGACATCAGAAATGAAATGGTTCTTGACTCTGAGCCAATCCCTGTTTATGGTGATTTGCTGCCTGCCCTGCCTGTGCTTCTTGCAGAATCCTTCTAGTACCCAACTACTGGATTGTATCCTGCAACTCCCAGTGCCTTTCTTCCCTCTTAGGTGATGCCCTTTGGGCCAGATGGCTTTTCAGCAGGCTTTTTACAGCAATGTCTCTGTGAATTGTAAGAGTTTGATTTGGGTATGACCTGTGTACTCTGCTTAGGATCAGGAGTAATAGGCGAGCAAACACTGGGGGTTTTGAATTGACAGCACAGTCAAGCAGAGTTTTGTAAATAAATTAGTTTCTTGTGCACTGCTATGTGTGTGTAAAATGGGGAAAAAAGAAACATATATGTACTGTAGATTTGACCTTGCCAAGAAGCTACTAAAACTACTAATATAATTATTATTTGCATTGAAAGAATTTGATGATGCCACTACACAGCCCCAAAACAAGCGTGAAAGATGAACATTTTTTCCCTCAAAACAAACGTGAAAGATAAACATATTTTCCCCCAACTGCTTCTGAACTCTGAATTATACAAACTGATTTCAGACACAAGTTAGAGGGAATTCCTTTACCCCTTGCATATTCTCCTTGTATGCAACAGAACAAAAAACATCTGGAAGACGCTCAATGGATAACAGTTCTTGACATAGACGGTTTTCATACCTCTTGTCGCTGGAGTTCATACCAGCTCTCCCAAAAGTTGAATAGTTGAATAGTCTGAGAAGACATACATTATTTATTTCTCTACATTTTCCCCAATTCAGATGAATGAAGCTAGAAAATATGCATTATTTGTAATTATGCTGCAAATAGGGATCAGCAGTTTTAATGTTATATATTGCTTGTTTTGAATTTCTACCCATGAGTGAAAGCCAGAAAAACAAAACAGTCTTTCCCATTCGCTGTTAATCACTCTACATGCAACACTGGATTTAGTGG
This sequence comes from Xenopus borealis, assembly GCA_024363595.1. Classification (NCBI taxonomy): domain Eukaryota; kingdom Metazoa; phylum Chordata; class Amphibia; order Anura; family Pipidae; genus Xenopus; species Xenopus borealis. The sequence continues at coordinate 94,272,275 of CM044442.1, forward strand.
GTGGGCAGACCTTGGCCTCCCGCCCCCATAACCCTCCCCCCCTGAAAGTAGCTGGGTTGCGTGCCGTCCCTAATATTTTGTGTGGCATCACCACAAATCCAGGCCTGATTACATGGCAGTACAATCAGAAAAGTGTGCCATGGTATATAAAGGTGCCACACAGGAAAACCACCCTTTCAAATGACAATAATATTAATTTAAACATAACACAGATAACATTTCTACAGGGCGTGGCATGCTCCACCAGGTGACAGCGATCAGTGACAGTGTCACATTGGACATTTGTTTCAGATAAAATTATTTATCAGTGATTAATGTTTCAGACAAAAGGTCATCAAACACAGAATCATCACAATCTTTGATTTCTATTAATAAAAAAACATTCTACATCTCAATACAAGAGCAGAATATTATGAATAAAAAATAAATAGTAACATAGTAAGTTAGGTTGAAAAAATAGGCAAAAGTTGTGCTATCATTGACAATGCATTGTGCACAGGTATTTATATCTGATATTCATAAACAGTGTTCAAAGTTCCCTTTGTATGTTTATAGTAATGACATTTTCTTCTAAAAGCTGCCATACATATTTTACCTTCAATGTAACTAGTTCAACCTGAGTTCTAAGGTGTCCATACATGCGCAAATACCAGATCCACCCACTTAGACTGTAAGCTCTACGGGGCAGTCTCTTACCACATATCACTTAACCTCTTTGTCTTATGATTCTGTATATATTTATTATGTGATTTGTCTCCCTCATGCATACTTTTATACATACTTTTATGCACTGTACAGCGCTGCGGCTCCTTAACAGTGCTTTACAAATAAAGTTATACATGCATACTCAACCCCACACAATGATTAATCTTGACCCTCTGTTTACCTACTGTCAATAAAAATAAGAATAGGAGGACTTTAAACCCACTGCTGTCGTTGTTTGTCAGATGCTGATCCAAAAACATCAGCTGTGTAACACTGACTGTCAGGAACTCACTGGTTTCGAACCAGGGACCTGCCTTAGATTGGTGGCTACTCCTCCAGACTGAGCCACAGAAGGCAGCCGGCCAGTTTATCTAAATCTTTCCCCTGTGTGTGTTCCCTGCTAATCTGCTTTGATCAAGCTGCAAGCAATAGCTCAATTAAGGCACTATTTAAGCTTGCCTCCTCCAACAACCTGTGGTGGATCATTGTGATATTGCCATGGCCGAGCCTCCCAAATATCCTGTCCAAGGATCTTGTCCAAGTAATTTTCTGCCCTTGTTTCTGCATTGTCTGACTCCTTGATTTTGGCCGTTTATTTGGATTCTGTCCCAACCGTGTGCCTGTTTTTGAACTGTTTTTGATTGCCGTCTGCCTTTGCTTGTTCTTTAGAGTAATTTTCTGTCTGTTTTTTTTAATGTTATGAAATCTTTTGTTAAACACACAGTTTATGTCTAGCATATATTTTGAAAATGGTTGCTTAGCATGTTGGCTCTTTACAAACAATACAACCAGCTATTCCAAAATGGACTTTTCATGGTTTCTATTATGTTTATGTAGCATATGGTTAATTGCTTTAGTTCTCAAATCAGAAATATTGTGATGCTTTTCTTTTCCCATCTCTCCTCTTTTCAATGGTCAATTAAGTATGCAACTTGTGTTCTTCGTATCTAAACATCTACAACATAAACCAAATCATTTGTGCAGGTATAAAATAAATTCAGAAGATTGCACAACAATTATATCATCCCAACATTATATGATACTGTGTTTCCTCGTTATGTCTCCAACTTTATGGCACAGGATTTAGCTAACAATGATAACCCTGCTCACTGCACATCTCTTCATATGTGTCAAGTTAATCGTGCACACACAGGTTGAAATATTAGACAACCACACAGAAACGTAACCTATATAATGTCCCAATTTCAGGAGAATATTCTCCACTTGCAAAGTTATTCTTTCTGTTGCCCAAAGCCTTTAGATTTCCTGCAACAGTGCTTTCCTTCTGAATGGATATTAAATAGCACTTACTAGTAATCACTGGATTTTTAGTTCTCCCATACAGTTAGATTTGATACAATATACCCATTAGCATTAGCCATCTTTCTGGAATGGCTCGTTTAGTAACTGCATGAGAGATGCCCCAAACTGTGTTTATAATTTAACGTCTTTTTAAGCTGGCACAATACATTCTAAAAAGGAAAGAACAGTGGCTGATAAATGAGCTGTTGCAAGAATAAAACTCCTGTCATGCCCCAATATAGACAGGCAGGAAATACAGAGCACCAACAGGTGAACGGGTCATCTATTTGTATAGTTTGGAATTTACTATGTAG
>CM044442.1:94294242-94305220 GCA_024363595.1 Xenopus borealis
GAGAGAGAGATAAAGTAAATAATGCCAACTCTATGCTTCAACCCACGGTTTAAATTCCGGATGGCCAAATTATCTCCTGTGCCTATCATAAACTATAATATTGGGAGTCCTTGGAACTATAATTCACCATAGCTGGATAGCATTGAGTTTGACATGCCTGATGTAATCTTATAAATAGAATCATAGTTCAATAGTTTCTCGCCTTGTAGAAATTTAGTCACTCGTTTGTTTGTCTTTTTTCACTTGTTTTGAAGAACTTATTTTAGGTGATTATATCATGTGTTTTGCTTTCATCTTCAAAAAAAAAAGACTCTGTATCCATTCTTTCTAAAAAGAGACTCTCTGGAATATAATGGAATCTCAAAGAAACTGTAATCCAGACTTTCTTTTTTTAAGATAGGAAGCTGAATTCTGCTTATAACCTAACATTGACAAAATGAAACATATGGTGACATCATCATCATTTATTTATATAGCGCCAACAAGTTATGCAGTGCTTTACATAAGTTACATAAAAAAAAATCAAGTACAATTATAAAATTTTAAAACAGTCACCTGAATTCATGACACAGAGTATGGCAGATACATTGGAATTAGAAATCCAGTGTAATTTATTTTTGCATGAACTGAACTTTAACCTATGAGAAAGTAGTTTACTGAGTGCATGAAGCATTCCTTCCCCGATGCATGTGGCTAGGCAAGTATTTCTGAGTAAGAGATAAGAGAAACAAATCTTGAGCTGTTGTACTTCCCTAATGCTGCTTTTCTCATATCTCTTCCACAGTAAAGGTCCAGCAGGTGGCATCAGGATATTGTAAACTATGTCCAACTGCCCTCCTGGGCATGTAATTAATATTTGGATATGGGAAAATGAATTCTATTATACTGGGGTTAGGGGTCACTGAATTACCAAGGCAGGAAGAACAGATAAGGGAGGACCCCAAGTCCAGGTCTGGATTTCCAATTTGGTGTCCCTAGACAACAGGGTCCTGCACTGGTGAACACCCCCTCTGAGCATACATGTGCACATGCCAGTACCCACCATAGTGCTGGGGATTATGCGTACAGGTGATTTAAAAAGCTATGTGTCCCCCATTGCTGCACTATGGCAAAACTACTAATCCAAGCCTGACCGAGTCCATGGGTAAACAGCACTTTCCACTTATTGTTTTCAGAAAATATCGGAAATATCAGAAAAATATCAGAAAACTGATGAGTGCAAAGTTTGTCATGATATACCAACTATTAGCTATCTGTGCCAAGCTGTGCCCAATGATAATGTATGTACTCATACACACACATGAGCCTCAAGCCAATGAAAGACACAAGAGCCATGAATATTTTGTAAATGATATCCTTATAAATGGTGCTTAGTTCTGTCATTAGTAAAAGTTGGTGCTTAGATATTGTTATTTGGATCACCTTAAGTCTGCTAAAATCATTTAAACACTAAATAAACTCAACTGGACCATAAGAAGCTTAGTTACCATCAAGTACAAGGTACTGTTTCATTATTAAAGTGGAAAAATAAATCATGATTAAACAATAGAATTCTTTGCTTAAACTGGAGTCTATGGTAGTTGGCCTTGGTGTAATTCAGAACTTTATAGATAAAGGCTTACTGCATAAGCAGTCCCATACCATATATGTATATATGCATCAGGGCTGGAATTAGGGGTAGGCAGAAGTGTCACCTGCCCAGGGCCAGGGCAGGATTTACATAGCGGGCGCCCCTGCCGTTCATCACCCCCGTCCCCTCCTCTTCATTTGTGCACAAGCACAACTTTTTATCATTAGGTCAGGAGCACTGCTAATTGGTGCATGGGCAATTTAAAAAACTATTGTATCATGGTCAGCTTCCGAAACAAAGTGTTGGGTTTCATGTTTACCCCTAAAATCCTGCAACAGTGTGCGGGGCTGGGCTGATGCCTGTTCAAGATTCTTCTGCCTACTCCTAGTCTGGATTTGCAGCTCTCCCCTACTCCCTCTTTCCCTCCCTCCCCTGCCCTTACGCTTCCCCTTTGTTGGGGGGCCTAGGGCACCTGGTTGGCTTGGCCCAGCCCTGATATGAAAACACATACATTAACTATGTTTAAAACTATGTGGCACCAAGTATAAAATATAAATACTTCTAAAAATTCAATGGATCTGAGCTTTAGCATAAATGGAAATGCACTGGATGGTTTTCTCTGCATTTCATAAATATTTTGCATTATAAACTATTTCATTTTCAGTATACATACACAGTGGTCATCAATCACTCAAATCAGTACAAACAAACAGATTTGCCCTTTCTTAATGGTGTGAAGTCTATTTCAATCAAGCGAGTGATCCAGATAGACAGACAGCCAATCAGCATTAATGAAGGTGCATCATGCTATCAAGACACATTGGAAACAATCTCTTGTCAGCAACGGTAACACAGTCTGTCAATCACTAACGCATTAAAGGTGTTTCTGTGACTTAAAAAGGCAAACACAAAAGAAAAGGCGAATATAAATGAAAAATATAAAAAGAAACGAATGTCTTAATGAATAAATGCTTTGGAGTAATTCAGAAATTCAAATCTGGGCTTCAAATTAAAAATATATTTTAAGCATTCAGCAGTTGCCCCATAATTTAAAAGGTTTTACAGTTAATATGATAAGGTTATACTAAAGAACGTGGGTGTTGCATCTAAGTGTAAGAATATAATAATCATATACAGTTATCATCTTCATTGTGTCAAGATCCTTACTGCTCTTCACATAATGTAAGAAATTGTTATAACATACAGTCACCTCATTTATGAGGCAATCCATCCTTGCCAACTATATGCAATATGCAGTTCTATAACATGCAGGTTAGTGTACCTGGCATGTAAAGTTGTAGCATTATTGAATGTGCATTTTATGCCACAAGAGTACATCATCCCCAACTACTGAGGGTCAATAGTTTTCTAAGCATTCTCTAGTAGAGTCAACTTGCATAGCTGACCCTATCCATAACATTCAAGCAAGATCTGTGCAACTGAGCAACTGCCTATATTGAGCTCCCTTTAAAAAGAAAATATCCACTCCACTCAGTTGAAGTAAAACACTGAATCTGAACTGCCAAAAAAAAAAATTCCAACATTCCCTACTGCTCACCTTGTTTCATTGTGAAGTGCTTGATTCTCCATAATGGGAGATGCACAGATTCTCTGAAAATCAGAGGGGCACTTTTAAAGCCTATGGGAGGAAATGTAGAACTGGCAGATTTTCATGACAGGAATGTCTGTGTAAACAACAATACATTTATCTTTATTTTTAAAAAATCTTTTAATATTTTTTTAGATAATCGAAGCTGAATGAGCTCAAGTCATAAGAGTGGTTATTCTTTCCCCATCTGTCATTGGAGAGGCAGAGACTGTAAACTGAACGATGCACTAAAGAATTTCAAATTAAGAACAATTTTTTTCAAAGGTTAAAGGAAACTTAGGGGGGCATTTCTGAGAATGGATCTGCATTTGGTGACCAAATGAAAGCCTTCAAATAGATTATAATAAAAAAACAAATTATCCCCAGCAACTGGCATTTAGCCCTTTTAGCCCTTGTATATACTGGGTCCTGTCTCTGTCTATAAACAGAGAAGTGCAAAGACTAGTGATTAGTGAATGTGTCTCATTTCGCTTTGCTGAAAAATTTGTGAAAATGCATTAAAGTCAGTGGGCGTCAAAACATTTTTACACAAACTTTTTTTCTCAGCAACAATTTTGTCTTTGAGTCTTTTTTGTCACAGCAACTTTTTTGTCCAAATGCATTTAAGCCAATGGGCGTTTTTCTTATGGCGACTTTTTTGGTCTTTGCAACAATCTTGTCGTTCTAATTTTTGCCACAGTGTCCACAACAAAATGTGCAGGTGGCAAAGTGTGGAATTTCACTGCAGCTCCATGCCTGTCAAATACATTTACAAATCTCTAGCAAAGACCAAGCACTTGCTGTTTCTCTGGTGTCCATTTAATTAAGTGCAATAGACAACAATATTGACTTGTGCCATAAAATGCACAAGGAAAAACCATGGAAGCAGTGCTAATTGTTTCAAGAATAATTATGTTGTTAATGGAGAATGAGATCTAGATACAGTTGTTATTACACAAACACCTTATGCATTTTCAGCTAGACATGGTTTATGGATGTTTCCAATGACAGCTGTTTGAGGGACTGTGTGATCACTGACTAGCAGAGTCTATCCCATGAGTAGATCCCATGAGGTTCTTTCTCAGTGTTTTTACACCAGTGGAGAAAATGCAATGTGTGCAGTTTTGCATAGAAGTGGATACAAGGTTATGTGAGTTCCTCATACTTGCTCTTTGGCCAGAGGTATGTCACCTAGAATACGTTCAGAAAGTTGCATCTCAGGACACAGCCAGCAATGATAAATTCGTTAAAGGCTACATTTTGTAATAGGTCAGTGTAGCAACGAGAGGCAGAAAAGTGACATAGAAAGAGCAGTCTGACACCCAGTGAGAGTGAGTGGGGTAGTACCTCAGAAAGTAACCTTTCATAGGGGTGCTGCTGCCATAAGGCGAGTTGAGAAACTGGCCTTAGGTGTTAGCAGCCCGAAAGTTACCAGAGGCAGCAAAAAAGTTGCTCCTGGTAACTTTAAGAAATTCAATTTTGTTTTTAAAATCTGAATTGCCCTCTCCGCACTAGTGATGTGGCCCCCTAAGTCCGCTCTGGCGTTTGGAACAGCAAGCTCCAGGTGTGAGGGGTGGCAGCAACAGAAAGGCCACATCAGGGAGACAAGGACCCCCAGAACACCAGTGACCTGACACTAATCTGACAACTGATATTATAGGGTACAAAGTGGGCTCTTGATAGATTCAAATAGAGATAAAGTGCCAGTACACAGTTTGCTTTTAAAAAAATAATTATTACAAGAAATTATATTGGCCACATGCTACTTCAAGGCTCCTCATTGCACATGAGTCCTGCACTATCCATTAGCAAGTGGGACTTGAGTAGTAAGTACCAACAGTGCACTTACTCTTAACTCAGAAGCTCTAGTAAGAAAGCAGGGAGCTTTTAAGCCACATGTAAATCATTCCCTGTTTCAAATGCTGAATGGCAGCTATAGGCAAAATGTGGCCACAATTTGTACATGAAACACAAAGAAAGTGCCAGCGCTCAGTCTACAGCATTGGTTAAACTGAGCAATAGTGATTTCTTTGTGTTTCCTGAGTTCTTTCAGTTGAACTTTGGAAGTTGGAAGGTCTCAGGATTACCTACAAGGCAGGCAGTACCTCTGGGTTCTCTGAGAAAAAAAGATAGTAAAGGTCCAGTTTTCTGATGGTTAGAAAGTGCAACAAGATTGGGATGATGTATTATCCTGTAACCTAAAGGGAAAGGCGGCAAGAATGACATAAACATTTTTGGTAGCTGGGTAGAGAACAAGCAAACAATGACATCTGTGAGAATGGTAATGGCTGGATAGAGATGTCAAATCTTAGAAACTACAATGGCTGAAAGGAAACTAAAGAAGATTTGCAATAATAAAAATCCAGTTGATTTAATTAATTACAATTTCAATGCCCCCACCCAAGACAAACACATGCCTACCCCCTAGCTCATTCACATATCCAACAAGGGACTCTTTTCATTATGAATTCATGCACACATGCCAGCTTGTACACAATAAATTATCACTTTTTTCATGCTGAAATGTAAAATGCTGGCTATTAAACATGCAGGCAAGTATACAGAATTCCAAGAGTGCCCATAATCTCGCTTGTCCTATTATCCAGTCCATTATAGATTAAAAAGGTTTTGTAGCAATTTATGTAATAAACAACAGCATCTCAGTGAGAGATACAAAATATCAACTGAAGGAATTCCCTGAATTGCTCCACAGCTGTAGATTTCATCCTGCATATTAGATGGCGTCTTGCATTAAAATCAATTATCTATTATACTTTCAGCATGAAATAATAAGTAAAGGACTACAGGTCAGTTTCAGAATATTAAACGAGTAAGGCCTGAAATTTCTCATGGAGACATGAAATCCATTGTAAAATGAGATGCCACTAAACCTGTAAAATCTTTTAAATGCCAGGTTATTTGTCTCCTGCAAAGCCTACGTTTTTCAGTGAACCCACATCATATAATATTTTAATTTACTATGAAAGCTGGCAGCAGTAACCCTTTCCCACTGAAAAAAACATTTTATAGGAAGAAGAATCGTTACTAAATATAACCAACTAACAACAGCTGAAGTCTAGATACCAGATCCTATTTTATGCTAGTACCAGACAATAGCTGAAAAACCAGAAGATGCACATTAGTGAATTAATCTAATAATAAGAGACGTTTATGCTTCAGTCTAATCTTAAATATAATTATCTAGTTCTGTTGAAGTCATGTGAATTTAGTGGTTGGCAAACATGAATTATAAGTAATATCCATGAATTCCAACCCAAGAGCAAATTCACATTATTTGTAAATTACTAGGCAAGCTAATTCTTTTGTGTTAACAGAGGACAGAATATCAGGTCAGAAATCCACTCTTCTTCCTACTAATCCTCTGTCACAAATTCTTGTATGCCAGTAATAAGAGCCACAGAGGTCACGCTGAAAAAGAGAAAAATTAATGACTGGAAAATGTCAATTCTAGGTATGGTCTTATTACTTTTTTACAGCTTAGAATCCTATTAGCTGCAGGGGTTAGTAAGTAATGTAAAATCATTTAACTTTCTTATTGCTGGTAGGCAGAGGATTGGAAATATAACATGATTAGTGCTGCAAGGCTGAAAACCACTTGAGCCATGTTACTAAAAGTGTAGGACGCCTGCAGAATTCCCTGTTGGAAACACAATGGTCAGAGCTGAAGAGAAGGGGCACATATGTCCACCCAATAAAACTAAAGGCACAAAACAAATGAAACACATTCATTTTTGTAGGGGTGGTGAATCATTGTTTGTATTATTATTGAGCATTAGCGAAAGCAAAACATGACCACACATGATGTCATCCAAGCTAAGTAGAATTAATAACATTTGTCATTTTGCTGTTATCTTTCGAAACCATATCTTGTCTTGAATATCCTATTTTTGTACAGTATTCTATGTAACAGAGATAAAAAAAAAAAAACATGCAGAGGGGGGCCTAAACAGATTTTGTAACGGAGCCAAGTGTGTGCTAGTTTCCCCACTGGTTATGATAAAGGTTTTTTTCAGAATTTGTATAGCCAGCAAGATTGCAAAGCGTGTGACTGTCCAAGGTACTGAAATAGCCTGGCATAAAAAGGATTTCATATGAGAAATGTGATGCTCAGCTGGTTACGACGCGACACCGAAAATGACGCGGCGCATCAAAAATGACGCGCGACTCGTTTCACAAATCGGCGAAAAATTCGCGAATTTCTCTGGAAATTCGCGAATTTTCCGGCGAAGCGAAAGGCGCCCGTTTCGCCCATCACTATTAATGGGGTTTATCTTGTAAAATTAAATGATTTAAAAGAAATTACAAGTTACAAAAAAAAACTTTTTGGGGTCCATATAAAACAGTTATTTACAATATAAAATTTTCTCTCTTATACAGGTAAACATAACATGTAGTTTCCTGTGCCTGAAACGTTATCATGCCAATGAGAGATAAATAAGCACTTCAGTGCATTATACATCTGTATGCATTTGTGCCATTTGTTATTGAAAGTAGGGCATTTTAGGCCATTTACTTCTTGAAAATGCCTATTTCACCTACAGTATATTGACTATTTATAAAACTACTATTGATAAAAATGTCACTCTGCCCTTTCTACTTGCTCAAAAAACCTAGCATTTTACATAAAAAAGATATCTAAGAAAAGAAGTGGGGCACTGGCTGCTGGGGAGCACTGTTATTTCAGCACTGTGGCATTTAAACTAATGTAGCCTCACTTGCGCTGCCATTTATAAAGTACATTCCAGTATTTTCTGAGCTTGGTTCTTAGCAAGGTTTTCACATTAAGGGGGCAATGACCTGAATACTTGGTTTGTTTATTTAAATCCCAGAACTCACTTAATATTGAATGTCTTTAAAGTGATTAGAATGTGTTTTAATTACTACAGCTTTTCCCTTGTTCTGTTCCATTTACTCTTCTGAAAAAAAAAACAAGCTAAACTTTGTTCCTATTGCCAACTGTAATTTTCCAATTTTAATAACGCAAAAAATTAGGGAGCTCAATCCAATTTGTCAGTTGATACAACTGGTAATACTTGTTACTGTGTTGCTCCCATTTCATGCAGGAAATAGTCCTGGCTCATCCCTTCTGATGTCCTATGGAGGCTTATTTTATAAACTGAACATTAAGGGGCAGATTGAAAAAAATTCGAAATTCAACCATGTGAATAGGCAGAGACGTAAAATTTTAACGCAATTCGATTGAACGATTGAAAAAATAATGAAACCCAATTCGATATCTTTGATCTGGCGAACTAGGTGGTCGAATAAAAATTCAAAGGGGAAGTACTTCGACAGTTGAATAGTCGTATATTCGAATTAAATTTTATTTGAATCATTTGAATCATCAAATTTTCAAAATTCACTGGTTGAAGTGGTCTTCAAAAACATTCAAAAATTCGAATTCAAATCTTTTTGAAAATTCGATCGAACTTCGAATCCTTCATGTGAATTTAGTAAATCTGCCCCGAAGAGTTTAATGGAAAAATGCCTATGCTCCACATGTAAAGCCATGGTGATACTGGAATATTGTTGTGGAAATGCTACACTTATAGCAATAAAATGCAATAAAATATCGGGACATTCACCCATGGTATAAATTAATCTACAGAAATCCATCCCTATTTAAATCTGAATGGACAATAGTATTTCTTGATACAGTAAAACCTGATTTTACGTTAACCACATCATTGTCAAAACTGTAGTATACATTCTGGAAAAATTTAGAATCTGGGAAATAAAAAATGCAAATTGACAGTTATGGGAAAAAGTAAAATCCAGTTTCTACTTTAACACTATACAGGACTATGGTAAAAAAAAAAGTTGCAAGTATCCTGGTTAAAAATCCCACACCTGTAGCAAGTTTATTGCGCAATATAATGGAAATTTTTTTAACGCTATAGCAGATGTATAAAACTATGCATGTGGTCTCTTGAGTATTCACAATAAACTATACATGTATTTACTGTGTTCACCCTTCTGCATTAATAAGGCCAACTACTTAAAAGCTTATAATGCTTATTTTACATTATTGTGCTTTACCAGCAATAAACTATACAACTAATATTTCCTTATTGTATAATTGGCAGTCTTTTACTTTTGAATTGAAAAATGTCAGCTTCCCATGGAGTTATTCATAGTACATTATTTTTAATGTATAATTACATACTCGTTTCTTGTGCTCTTTTAATGTTTTCACACTGGAGAGCTGTGTGCATTGACTGATTGGTAACTTTTGAGCAAAACCAGCATATTATTTAATCTTATAATTCATCCATTACTGCTCTATTCAGGAGCTATATGGAAAACAACATTATTCAAACACCATATTTATTGAATTACAGTGATTTAGTAGTATAAGAACTATACAGGTAATGGCACACAGCTCTTTATGTTAATATTATAAACACTGAGTAGTTTGACATAAGTGAGCAGGATCAACATTTGGGACACGTAGGAAGCACTTAAGGAAATTTCAAGGCAGAATGAGAAGCAGTTGGGCGCTACAAGATCTGTTTTCTGCTGCATAGTAGTTCAATCTAGGTTTTTTGGTGTGAAAACTTAGATACTATTGGCATCTTTGCCTATCCTGCAGGTCAGGAGTCACCAACATTTTTTTTTACCCATGAGCAACATTCTGATGAAGGAAGAGTTGTGGAGCAACACAAGCATGATAAATGTTGCTGGCTGGTGGAAAAGAAGTGCTATGACTGGCCATTTGATAGCAAATCAGCAGAGAGTTGATCTAAACTGCGTGTGCAGCTTCTTTGTAAGTGAGGAAAGACAAGCCAACTTCTGTGTGAACAGTAGCTTGTTGTTGTTTTACAGAACTCATCATAAACACTTTGGTGCAACATATCTACAACGGGAACTTTCAAAGAGAGTTCACACACAGGAAGACAAAGCTAAGCAACAATACACCCTACCTTCATTAAAGGAGAACCAAACCCCTCATTTATAAAAACCCCTGCCCCACTACCATCCATATTCCCCCCTTCCCCCCCATCCTAGGTGTAAACTCCAGTAATTGCCCCTAAGTCTTTACTTACCTCTCTTTGCAGATTTACAACAGCTGAGCTCACGGTGCCATCTTCAGCTCTTTGGTCGTCTTCAGAAGTAATGCACAAGAAATTGCCAAATGGAAGAAGACCAAAGAGCTGGAATATGGCGTCCGTGTGCTCTGCTGCGCTGAATCGGCAAAGAGAGGTAAGTGAAGACTTAGGGGCAACTGGAGTTTACACCTAGGCTGGGGAGGGGAGCAAAGGGGGCAATGTAGGGTTTAGGGGTTTTTATGAATAAGATGCTTGGTTCTCCTTTAAGTAGCATGCAATGGAACAATCTCTGTCTGTTGTATTCCAACACTTTGGGGCAGATTTACTATTATTCACTAATCCGAGCCCTAAAAGCCCTCGAATTCGGCCGAAATTCGATAAGCATTCGACTATTATTATTATTTGACTAGTTATTCGACTAGTTTTAGGCTATTTTAACCTCGATATTCGATCCCTCAATAAAATCGTACGATCGAATATCGATCATTCGATTTCACGAAAAAATTGTACGAGGAGTTTGATTGTACGAATGGTATTCGAGCAGGTGATAGAAAAAAAAGCCTTCGGGGGGCTTCCCATAGACTTCTATTGCGATTCAGTAGGTTCAATTTGGCGAAGTAGGCAGTCGAATAAAATTATTTTCCAAGCCAGAACACCGGGACACAAATGTCTTTGAGTTATGTGTTTACAGGATGCCTTGTTTTTTTATATTCTATAAATGTGTAAGACCTAAGTGGTCTTTATATCTGT
>CM044442.1:94306672-94320896 GCA_024363595.1 Xenopus borealis
TGCTTAAAATGAAATTTATGAAAAAGAAACTGTTAAAAAAACAAACTGGAAATGATACAACACAAAATGAATGTCCAAAGTACAGTATTTGGATAGATAAATTGATAAAGTTCTCTAACAAAGTATCTTCATTTCAATCTATTCTACCTAACTATGTCAAGTTGCCTTGATATATTAAAAAACAAATGTGTATGTGTGTATACCATTTAAAGGTTATGATAAATGCTTTGACAATAAATGGTATTTTACATGATCTTGTGTTAGAAAGGAGCTGCTTTCTACATGACATTTTAAAGGCAGAAGAATATGCATGACCTTAGTTTCTAGACAGGTGTCACATGGTCAGAACAAGTTATACCTTTTCAAATTTTTGTTTCGATAATATAAATTAAAATATCTGTCAGTGCAGCTAATAAAGTACACCAATCCAGTTTTATTTTATAGTGGAACATAGAATTAAAATGACACAGAGAATTAAAGCTAGACACCTCAGAACATCCCCCTCCTTTTATTTTACATTTTAAGGGTTCAAGAAAATTTTGAAAAACCCATGTTAAAGCTTCATGTACCAAAAGGATATGCATGTTATTATTATTGTATAATAATTATTTTCCTTAATAATCCAAGAGGGCAAATAGCCATTTTAGACAACATTTTGATGTAGGAAAAGCAGCGGGCAGATTTTTCAATTTTTGGAACTATATGAAAACTCAACTATAAAAGAAATTGATGGGAATTTTTTTCATGATTGCTAGCATATTTTCAGAATCTGCTAATTTTATTAAGTCAAATTGAGCCATTCATTTTTGAAAGTTGAATTGTTAAAGGAGAAGCAAACAAAAAAAATTAAACCTACATCATTATGTTTACCATCAGGCCCCCTCCTGAAACGCCACATTAAAAACTGTAACATCATTACTGTTTTTGTGCACCAGCGTTCTGAAGTTTTGCCACTGTTAAAAGTTTGGCGCCGCCATTTTCAAATTGTCCTCCCTGCGCTTCCTCATTACTGCGCATGCTCCTTTACAAACCTCAGTCAGACAGACCCGAACGCTAGCACCTTATCTTTCTGGCTCCGCTCCTCAGCCCCTGTGCTCGCTCAGTGACAAACTGTAAATTAAAACCAGAGCGAGCGCAGGAGCTTCAAAGCTTCCCTTTGTTTCCAAGCAATGGGGAAGCTGGATTGGAGCTTGATTGAATGAAGGCAAGGCAGAGAGGTCAGCAATGACGAACGACTGCATCACGTGACTGCAGCGTCATCACTTCACAGGGAAGCAACAAGATCCTTGTGCTCATGCGCAGGGCACAGATGAGAACCTCTGCGCATGCGTGTGCCCTATTGAGACAGATGTGTGGACTGCAACCAGGGTATGCTTTTATATACATGTTTCAATCTCTTTTTTAAATGATTGCACCGCAAAGATTAATGAAAAAACTAATGAAGGAATGCTTGGTGGTAAAGATATATACTTTTAATGGACAACACTTTGAGCTTAAGTTCATTTTAGACTTTCCTTCTCCTTTAAATTTGACTGATTTCAATATTGAAAATATGCCTCCCATTTCACAAAAACTCTCCTGGTTTTAGTTGCAGAATATTTGTACTGAAATTGTAAAAACTTTTTCAGCTGCTAAATTTGGATATGAACAGGGTTAAATACTATGGGAACGGCATTGATGTACTTTAGAAACTTCTGAATAATGGATTACCATTAATGGATTTCCAGAGAATGCCTTTCCAAGCCAAAATATGCTTTGCACACCATAAAAGAATTAAGGGAAGGTTCATCGTTTATTGTAATGACTGCTGTGTGTGCTCCTTGATTTTAACATTCCCAGTTCCTTAATTATCTCAGAATACAAATACAAAACAAGCCTGCGCCAATTAGCCATTTAGTATGAGACAATTAATCATCCGTTCACAATTATACTACCTGCAAGATCTTAATATTCTCAAATAAATGAAAACAACAAGACTGGAATAGCTAATTTAATAAGTATTGTCCGGAATAAAACGTGAATTGCACATACAGTTAATGACATGCAAAGTGTTTATATGCTCTGGAGGGTTTTAAATATCTAAGATGGGGTTTATCAAAAATATCTCAATTTCCAATTAACTCTGTTGTAAAGAGATCTGCCAAACAAAAGGAAATTATTTGAGACAACAAATCTGACATTAAGGAGAGACAATTTACTATGAATAATATTACTGGACGCAGGTTAGTCATCTCCTGTGTTAAGAGAAATTAAATCTGCAATTTCTGCTACACCAGAACTGTCTTCCTGTGTTGTGGGTCAATTAACTGTCTTAATATTTACATGATGTTTAAATTATTTTTAGCAGATGTATGGCATGGAGTTTCTAGGGCTCATATTTTCCCCCTGAGAGGCTTCAGAAGGGTGTTTTCCTTCCTCTGGATCAACTAGTATTTAGGCCGATTATATATGGACATAAAAGGTTGAACTTGTTGGACTTGTCTTTTTGGAACCTAACTTACTATGTTACTATGTACAATGCCCTACGCAGTATACAAATTTCAAGAACAGGATGCCATTTTGGAGGCCTCTATGACCCATTTTGGAGCTCAGAGATCTGTGGACTACTCACTGAGTGTGGCTTTCGTTAGGTTGGTTTCTATTAAAAAGTGGCAGACAAGGGGAGGTATGTACAGTAGGTGTCCTCCCCTCCTGCCATTTACCCTCCCCTACCTTGCTAGTCATTCAGATCACCAAGGTAGAGATTGGTAGGATATGTATTTATCTACATATAGCAGCGTTACAGGAACCCCATTATGGTTTTTTTTAAGATACTACATGGGGCTGCTTAACTAGCTGAACAATAAAAGACTATAGGACTCATTTTTGAAGCGTGCAGCAAAAACAAAAGGCCACAGTCACCCCTTTTGGGTGTTTTTTTGGTTTGCCAAATTTTTCGCAAATTGAAACAGCGAAAAATTTGAGTTACACCGCTGCGTCTCGTTTTGGACACAAGCGTCTGTTTTTGGATTAGGACGCACATTGCCGATGTCAAAAAAACGGACACCGGCATCTAAAGATGGACACCCATGTCCAAAACGAGACGCCAGCTAATTTTCCCGAGCCGAAATTTTACTGGCATTTCGAGAATTTATTCACCTGCGGCGAAATTGCGGGAATTTGCTGCAAATTAATTCGCCCATCACTATTCACAAATAGCTGCAGGTCTCTGTGGACTGCTCTTAGAACTGAGTGTGGCATTCTGCAATCCCACCCCCCTACCTTGCATTTCATTATAAGGCCCAAGGTATGGACGATAGGACGTAGGACGTGCAGTCTGCAGAGTGCAGTGTAAGGAAGGTCCCTTCTATCTCTCAAATCTAATTGTGTCTAAAAGTGAGAATTTATGGACAATGTAATTACATTTGTACTGCATGGAAACAGCACTATATCACTTACTATACAGTGGGGCATACATTCATGTAGGGCCTCAGAATAGTGGATGTGTTAAAAATAATGAAGAAACATTTGAAATATTTTCAGCAGCAGACTCTTTTACATACAAAATATTTCCTTACATTGTTATCTGTCTTGACACATAAACATGTATAACAAAGTGATATTAGAGATATTATGTAAACACAAGCAATCTCATTTTTTCCTTGGTCTCTGCTGTTCCAAACAATGAGGTTAAGGAAAACAATATGATGTAGAGGCCTTGGCTCATTAATCTGACAATAATTTGACAAGCTAATAGAAGTGATTGCAAACAAGCCGTTGTTATTATCTTAGATAAGTGTCAGCTTCATCCACTATCCCTCAACCAGGTGCTGTTTTTCTGTGATTAAGGGAAATGAGATTAAGCTCATCTAAAAGTAAAATTATCTAAATACTAATCACCGAACAGATTATCTACATTTCGTTCTGTAATTACTCACGCAATAACTGTTTTGACGTCCTTAGTTCAACTTATAAAAATATTGTACTATATAAAAAAAACTATATTAAAAAAACCTAAGTTAGACATTTCTACATGGAATTTGTTGATGAAAAATATACCTGGAAGCTATTTGAATTAACAAAGTATGAATTGTTACATCCAGCAGACAATTGGTCTTGATTGAGTTATTTCAGTCACAGTATGCCCACTCTGTGAGAGCTGCAGGTAAGGCTTTATGGCATAAGAATCCACAGGATTTATGCTTCATTGAGCTGCATCTTACATAATGCTAAGGATTTATCATGCCAAATGATAAATCCAATTAAACAGAACTGAATCAGTACAAATTGCTCTGAATCATTCTTATTATGAGTGACCATTTAAGAAAGCCTAGGGAATTCTATAAGGTGAATGGAGTTTTTGTAAGTGAAAACTCACCCTTGTGCACCTTATAGGAGAAAAAATAATCTTTTTATTTTTACTTGGGGGTGCCGAAAGTTAGGCATAAACTATTATCTATTATGCATAAACTCCACTGGACTGGGTTTCTTCCAGTGAGCATTACAGAGCGATTGTCTTCTGGCTACTTCTTTTTTTTTTTTTCCACTGTGCATGTGCAGTAGCGCAAAAAGCCGAGCATTAATGAAAATGTTAGCTATTAAGTTCTATGTACATGCTTCTGCCCTGGGAAATTTTAAGATAGAAAAAGTCAGAAGACAATTGCTCTGTGGTGCTCGCTGGAAGAATCCCCGGACCGGTGCAGTTTTCTCCTAATTGGTGCATCAGCCCAGGGTTTCAGATAAGTACATGATCACTTCAGGACAGGTGCCTAACTTTTGGCACCATCATGTTAAAAGACCTTTCCTTCTACTTTATCTGCTTATACCTAATATGGGTGTTTAGAAAAAGAGAGCTCTTTGCAGGTACACATAGCAATTGTGGATATAAACCAGATGGTGTACCTGGCAATCTAACACTACAATTTAGTGGATAAAATATGGAAAAAAATCGTAAAAAAATGTTCGATTGTTCGAAAACATTGTACGAATCAAATGATTGAAACGTTCGATCGTACGATTGGTATTCAAACATAAAACTTAGAAAAGAAGCCTATGGGAGGCTTCTATTACGATTTGATAGGTTCAATCTGGCGAAGTAGGCAGTCGAAGAAAATTTTAAACGAGAAGTACTTTGATCATTGAATGGTCAAATGATCGAATATTCAATCATTTGATCTATTCGATACTATCGAATTTTTCATATTTGATGATCGAAGTGGGCAAATTTGTTTAATTGGATTATTCGATAAAATCGTACGATCGGAATTCGATCGAATTCGATCGAATTTCGAATCCTTCACACGAATTTAGTAAATGGGCCGTTAAGACTAAGGGATTGTTATGAATATTGTATTTCTGTTCTTATTATTTAATTTGTATAACTTTCTTTAATCCAAGTTACATAGTGAGAAATCATAGTAAAAACAGAAAAAAAGGCAGTATAGGCATTTGCCCTAGTAGTTAGTTCATTAATGACCCACTTCTTATCCATCGCTCTGCTGCCATGAAATTATTCTGGTGGTGTTTGGGGCAAGTTTTTAAGTAAATGTAAAACACTATCAGGGGAATTAACCTTCAAAGTGAAAAGGGGGGTAGTGGGGTGTTTAAACAAACAGATGTAATCAATAGACCAATATTTGAACTTTATATATGACATATCTGCTAAATGTAGCATATTTATTACATATAAAATGTCAGAGTTGTACTTTATAAACACTTGCTGCAGTTCAGGAAACAATTAATAAAATATCTTAAAGATTTCTTTATTAATTTCCAAATTCCTGAGCACTTATAGTTACATACAGGGCCCATTAATCCCAAAGGCAAATACTGCAAAATTGGGCTGCAATTAAAACATTTTTCATATTTTACCAATTAACTTACACTGTGTGTTAAATACATGAAAAAACTAAAGTTACCAGATTTTAAAACTTTGAAATGAAAATTAAATTTTGCTTGTACAGTACTAAAATACTCATTGGGGATGAAAACTAAAAATGGACCTATAGTGAGTAGTGGATGAGTAAGGATAGTAGAGAAAAACCACATTTGGACAGACCATGAAGGTGTACAAAAAATAAATACAGAATTTCTGGTTGAAAGGTAGGAGTAACATGAAGCGAGGATAAAACTGCCAGTTATGCAGATTTTTGTCCCCTGAAAGAGTTGTCCTTATGGAGCAGTCTACAGTATAGTGTGCCTGTATTTACACATCTAATTAACAACACAGCAAAGCAGAAAAATTGAATCATTCCATACTTGGTGACATGAAAATAAAGTAAGTTAGTAATTAAGTCTGGGAAATTCTACCACCTTAAAAAAATAAATAAATGTGTATAATAAAAGAAAATGCTATTTCCCCCCCCCCAATTTTCCAATATATGTCAATACAAAATGTTTCGATGATAATCAAATTAGAGATAAAACTGACTTTCTACAGAGTAGACATTCTAAATCTGCTTCACTCTTGAAGCTGTTGGCATTTGTTGAGCCCTAACCACTTTTATATGTCTGAATTGTCACACAGTATTGACAAAGAACCCAAAACTGATTAAAAACCTGTGCTAAGCCTTTTGAAAATCAATTACCGTAAACTTCAGTGACAAGAACATTTTCTTAGAGGAGAACCATTTTACACATGCCTCAGGTTACCTAGGTGTTTGGTGCACAAACAGATGTCTGTATAAAGAAGATGGCCTACATAGTTTATGTTGTACACACTGCCTCTATGCTATATTTTATCTAGGTTCAACCCTGAAAATACTTTATTCTACCAAAAGCAGCCACTACTTACAATTAGTGGTAGTCATGGTTTTTGTGAAGTCCTTTAAAGTCAAGATTAATATGTACTGATTAAATGTACTGACTTAATAATAATAATCTTTTTTGGTAGAAGTTCCATCAGGATATCTATGAAACATGAAAGAATGACTATTTGATGCTCCAGACATATCCATATTAATATATGGAAGACTTTCATATAATCACGAGTTGTCACCTTTGCCCCTAGTTGAACCTGGGCATAGGGTGTGTGCTGATGATGTCAGTACAGGCACTGTGACATCAGGGGTGAGATCAGTGATGTCAGATGTGGGGTTACTCCACTGCTTGCACATGTTTGCCTGGAGTCCTGCAGCTCTACATACATCTGTACGTATGAGCACTGTGTTTTTTTACAGCTTAACTGACCACCTTTTTTCATAATTGAAATAATACATCATCATGTATGTCAGCAGCCCTTTGGGTGGCTTGAGGTACAGAAGACTTTCTACATGAAAACTCCAGAGCTAGGGTTTTGACATCTTAGAGTTACATGAATATTATGTACAGAGAATTATGCATTCCAAGCCATCAGGTAATGCATCAGGTTGTACTTCCACCTCCTCAGAAACATATACATAATTACAATGCACATAAATGATCATTCTGAACAGAGACCATCTCCTGCAGGTAATGGTTTTCAGTTTTTGAGATGCTGTGTAGTAATTGAGAGGAACTGATGAAGTAACATATATCTGAGTAACAGTGCCAAAGGGGTGTGCTGACGTTTACTTATGCAATGACTATTGTTGGATATACATTTCTTGCAGATTTTATATGTTCACTTGTTTTCTTTAGAATATTGAAGTGTGTTGCTGTTTTAAATCAATATAAATTAATTACAACAATTAGAAATAAATGCTAAATGTTAATGTCTAAAAATAATAATGTGATGATGATCAGATAATGTCAAGGGGATGTAACCTGTAAAAACGACAGTAATATTTTTATTTACTATAAAGGTTTTTCTGTTGATGGTCTCAAAATATGTCCTTATCATCTTCTCTAACTAAAATATGACAATTATGAATAACAGAGGAGTAAAGGTATCCAAATTATAAGAAGATGTTTAGCAGTTTTGTGTATCCTATATAAATTCTGCAGGGTTGGAGAGAAGCTATAAGTTAAGGCATCAATATACTTGGCACATGACTTGGCTGGTAGCTAACTGATCGACCCATATGCTGAAAGATTTAT
The DNA here is from genome assembly GCA_024363595.1 of Xenopus borealis. Classification (NCBI taxonomy): domain Eukaryota; kingdom Metazoa; phylum Chordata; class Amphibia; order Anura; family Pipidae; genus Xenopus; species Xenopus borealis. The sequence continues at coordinate 94,314,668 of CM044442.1, forward strand.
TGTCAATTTGATTGTATAATTTAGCCATTCAGTTTTGCATAGGGAGTGGCAGCCCTTCTCCAGTCCAGATTTCCCAATGTAACAGTGTAAGTAAAAGAGTCCATTGAGAAGGTACAAAACTCCAGATCAAATCAGATTAAAAGCTAGAGACTGGTTTATTATATGCTGATATTTTTTATTGAGTAGTCACAGTGGTAACAAAATGCTGATACATCCCATTACAACATGGAGAATAACTTTTCCAAATCACAAATGTCCTCTATGAACTTAAATGTGTTAATTTTAATGCAATGACCATTTGTTTCCAGGGTTTAATAATATAGTGGCGTGTTAGAGCACAGCACTCTTGCATTCAGAGCACAGCATGGACTTCAAATGCTGAAAGCAGTTGGACACATTCTGACTGCTTTGAACATTGGTTTAAAGCAGTCAATGCTGTAACACCATTTTCAGTTCATTTAACATCCTCAAAATGTTGTAAATCTTCCCCTTAATGTTGATGCTATTTTATCAGCTTATGGACACACTTTTTGCAAAAAATCAAATAAAAAAATCACTAACCTGATGGCATCCATGGATCAGATGTTGGCTTCAGAAGTGTGTTCACCTGCTCCCAGTTAAGATCATTATGTTCAGCTTGACTGTATCCGCATGACTGGAAAGGTTCATCAAATGAGCAGCTACCTAAAAGTAAAACAAGGGTGAAATTAAATTAATATCGTAAAAAAAGAGAAAATCGAAAAACTTAACTCCTATGTCTCTTTATATAACAGCATCCCCTAACATTGTGGAAACTGAGGAATTAGTATATTCCCAATATTGTATTGTATTGTTACTCAATATAATTTGTAGTAGGTTGAAAGGAAAACTCTGGTAGATCAGTTTCAAACATCATCATGGTATAAACAAATGGTGTCATTTATCTTACATAAAAGCTATAAATCTATATTGCAATGCAATTTCCAAGCTTACAGTAGACTGCGGAGAGGTGTGAGTTTAAAGACATCCTACAAGAGAATTCAAAGGCTGAATGATAAGCCTTATTGTAGCTCTTGATTGCACAAATAGCAGCACAATAGTTTTTGTGTCTTTGGGAAATTATAGTTCAAGACTGCACAACCTATGACACACAGTAGATGAAAGCAGTGTTTGTGAAGTATCTCCTCATAAGTGTATGGACACTGACAGATGTCATGAATAATGGGTTTCAGACAGAAAGTAAAGTGGAATTCATTTCCTCTTTCCAATCTCTGTACATTCTTCTGCAAAAATATATAATTTGTGAGGTCTCTAAGTTTTTTAATAATCGACATATGAAAGAAAACTTTTCACCACTTCATTTGTTTTGCTTGTTTAAACGCATGTATACAGTATGTATGTATATTGTTATTTATATAGTGTTACCAGAGTACACCCAGTACCACACAGTATTAATCTATATAATTTGGCATGTTTTTCATCACAATGCAACATACTCAACATAACAGTGTAACGGAGTGTGCTGCAAAGTTTGCACTCACCACTAATTACACATGATGTCAATCCTGACAGTTGCCTCCTTACTCCATATGGCACCTTACTCCATATGCATCCAACACAATTTGCAAATCATCACCCAGTGCATACAAGTAATGCCTATAGGTACAAGCTCCATAGCGGATAGAAGTTATATGGGTGCCTAGCCATATAAGCCTTCAGATGATTTAAACCAGCCTCAACTGGGAGTGGTTCTTCCCAAAAGATTGTACATCCATCACTTCAATATATAGTAAAAAAATAGTTCAATTAGAGGCCCATTTATCAAATTTCAAATTCCTGTTTTTGTAAAATTGAATATACTCACAATTCAACTGGGACAATTAGAAAACGTTTTAATGGCTAATATTTGATGAAATGGTTATAACAAAAATTCAAATGGCATTCCTTTCATATTCGATTCTTACGCATCAAATTTTTCTCCTGAAAAAAACTCAAATGTCAGGAAGCCTATTAACATCTCCAAATGGCTCAATGGACTTCTGCCATTGACTTGTACATGTTTTAGGTGGCATTTAGTTGAATTAGGATTGTTTCCATGGTTGAGGTGTGATAAATCTCATATTCAAATTTACATTTGAATTGGGGGATAAAAATTTTAATGTGTCAATTTGATTTGACTATTTGACCCTTGATAAATCTGCACCTACATATATACATTCAAGAAGAAACTGAATTTTCTAGTTATTCCTGTACAACAGGTTTGTGGCCTTACAACTTAGGAGCTACAATCATTAAAATGAATGCTTACACCTCTCTGAAAAATCCAGACTCTTCATAGTTTACCACAATAAAGTACAAACCTCTTCCCCACAACATATTCAACCATATGTCAACCCTAATTGTTTGTTATTCCCTATTTAAAATCTTTTAGATTGTTTGGCTTAAAGCTCCTCTTTGATGTTCAATGCTTGCTCAGGTCCTCGTTGGCACAAAATAAGGTTACAGATATCTGAAAATATTCACATAGCAGTTATCCTGCAATGTTTCCTGTAAATGTAGCCACCTCCAAATAATTGTCAATGAAACAGCAAATATCTAGAGCACATTCAGTCTATGGGGTACATTTATCATAGAGTGAAGTTCCGCCACTAGAGTGAAATTCCGCAGCTCTCAATTCATTTCTATGGGATTTTGAAAGGCATATTTATCAAGGGTGAAAGTGAAATTCCTCCCTTTAAAGACCACACCTTTAAAAATCCCATAGAAATGAATGGAGAGTGGCAAATTTCACTCTAGTGGCGGAACTTCACTCTTAACTTCACTGTTTGATAAATATACCACTATATGTCCTTGGGGAAGTTTGCACTCATAACACGAAATATACTTGCTGTATTCCAGTTAGAGTACTTAGTTATGTGAGTGTTTTTATGGTTGCATAATATATATTTACTGGAACAGTTTCTTGCTGTGTTTTATTGCTGCACTCCACTGTTTATTTAACAGTGTTCTCACTTTGTAGGAGGAAGGCTTAAAGAAAGTTTGTAAAAATACAACTTCATACAAGTGTGTTATATAGGAGCATACCATGGTATAGAAGTGGAGGCTTTAATTCCTATCATTCTTATGTGTTCCAACAAGTTTTATGGGATCCATACAGTTCTTTTTTGTGATTTTATGATACTCTTTGATTTAGAAGACTGGGGTAGCAAAGAAGTTGCTAGGCAAGACAATTCTGCAAGTAAAATAAGTGGAAGGTAGTTATTCTAAAGAGTGGGTTTCATAACTGATTGGATGATGCACTGGATTTTCTGTAGATTGTTTTATATGGTAGAAAGTTGTGTCACTGTGACTAATGCTGTACAAACCCACGTGACTTTTGTTTGACCTCATTTTATTCGTTTAATGTTTTATTTACTATATCTTTCATTAATTTGTAGATTCTGAAATTATTTTCAACCTAAGATAAAATGCCTTCAGTTATCGCTGCCTCATCTACTTTTCTAGCCAACACTTTTAGGGCACCCCCTGCATATGGATAGCAAAGAGTCTTTGTACAGATCCCTCTATAAATACAATCTATGCAAAAAATGTATGTCAGTCACAGGACTGCCCCTGCTATACCAACATGCAATGTTTGAGTTGGAAAAATAGTGATGCTATTAAAATATCCATAAAGGATACAGAGGAGTAGCCAATAAAAAGGCAATATTTAACCCTATGTGTAGAAATGAACTGCAGTATTAATGCTGTTTTTGATTAAGAATTAATAACAAAGTAGAGTTTGTAAACAAAGAACACATTATCTAGTCTACTTTTGTTCCCAATGACTCTGCAATTTGATAGCTCAATTGCACATAAACTTGCACTTGACAGTTCTATCACACTCTATTGTATTCTTTGCTACTACAACAAATGTGTTCCAGGGAAGGAGCAAAGTGTTGACAAACCCAGCAAAGCTTTCCTGGTTTCTGAACCTCAGACTGAATGTCATTAGTAGCAAAGGACAGCGTTATCCAAGTACCTTCTATCACAGTTATCTCAGCACAAAATGAAAAATACCGAATGCGAGAGCCTGACATCAAGTCATTTATTCTTTGTTGCTGTTCCAATTATATTAATGACTATAGCTTTTTTAAAACTGCATTGTAAAGTTACATTATTAAAAAGATGGCATATGGCTATGCAAATAAAAGGAAAATGTTTAATTTTGTAGTTAGTGCACAAAAAATATATTTTGGTACAATATGAAATGCACTTTTTTGCCTTCTAGCTAGGGATTGAATAATGGAAGCTTTCGTTTGTTCATGGTTTTCATAATTTTTCTGTAAAAAATTCAACATATGAAACATTATTTAGTAATAGTCCAGGACATATATCTGCAAGTTCCATACTTGACACAGCAGAACATAATTATACTGCACTTGCTGATATGGCAGAACAATTAACTCTCCATAATGGTTAGGAGTCAACTAGGTGAGCTTTAGTCAAGTAGATAGAGTTGATATAATAGACTAGAGTCACACTAACTCTCTAATTTAAATGTCAGTGGCAGTGAACACAAGAGAATTCAAGGCCAAAGATTTACAGAGAGGCATGTGTTGCTATACTAAGCTATACTACAACAAGGAAGAAGTTTTTGGTATCAACTGTTCGAAAAACACCTCTTCCATTTTTAAAGAATTGTGAGAGGAATTTTCCATGGTTGCTTGTGTATTTATGAATACTGTGTCATGGTTTAATTGTGATCATGTAAAGCCAACAAAAAACTTGTTTGCAATCAAAATATTGCATAATAATCAAGCAAAAAACACTTCCTACTGATCACTGTGATATCTCTAGCTTTGAGTTGGCATCATTTTCAAGTAAAATTTTGGTTTGTATTTTTTTACATTTTTAAATTAACAGTAACTGCAGAAAAATCGTGACTGTGATTGTTAATAAATTTGCCCCTAACATAAACAAATACTGTATGTTTTAAATTAGAATGGTATAAAAATACATTGGTTGGTATCTTCCTTTGTGTTTAGATGGTAATTGTAATTCAACAGGGAGTATAAAAATTAGGCAAGTAGGACAAAAAATTATAAGGAATTATAAGGTGTCATACAGATGCAGTCACTTTGGATTGTGTGTTAAATGCGTCGTGACTTAACTCATCTATCTCATTTATCCCACTTAGCACAGAATATTGTGTCACAGCATCCCATCCAATTAAAGAGTTCACCATTGAAAACAATGGTGCTTTGGTATGCTAATGAAAAGGTTAAATGCATTAAATGAGTTAAGATAACTTTAGATAACACAGTTTCTTCAATTAACCCTGAATCACGACGCATTTAACTTACAAATCCAAGTGACTGCATCTGTATGTAGCAATGTTTTCCTGTGGTATCTTGTACTCTATTGCTCTAGACTGCAGAAGCTCAAACAGGTGCAAAAAAATGTTAGTGCCTGTGAAGTGATTAGAATATAAGTCTAATTAGATTTCACTGAGGAGTCCCACCAACTTTATGTGGTGAAGGGACTCCTCTGTTTCATTAAATATGATTTACAACAGGGGGTTCATTATTCCCTATATATCTTATATTATAATACACACATTTCTGTATATTACTTCTACTTTTCCTTTTCTGTTGTTTTTACAGATTGGATAAAATGCACCATGTAGTACAAGTACATATTATTATGTGTGTCCCTCGTTCTGCATAGTTTATAGTGCAGCATATAGCAGATAACAAAATGTGTTAAAAATTCAGTTTTCAACCGAATTCTCTGCAGGGAGCACTCACTGACAGAACAACAATTTTATTGCCCATTAAAACACCTTTCTAGAGATGTACGCTGTTACAAAATGGAAGAGGAGATTATAAAAAAGAAAAGAAGCATAATTATTAGAAAGTTCCCACAAAGCTTGCAGATCTCACAGGAGTACAAACAGCGAAAAAATGTTCTGGAGCTTGATTTTTCTAATTGCTTAGAAAGGTTTGTACAATACTTTAGTTTAGCTTTTTGGCTTCCAAACATTTTCTTTATAACAAAGGGACAGTTTAGAATAAATTCTATCTTGTAAACTCATGGCACTTCTAGTATTAATTACTGTACAAGTAGCACTGTAACAAACTAGCAAAGCAAAAATTTTTTTTAAAAAATATTAAGGTGGTGCATATGCAGACTGTCATGAGCATGTGCTGATTAGCAATGGCTTGGGTAGAGGTCCAGAGTCTCTATTCCTTCTTTTTGCACATATTCT
>CM044442.1:94322172-94332176 GCA_024363595.1 Xenopus borealis
CGTAGTCAAGTCAATACACCAATATTGCAGTAACAGTTACAGACAAGTGCTAGTCTCAGATAGTGTGGCATTGCACAATGTGTAGCAAAAGCAATGGTACACTTTACCATGGTGTTGGAGCTATAGAAAAAAATGTGCCCAGAAGGAATGAACAAGGACCTAAAGAATGGCAGGGCCATGCCAGGGTTAGGAATAGGGAACTAAACAGGTTATGTGATAGGAATTGTGGAGGTTATAGTATCGGCTGGTATGAGGGGAGGAGGCACAAAGGGTTTAAAGAATATTACAAATGTATCTCTGTCTATTAGGTTAAAGCCACAGCTACTTTAAGGAAGGGGCTACTTCTGAGGGAATCAATCATATATGTGCTCTAGGACAGCCAGTGCCAAAAGTTGATGCTTATTTTAACATTAATCCTGACTTCCACTTCAAAGCAAGCCCAACCTGGAAATTTCAGCCCGGGAACCAGCCTAAATTATATTGAAGGGTATTTAAGGGACACAATTGTTGATAGCCACACCTCCTCTGATGAAGCGCCCAGTAGCGCGAAATGCATCAGGAGGGAGTGGCTAACACAGGTAGGCAGACAGAGGGGTAATACTGCACTGTGGATGTTGTAAAAAAGATGTGTTTGTAGTTTTATTTTTTGCTGTGATTGCACAAATAAATGTTTTTCAGTATGAAGCTGTGCATTTTTGAAAGTGATTTATAGTCGTGATATGTGGATCTAAGTACAGCTTCTACTGTTGGAAGACAGCGGTTTGCCCGATTAAATATTTAATTATATTTAATACAACCTGGAAATTTAGAGGGCTGTAGTGCACATAAATACAGTTCTTTAGAATAAAGTGCCATATTATGGATATCCCATAAGATCCCATTGGCACTGCACAATTTCCCTTTTCCTCCCTTACTAAACGAAATAACTGCTCATTTACTATTAAGATAACTGCTATCAAAGCAAGCTGGAAACAATATATGTTATACTGTCTAAGCACATTAGCACTGCTACCCAAGCTATAAGAGAAATTAGAGTTACATACAGTACCAACTAAGTTAGCAAACAGCATTATCAAGTAGGTTTAGAGCCCTGAAGGAATTCATTAGCCTTCTTCGCTCCACTTTTTCCCTTCAAGCTGTTAGAGCACGAAAGCAAACACAGCCCTCCCTTACATATCGCTACCGTTTAACTCCTCAAACTGGAAACACACAAGTGTACTTGAAGCTCAGTCATTGTCTATGGTGAATTCTCATATTTAATGAGCATCTTGGCCTCTCAGAAGACTAGCTGCACAAAGCAATTTCAGGTAATTTAAAAACCAGCGTCTGATGCCTCCCCTAACTACTGTCTTTTTGAGCTGAAATCTTCCTGTTAAGTCCATGCGGGACTGCTGGACCATTTCAGTCAAACCCAATTTCACTTATGTATCACATGCCCCGACTAAGAGAAGAGTCCACTGTGAATTGCTTGTACACACTGTGTGTTCCAGGCTTTGAACTTCAGAAAGGAGTTTTAAAAAAGGAGCCAATCTCAATAACATTAGAAATACAAAATCATTGCTTTCCCATTGATTGTGGGAAAATAAAAAGTATGAGGCTTTATTTATTGGCTAATGCTTCCATTTAGATGATGGGAACAGCATAATAATTCTAGGAATTCTAAAGAAATTTAAGACACAGTGTTTACCCATTTAATATTTTAGAAGGTAAATTTAGCAGTAATGCATTGGTATACAGGGCTGGGCCAAGGGGTAGGCAGAGTAGGCACGTAGGGCACAAAGCTGGGGGGGGCACCAGGCACGTATCTGCTCTGTCTCCTACTCCATGTAGCCAACCCTTGCACGGCAGAAGCACCAGTTTGTGCATGCGCACACTAAGCCGGAGCCAGCACGGCCAGGTTTCCTGGGCGCCTGTCGTGTCTGGCCCGGCTCTGTTGGTATATTCAGATTTATTGTAAGGAAGAAGAACTGACATAGGCACTGTGAAAACAACTGCTACAGGTGGAACAGGCTGGACATCCCTAACTCGAACACAAAGAACTGGACCTGCCCTAAACAGAGTATCAACCCATAGCTTAAAGGGTTGTTCACCAGTGAATTAACTTTTAGTATGCACTAGTAAATGCTCTTCTGATACAATTTGCAACTGGTCTTCATTTTTTATTTGCAGTTTTTAATTATTTAACTTTTGTTCATCAATCAAATTTAACATAGCAGCTACTCAGTGGCTTGAAAGAGAGACAGGAATATGAACAGAGGAGGGACTAAATATAAAGACAAGTAATAAAAAGTTACAATAACAGTAAAATTGTAGCCTCAGAGAAGTATATATTTTTTTTGGCAGCAGGGGATGGCAACCCCCATTTGAGAGCTGGAGAGTCAGAAGAGGAAGTGAATAATTCGAAAACAATAAAAAAAAGCATACATTGTTAATCTAATGAATCCCTGCTGTAATATGACATTTTGCTGTTCATGTATTTATTATTAGTTACAAATTCACAAGATGGAGAGTAAAAAAAGCATAAAAAAATGCTGTAAAAGAAAGAGAAGAACTAAGTCATAAATAGTACGATGTAGCCTGAAATAAGTACTCTGGTACTCTGGACTCAATAAAAATATAAAAAGCACTCTTAATTGTCAGGGTGTTCTGCAGTCAGCCAGCATGACATTCTGTCTGAGACTACAAATAGGATTCATTGTTAGACTTGGCAGGGGAACTTTGGCATACCCACAGAACTCTGGATGGTTGCTTAGTTTTCAGAGCTCTTAAGTCAATTAATGACTGATTAACTTTATGTGTTTCTTGTACTGAAACACTTAATGAGGAGTAAAACTACAGTGTAAGCCTAGTGTTCAAAATTTTTGAATATTTTTACAGCTTAATTTGTTGGTAAGTAAATAAAAATGGATGAGATGGATTCCACTGGAGAAAAAATATCCTGCATTTTTCCCCTGATCCTTTGCCAAAAAGCACTTTCCTTAATATTGTGGTGATAGCAGAAGAATTAAATAGATTGGAGCATGTTGTTGCCAGTGAGAGAGATTCAGTCTTGCTGCAGATAATGAAAACAACCATGATTCTACATTCACAGACGGTCATCTCAACCTTGCTTCCAAGGATAAAGCACTAGAAAGTAGTGATGGGCGAATTTATTCGCCAGGGGCGAATTCGCGGTGAATTCCCGCGATTCGCCGCTGGCGAATAAATTCGCGAATCGCCAGCGAAATTTAGCTTGGCGAAAATTCACCGGAAAAACGAGTCGCGAGTCATTTTTGACGCGATGCACCGAAAACGACGCGCCAGAAATGACGCGACGCACGCCAGAAAACAACGTGACGCGCATCAGAAACGACACGCCAAAGTTGATGCGACGCACGTCAAAAGCGTCCCGCGACTCGTTTCGCAAATTTTTCGGCGAAGCGAATCTCGGGAGATTCGCCCATCACTACTAGAAACACTTCATAGCAGTTTAAGCAGTGGTGTGCCAGCTTCCTGTAAACTAGTGATGTGCCGGCCAGCCTGATACCCGTGAGACCCGCGGGTTTACCTGCAGGTTTGGCGGGTTCGGGCCAACAATGCAGCCCCTTTTTGCTACTCTCTCCGTCAGCAACCTTACAATGCCAGCTTACGATTTCCGAGTTCAACTTTTATAGACGTCTGCTCGCACCATTCATTTTGTGACATCATCGGCAGGACGGGTCGTTGCAGGTCTATAAATGGAACCCGGAAGTCAGATTCAGGCGGGCACAGGTGGAAGGAGGGCGGCTATCGGGTGGGTGTGAAGAAAATCCAGACCCGCACATCACTACTGTAAACATATGGTTTTATTCTTAAAATATGTGATTGTGCTGGAGCCATGTACTGTATATTATGTCGCAAGTTATGTATAGTCCATTTAGTCAAGACAATCGGATTATTGCAACAGGTCACAGAACAACATCACCTGATGCGTTTCAGGAGGGACTCTTTTTACAGGTGATGTTGGTCTGTCACCTGTAATAAACCACCTTCTTTTTATCCGAGGTGCCGCCTGCTTTATGGTTTATGGTTTTAAGTTTGGTATAGTCCATTTAGACCTTGCCCAGCAACTTCCACAAGCAGGTAAATGTAGAGAAGAGAAATGTATTAATTTGAAGGTCAGCAGGTACTACACTATCAAATAGATAATTGTCTTCAATTGTAGTTTCTTACATTGAAGGTTTACATCGTAACATAGTAAGTTAGGCTGAAAAAAGACACAAGTCCATCAAGTTCAACCTTTTAACTTTTTTTTTTTAAACTGCCTAACTGCTAGTTGATCCAGAGGAAGGTAGAAAACCCCATCTGAAGCCTCTCCAATTTGCCTCAGAGAGGGAAAAAATTCCTTCCTGACTCCAAAATGGCAATCGGACTAGTCCCTGAATCAACTTGTACTATGAGCTATCTTCCTTAACCCAGTATTCCCTCACTTGCTAAAAAGCCATTCAACCCCTTCTTAAAGCTAATCTTTACATCTAATGTATCAGCCTGTACAACCGATTCAGAGAGAGAATTCCACATCTTCACTGCTCTCACTGTAAAAAAAAAAAAAAAAACCCTTCCCAATATTTAGGTGGAACCTCTTTTCTTCTAATCGGAATGGGTGACCTAATGTCAGCTGGAAAGACCTACTGGTGAATAAAGCATAAGAGAGATTATTATATGATCCCCTTATATATTTATACATAGTTATCATATCACCCCTTAAGCGCCTCTTCTCCAGCGTGAACATTCCCGATTTGGCTAGTCTTTCCTCATAGCTAAGATTTTCCATACCTTTTACCAGCTTAGTTGCCCTTCTCTGTACCCTCTCTAATACAATAATGTCCTGTTTGAGTGATGGAGACCAAAACTGTACTGCATATTCTAGATGTGGCATTACAAGTCCCGTGACTCTATGCCCCTTTTAAACAGCTCAATACCTTATCTGACCTAGATGCTGCTGACTGGCATTGCTTGCTACAGCCAAGTTTATCCTCTACAAGGACTCCAAGGTCCTTTTCCATAATGGATTTGCCTTGTGCAGTCCCATTAAGGGTATAAGTGGCATGAATATTTTTACACCCCAGGTGCATGACTTTACATTAATCAATTTTGAATCTCATTTGTCACCTAGATGCCCAGATTGCCAATTTGTCAAGACCCTGTTGCAAGGATGGAATCCTGTTCCTAGATGGAATTAATTGGGCTGGATAGTTTTGTGTCATCTACAAACACTGATACATTACTTACAACACACTCACCTAAGTCATTAATGAACAAGTTAAATAAAAGTGGACCTAATACTGAGCCCTGAGGGACCCCACTAAGAAACTTACTCCAAGTAGTGAATCTACCGTTAACAACCACCCTCTGTACACGATCCTGTAGCCAGTTCCCTATCCATGTGCAAATTACTTCATTAAGACCAACAGACCTTAGTTTAGAAAGCAGTCATTTGTGGGGCATGGTATCAAACGCTTTGGCAAAATCCAAATAGATCACATCTACTGCACCCCCCCTCACTGTCCAGTATATTGCTTACCTCATCATAAAAAGCAATCAAATTTGTCTGACATGACCTATCCCTCATAAAGCCATAATTGCTGCTCATAATGCCATTCACTAGGACAAAATTTTGAATGTGATCCCTTAACAAGCCTTCAATTTTTGCCCACCACAGATCAACCAGTCAAACTTACTGGCCTACAATTGCCAGGCTGAGATCGTAATCCCTTTTTAAATATTTGGATGACATCAGCTTTCCTTCAATACATAGGCACTATACCAGATGAAAACAAATCTGAGAAAATCATAAATAGAGGCTGGTCTAAAACTGAACTAAGCCCTCTTTGAACCCGTGGGTATATACCATCAGGCCCTGGAGCCATGATTAAATACATTTTTACTAAAGCTTTATGAATGATATCTTGAGTCAGCCACTGACTAGATTGAGCTGAGTCATTAGTGCAGCTATGAAGTGAGCCTGGGAACTCAGACTCTATAGTATACACTCAAGAAAAAAACTGATTTAGCACATTTGCCTTTTCTGTATCTGTTACAACCATACTGGTACTATTATTTAATGGAGCAACACTCTCAGCCTGCATCTTTTTACTATTAATATAGTTTAAAAACTTTTTAGGGTTACTTCTCGCCTGCGCTGCAATTAACGCTTCATTTCCTTTCTTTGCCTTCCGGATTGCTGACTTACAACAATTATTACAGTGTTTATATTCATTAAATGCAGCTTCTGTCTCAGCAGATTTGTAGCTTTTAAATGCCTTTCTCTTCTTTCCTATTAACTTTTTACATCTGTATTAAGCCACATAGGATTATTCTTAGACCTTCTACATTTACTCCTTAAGGGAATAAATTGAGAGCAGTAATGATTTAATATAATTTTAAATGGCATCCATTTCTGTTCTGTGGTTTTAGCTGAAAACGTAATGGCCCAATCAATACTCTGAAGGGCAGCCCTCAATGCACTAAAATTCCAAAATTCATGGTTTTTGTTGCCCCAGTATATATTTGCCCCAGACATTAAATGATATAACATTATGTTCACTATTACCCAGGGGTTCAATGACTTGCACATTTGCTTTAAGTTCTGGGTCATTTGAGACTCCTTGCATTTGCAAACATACATTTAATACTGGTACCATGTTGAACATATGACATGTGGTCCTCCCTATCCTTAATAGTACTACAAACTAAATCTTCTCCCCCATTTTCCCTTCCTTTACCCACTATCTCATATAACCTGTCTTCCCCTGAATATTTTACTGAACCCTCCCCCCCACGCCTAGTTTAAAATCTTCTCCAACCATCTAGCCATCTTCTCCCCCACAAAGGCTTAGATAATGAAAACCTAAGGCATACTACTAAAGCTATATATTAGCAGAGGTGGATTAATGAGATGTAAGGCCCCCAGACTACTCTTTCCATGGGGCCCCTTCTAGGCTACTCCCACTCCTAAAAGTTTGTGCCCTGGGCCAGGGTCTGGTATGGTTCTGTGTAAACCTGCACAAGCAGTAGTTCCTCCTGCTGGGAACAAAGATAGGCACTGGCAGCATGTTTTATTGTGTGCCTGTGCTTTTTCATATTATTTTTAGCTTATTTTATTTAGATAAGGAAGCAAGATGTGTATGTGTCTGTACTGTGTGTGGGCCTCAGCTGTATAAAGTCATGTCAGCTTTGGTGTGTGCCGATTCTATCGAAGCCAGCACAACTTTAGAGAGATTGCATGCAGACAAAGTATAGACATGCATTCATCTTTTTGCCTTGCCTAAATCTTCTCCCTGCCAGCAAGCAGGTACTGCCCTTGCATGGGGGGCAGCATGGCACCCAAGTGGGCCCAGCAGCATCTGTAGGCCTGCATCTGCAACACTGTAAAAAAAAATTTCAGCCTGCAGCCAGTAAAATGATTTTATAGAATATATTACTTGTTAAACCCAGAAAAGTGAAGCAAGTACCACTAGAAAAAACATGCAGTATTTCCCTGTTTAAACTGTAATTTTCTGCTGACTCCTGGTGACCCATAAACTAGACAGGCATACACATAGAAACATGTTTATTCAGATGTATGTGCAATTGCATGATACGAGCGTTGGAAGATTGCATGCAACTGCCCTTGTTTAATGCATCTGCTGCATTTGCTTCAGACCCTCTCAAAGGATTGCAGGTATATCAATCACAGAAAGCAAGCATTAAGCCCAAATCTACCCCTTGCTGGTCTCCTGTGGCCTCCCTCTTCTCCACTGAGCTCTCTACGACTATTTGGGGGACTATGTTCTAAAATAATTGTCAGTTGTCAATTGAGGCAAATGTAAACTATTGTATCTTAAAATTTTACACCTGTAAATAAATATAAAACCACGTCCAACCGCTTGCCTGCCACATTGATTCCCTCTAACAAAATAGAATTAAAAAAGTAGAACTGATGAACCACTGCATTTGAGGCTTACATTTTAATCATTTCTACACGTTACATTTTAAAGGATTGCTATTCAGTCTCTTAATGGCATCAGTGAAACACTTGAAAACAAAAAGTGAACTTTGTAACATAAGAAACAAATCAATCAGTACAGCTTTAAAAAGCAATATGTATCACATTATCACAGTTGACTTTCAGATGCGATGCTGAGAAGAGTAGCTCAAGAATACACAAACAGGAGCTGTGCATACAGCCCCTATTTTCTATATTTAGGTTGCTGAAACAGCACAGTTACTATTCTACTAAGGACAGATTTATTAAGGGTTGAAAAGTAAATTCGTATTAAAAATTTTTAATAGTTTTTTGGTGTCAAAATTCACACAATCTAATTTTAATTCCCCAATTTGACTGTAAATTAGAATGTGAGATTTAGCACACCTCGGCCACTAGTAGGGTTAATTTAAAAGTCAATGGAGGTCTATTGAACCATTTGAATACGTTAATAACTCATTCGAATTTGAATTTCCTGGTCAATCGAATATTAGACATTCAAATTTTTCATATGTAAATAACCTCCCATTCAAGTTGTGAGTATATTCTAATTTATTAGAGTAAAAAAATGCACACATTAATAATAATAATAATAATAATAATAATTCTGCCCATAGGTCTAACTGTGTATTCCTGTTGTAATAAGCTGTTACACAATGTCAGCTAGACTCCATGTATCTTTTTAGAAGTATTTACTTAAATGTTTTAATGTTTTTCAAATAGAAATATTAAAACATAAACTCACTCTTATTTTGCAGTTGTTTTCTATCTTGAAGGAGTTTAGCGAAATGTTTCACCAGGTTTCACTGCAAAAAAAGATGTCCAAAGGGGGTAAAAAAATTGCTGCAAAGCAAAAAAAAAGTTTTGTGCGGCCTTTAGCTAATTTTTTGCCATTTTGCGATTTTTTGGGAAGTGAAACAGGTCACATTCACCCATTGCTAGTTATTGGGCCAGATAATACATTATCTTCTGTCATTTCTTTGCAGGCATTTGGCAACAGTATTGTAATTGGAACAGCATTATCTTATAGAAATAATGAAGCTGATTACAGCTGAAGTCATAAGGAGAAAACGGTTTCCTCTAAAGAAAACAACTTCCTTTCTAAAATATATTATAAGCTATTCTGCGCTTTTAATAATTAAGAGAAGCAATCACAGTTATATTACAGTAACCTATTCAGCACTGTTGGGAAATACATTGGTGTCTAATAAAAGCATTTCTATTTCACATTTTGATTACATATTAATCTGTAACTAGATTGCTAGGCCTGTGTTACATTTGGGTTGCTTAGACCTCTACACATATTGTGTATTAGCAATGTGATGCAGTTGCTGACCACTATGATGTTATAAATGATTTTAAGATGATAATTTACAAAAGTGTTAATTAACTGGTAACTCATTTTGGTTAAGTCAGTTGTGACACAAATAACTTGGTGAATAGAAAATACCATTCTGGCCCTTAGATAGTGCCAATGTGTTATAGTATATAAAGGGTACTGTATGTTCTGCTTTCAGTACAGTTGTTGTTCAAATAGATGAATACAGATAATAATATATTAACGCATTCATCTGTAGTAAATGTGAAGAGACATGGACCTGTTTTGGCATGAATGGATGTTGCATTACTTAAAAATATGCATGAGCAAATTTCCCTGATGAGCCGGTAATTAAGTAAATAATACTTTATGCAATCCCATGAGCTATTCTGTTATTATTATATTATAGTTTATAAACTGTGAGCATTTTCTGCAGCTCTGAAGAATACATTATGCAAATAGCACAAAAAAAAATCATTTGTAGTATTATAAACCCTGAGGATAACAGTTGTTTTGTAAAATACCCTAAAATAATAAACATCCAAACATTAGGCCTTATACTAACCCTAAACTGAATCCTAATGTTTTTATTGAAATGCAAGCAATAACTATTGGTGATTTTGTCATGGTCCCATTTTTCTAACACTAGTTAGACGGGAAAAAGGTAATAAAATGAACACACGGATACCCTTTATTTCCACT
>CM044442.1:94333915-94348007 GCA_024363595.1 Xenopus borealis
GTTGCACCGCTAATTGCAATAAACACTTTCGTGTTTGATAAGTCCTGTGTGCCATTGGATCTCTTTGGATCCCATTTTTCATGGGACAGCTACTAAAAGTGGTAGCGTGTAAGGGGATTGGAATTTAGGTGAGTCAATGGCATCAATGGGTGTGTTTAGGGCAGACCAGGGGAATATTTGGGATTTCAGATATTGGGAGGTATGTAACATTATTGTAGGGGAGTAGACAAATCCTTCCACTGTTTTTCTGTCTGTGACATCATCCAGCCAGTTACTGGCTGGAGAGCCATTCGATTGGCTAGGTGCCTCATTGTATCTCTAGAAGAGGAGGAGGACCCAGGGGAGTGCCTTACTTTGCAGCCAAACTTACAGGGTTACATAGAGAGCCCCTGCTGCAGCAGCCAGACAGAGCCAGAGAGAGTTGGCTGGGAGAGACAGAAGGGATAGTGTAGCTTGTAATATGAAAGAGTTGCAGTACTAAGTGAAACTGTGTTTGTACTCAGCTGAGTTTCAGCCTAGAAGAAAGGTTGGCCTGCATTCCATTAAGAGTTGGATGCCAGTTGCAACCCTTGCATGAGGACAGTGTTTCTTGTGAGCCTGCCACGTGAGAGCTACAGCCTATATTATGGATTTCCAATCAGTTGCTTGTGAGCAACATGTTGCTCACCATTTGGATGTTGCTCCCAGTGGTCTTGAAGCAAGTGCTTATTTTTAAATGCCTGGCTTGGAGGCACATTTTGGTTGTAGAAAACCAGGTGCCCTGCCAAAAAGAGCCTCCTATTGGCTAGCAGTTAACCTTGAGGTAAACTCATGTGAACTGAGACTGTGACCACAGAACCATGTTTCCCCAGTGTAGGAATATTATTGCATTGCACTACTATTTCCTTTATTCTTTATATAAAGTGTCTCTTGGTTAACTGCAAATTGTGTGTTTAGTTTTCCTATTGGAATTCTCCTGATGTGTGATCCTCAGTTCTCACATTTTTGTCAATACAGCATGTGTCACTTATTTCAACAGTTAGGGGGGTTATTCCCTAAAACATATTTTTTTCTCATATTGTACCAGAAACAAACTCAACCTAGCTCCCATCCACAAATGTTACTAAATTACAAATAAATAAACTCGAAGAAATAGTTTTTGAGCAAAAACCAGCATCAAACACCCAAAAATTGCTAAGGCAAAAAAAAAAATCTACACATAGTTAAAGGGACCTCTGACATTGACTTAAATTAATCCATGAATTTGGATTCTGATTTGCTGCTTTGGGGCATAATCTTGAATAATTCAAGTTCTTTTTCTCAAAAAATTAGCATTTTTTGTGAATTTGACCTTTAATATAGAAACCCCTTGATTTCATTCAAATATTCTACCACTGTTATTGAATTTAATACTACAGAAACAAATATTTTTTCTACGGCACCCAAGAAAACACTTTATAAAAGCAAGCATTAATTATACTTTATACAACCTCAACTCCAATAATTAATATAGAAAATTGTTTGGCTGGTCCATGGGATGTAGCAAAGCAACAGGAAGAAATAAAAAGCTAATGAAACAGGCGGCGGCATGAAGCCAATTAAATCCTCTCTCTATTTTTCTTGCCGCCTGTACCTGGAGGTGTTAAAACAAGTGCACTTTCTGTTCCGTCATGCTTGCAGTCTGTAATCAGTCACATGAAAACAATAAGTTTAGCAGGAATACATGTTTTGGCTGATATGATTTCTCTTGCTAACATGCCAAAGATAAAGGCTGTTAAATACAATTTAATTCACTCTGGAGTGCAGTTAAATAGATATGATGGATGGCAGCTTGTCTGAGCCTTTTCCATTTGTTAAATGATGATGGATGAGTGATGTACATTACTGAATTTCAATGCACTATCTCCGTCGTTCATTCTCCCTGTTTTCATAAAGAACTCGCAATCAACAATTGTTCTAAGTCTATCTCCATCAGAACCATGTGACACTGTGCAATTATGATAAAGAAGTGAAAAACCTAAAATGCTCCAGAATCTGTCCCTTGATGATATAGTATGTGTGATGTGAATAGCATTGCCATTGTCAGTGTGGTGTGACTGCTTCAGCAAATCGGCAACACTTTCAGCATTCAATTAAGCAGCTCAGAGGGTTCTCGGAATAAATGTGTCGTATCCAGGCGTCATGACTCTCAATGAATTAAAAGACAGTTAGGGGCAGCAAAGTAATTAGTGATGAATCCTCATTCCCTCTGCATGGGAAATCCTGAAAGGAGACTTCATTATATTATACAGCTTGTAAATATTCTTTCAAACAAAAGACATCTTTCAAATGTCCTCACAATAAACTTAGGGTAGAACAAGGGATGACCCCACAGAAAAAATATCACCTTTTCTTTTCCAAATACACTATAACATAGAGCTTATACATAAACATTGGCAAGTAGTGTCCTCAAACAAATGTTTGCTTTCTTATTATAACTCAGTGGAAAACTAAGAATAAAGATTATTTCAGCCACATTTAGATAGAAGATGGAAGAAACACATCAGATTTTTCAGTGGATATTTATTTAATTTATTTTTTCTCTTTAAGAAACCTGACCAACAATAGCCATGGCATAACATAAGGCCTTCATGCTAAATGTTTTGGTTAAAATGGTTATTGGGTTAAGAGCAACTGTAAATGTCTTTCCCCTTCTGCTACTGTATACTCACACACAAAACTGATGTGCTAACTGACTGTTTCACTTGGGAATAGCAGGGTTAATCTAGAACAGTGGTTCTCAACCTGGGGGGTTGTGACCCCTTTGGGGGTCGAATGACCCTTTCATAGGTTCATCTCTCTCCCCACTAGCCCTGGGCCAAGGTTGTAGCTCTCTGGGTGTTGGTGCTGGGAGTTGTAGTACAGTAACCTGTGAAGGGAATCCAGTTGCACTACAACATTCTATATTTATGCAGCCACGCTGCAGTACTTTCCTAACAAACCGCTCTGGGCTGGCAACAAAAATATTTTAATGTTTTTATGGTTGGGGGTCACCACAACATGAGGAACTGTATTAAAGGGTCGCAGCATTAGGAAGGTTGAGAAACACTGATCTAGAACCAGACTTCCCAGAGCAAGAAGAAGAATATTATCGTTATGAGAGATCTCAGTATATCTGTTGTGGACTGGAACATACCTGCTTTGAAAACAGGGAAAAAGTACATTATTCTCTGATGTAATAAGAAACAAAATAAACTCAAAAAGGCAAAGCTATTAAATTAATACCGACAATTTTGGTTATTTCAAATGTATCTAGGGAGAAAGCTCACGGTTCAATGAATGCTAGAGAGTGCAATTCAACACACATTTAATAGGTGAGTGGAACTGTGCAAACCCCAAGAGGCAAGGTCAGCGCAACTGCACAGTATCCACAAGTTAAACTTTTAAATAAGTGAAACATGCTCAGGAGGGAAAAGAATCTATCTGGGTGGAAAGTGTTAAGTGGTTGAGAAACCCATGGAATGAAAAAGCATGCATAAGTACTGCAGAAGGTTCACATGGTGTGACATAGATATATAAGAAAGAGGAGAAACCACTTAGAAAAAAGGCACCAGTTGACTGACTATTAAAGTAAAACATTATAAAAACTAACTTAAAACAGTAAAAATCAATAGTAATACCCCCAAAATAATATTTGCATTCTGTATTTTTGTACTACTTTTTTACAGATCAGTAAGTCAGGCTGCCAACTTGTTCAATTCAAGTACATAATTATGTAGTGCCCTATCTGTAAACAAAAAGTTCTGTGCAGATGAACATCAATTAGGAAAATCACAAAAAGAAATGGTACAATGAAAATGTACCTACTGCTCAGCCTTCTTCTTTGCTGTTGTTAGGGGTTTATTTATCAAAATCCGATTAAAAAAAGTCAGACCAAACAAGAATTTGACCTTATTTATCACTGAAAAAACTCAATAAAGTCATTTTTAAAATTAATTGTGGTAATGTACAAAACCAAAATTAGAAAAAAGGCTCTGTACAAAGATTTATAGTCTTAATTGTACATATCAACCAATAATCTATACAAATGTAAAGAACTTACAGTCTAAAAGATTGCATTAATTGATATAAAAGTCAATGGTATCTAGATATTCTTTTGCCTGGGTGGTATGGGGGCCTAGCTCACTCCTAGATACCCAGATTCATACTAGGTTTGGGGGCACAAAGTCTCAGTAGTAAAAAAAACTGGCCTCCTCCAGTATTAAGTCCATACTTAACATTTAAAATTGGAGGTTTAGCTCTAAAAAAGATATACCATATTTGGGAGTGCATATAACTTCCCATTTAATCTGCTTTTAGTAAGCACAGGACCCAGTTGGAACAAGACCTTATTCTAGATCATTCATTAGGTTACACACATATATAGCTCTGTGCTCTGGGTCTAAGCCTCGATTTCCTATGGTGTTCCGTCCAGACACCCTTGATACTGTTTCCAAAAATAATAAATTATGGAAATCACAGGCTGACAGCAGAATAACTGCTGCTTAGTGCTTTATTGTGCGTCCAACAAGGGCCCTTTTTGAAAAAGCATGTGTAAGTACTGCAGAAGGTTTACATGGTGTGGCATAGATATATAAGAAAGAGGAGAAACCACTCAAGCATTCTGTTTAGAAAAAATCTGGTGAGCAACATGTTGCTCTCCACCACCTTGGATGTTGCTCTTATGGTCCTCAAAACAGGTGCTTATTTTTGAATTCCAATCTTGAAAACAAGTTTTAATTGCATAAAAGTATAGTATCAGGTACAGTTGCTTGTAGGCTGCCAGTCCACACATAGGCTACCAAATAGCCAATCACAGCCCCTATTTGGCACCCTAAAGGACTTTTTCATGCTTGTGTTGCTCCCCAACTCTTTTTACATTTGAATGTGGCTCACGGGTAAAAAAGATTGAGGACCCGTGTACTAGATGAATATTTGCAATGCAAGAATCCAAAATGAGGGAAGTACAAAGCATGTTCTTTAATGTAATTATGTGCAGTAAAATAAAGGATGAAGAAAGGGCAGAGTGACAATGTTACTGCTCTGTTATATGAACTATTCCTGATTATATTCCTTTCTTTGCTAGAATTCCTGACATCCGAATTCAAAGCTTAATAGATATTTATGAGTCTGAAAAGGGCAGGCTGAACATCTGACAATAACCACTCTATGCTTTCTTCTGTGAGCCCATTCTAACAAGGAATGTTTTCATCTTTGTAGACTATGCCAAATGAAATTACATTTTTGGATAGGAATATGTTCATAAGAAATAGCTCCAGATATTCTTAGTTCCAAGTCTGTAAAACGATCTTGAAAATTCATAAAATCAGAAATATGCAATTTCCAATAATTAAAGGAATAGTGTGTGGAATATATGGACTTATTTAAAAATAGTGATGTGCTAATCTGTTTTCACTTCACTGAAAAATTCACAAAACCACTGCAAATGTTTGCTGTTTAGTGCAAAAACATGAAACAGCGAAAATCCCCAAACATAGGGTTTCAAGAGACTTTTTTTGTGCAAAGTACTGAAGTTAATGGGAGTTTTGTTGTTGGCGTTTTTTTTTGCACATTTCCAACTGGCAGTTTTTCTCATACAGGTATGGAATCCGTTATCTGGAAACCCGTTACCCATAAAAGATCTGAATAATGGAAAGGTTTTATCCACAGACTCCATTATATCCAAATAATTAGAATTTTTAAAAGTGATTTCTAAGATATAATTAATCCTTAATTTAGGCTACTCCAGCCTATTGGGTTTATTTCATGTTTACATGATTTTCTAAGGTAGTGTATAAAGATCCAAATTACATAAAGATCACAGGTCCCATACCTGTACCAAAAATGCATCAGAGCCAATAAGCATTTTTTTCACAAATTTTATCATGATTTTGTGGTTTTAACACTGATTTATCAAAATCTGAAATTTACTGATTTGTTTTTAAATTAAAAATTCCAACTAAACTGAAATCCATGATGTGACCTTATTTATTATTAATAATGATTAAATGCAATATAATTGAGAGTGAATACAAAATACGGTTAGTTTAGAATTTTTCCCCGAATTGTATGATTTTTTCAGAATTTTTTCCAGAATCGTATGATTTTTCAGAACAAAGTCCATGTTTTTTTAGATTTTTTACCCTAGAAGTCCGAAATAGTTGGATTTTTGGGCTAATTCTAGCACAGACCACAGGAACTTCCAAATAAAATAGGGACCTCTCCCACTGACCTTGCTTTGAGATGCCAGAATTTTGGATTCTGACTTTTTCCATCCTCGGGGTATATTAAATATTAATAATATTTAGTTTTTTTCCCACTAAAAATTCAGATTTTATAGTAAAAGAAACTCAAAGTTTTTGACTTTTAGACTTAATAAATAACCCCCAGAAAGTGATTTATAAAGGAAAATAGTAATAACCAGTATTATACAGCACCACTAACTTCTTACCCATAAAGTTGTTTTTCTCAAGTGTCCACCCTAGTTATCAGTCACAGCAAGATCAAATGAAGCTTCAATATAAAATATTTATTAAATAGAGGTATTGCCAATGTATGCCAAATTCAAAACTAACTTTTTTTGTTTATTTATTTTTTGCTTTTAGAAAACTTTGATCAATAACTTTGATCAAGCACAATAGTGTGGACATACTCTTAACTATTCATGCCATTGCATGGAGACCAAGAGAAGAAACTATATTTGACATCAAAATCGGAATAACGTTGTAGTTGCCATCTGCAGCCACTGTGTTGCATGACAGAATAGTAATAAGTTGTGCTCCATGGTGATTGAGAAAATGCTGCAACTTGATATTGCTAATATTATAAAAAATAAATGTGTCCGAATGACCTTGAAATTTGAATAGTATATTATTTAAAAAAAAAACTAGAATGAATTTTACCGACCCAAAAACTCAAATCGAATTTGACTAAGCTTGAATTGAGTTTTTTCTCTGAAAACAAAATCGAATGTCAGGAAGGCTAATGATATCTTCAAATGGGTCACTGGACCTCTGCCACTGTCTTCTACATGAACTTGACAAATAGTTGATTTCGAGTTGTTCTCAGGGTCCAGATATGATAAATTTCCATTCAAGTTTCGATTATTCCCAACCAAAAATCCAACTCCAAAATACGAATTTGAATTTACAATTCGAGCCTTGTTAATGCAGTGCAAAACTCTATACAAAAAAAAAGTTATAAAAAATAGGTTTGAACTATATGTCCTTTAGTTAACTTCTCTTGTAATGTTTTTTGGAGAAGCCAAATAAAATCCTTCTTAACAAGAAAAGAAATTACCCAAATTTATAAATAAAGCAACTTTATTTTTATCACAGATATTCAGTAAATATTTTGCTTAGAGAGATTTATATCTTCTAAATAGTTTGCATATGTATATGCTGCAATTATTAGTATTAGACAAGATCCATTCAAGAAACCACATGAAAAAAAGTCTGTGTGTAACAAGAACTTGCTACTGCCACAGTTGGAAAACTGACACGTGAGGGCAGATTTATCAATGGTCGAATTTCAAAATGAAAAAACGGGGAAATTCGACCATCGAATTTTTTTAAAAGTGTTTTTTCAAACGAAAACAGACCGCTTTTGATCAAATAAGAATCATTCTAATCGTTCAGTTCGAACAATTTGAACGATTTTCAAAAAGGTAATAGGAGGTCCCCCATAGACTAAAACAGCAATTTGGCTGGGTCAAATTAAAAATTTTTAAAGAGGCAGTACTTTGATCTTCGAATGGTCAAATTTTTAAATTCAAATCCCATTTTTTTCAATTCAAATTTTGGTCTATTCGATACTCGAAGTACCCAAAAATTGCTTTGAAATTCATATATTTTTAATTCAAATTTTAACTTCGATCCTTGATAAAGCTGCCTCTTGGTATAAAGCTAGAATGCTTAAAGGAGAACTAAATCATAACTAAAGAAGTAGGGCAGAAATGTTGTACGTTATGTTTTGGGCTTCTATAGCAGCCTAAGGTAACCACAGCAGTAAACATCAGTGCAGCGCCAGGCCAGACTGACCAGGCGCCCTAGGTAACCTGGCCAGACGAAGTGCCCCATAGGATGTGTGCCCCCAGAAAATGACATGCGCGAAATGCGAGAAAAGGTGCATGGGCAAAAAGGCTCCACACCGCCTACCCCTTGGCCTGGCCCTGCATCTGTGCCTACAAAGATCACCCCAATAGCTCCCCATATTCTTTTCTGCTGTTCATTGCACATGCTCAGTGCTGCTGCCAGTTACTGAAGTTAATGATTTATGCAGAATATACTGAATATTGATAAAATAAGTGTCCCAACATAAGGTAAATGGCAGCTCACAAACCAGCACAATTAGCATTAGAATGTAATAATCAGCCCTGTAGCATAATTTTATATGACAAACTCTAAGGGGCAGATTTACTTAATGGTCGAAATTATTTTTTTTGGGGGGGGGTGTCATTTTCAATGAATATGGCTGTTTTGGAACAAAAATGGGCGTATTCGATCAAATAAAAAATTTTCAAATCATTTGATCAAATCATTCGAATTGAACAATTTTGCGCAAGATTCTTCAAATTCCTAGGACTAGAAAAATTTTCAGGACAGGTTCTAGGAGGTCCCCCATACGCTAAAATGGCAATTCATCAGCTTTAAGGTGGCGAAGAGTCAAATTCTAAGGATTTTTAAAGCGCCAGTACTTTGAAATTCAAATCGAATTTTGGGCTATTTGATAGTCGAAGTAGCCCAAAAATACTTCGAAATATTTATTTTTGAAATTCAAATTTTATTTGGATATTCACTTCGACCCTTAGTGTCATAAGCTTGGCTTCTCAACAGATGCTCAAAGCACACTGAGCACGTGCATATCGGAGACACTCCTAACAAAATCCAAGATAAGTAGAATAAGTAGAATGCATCTATACTTTTAGTTATAATCCCTATTGACTGAGCTAATGTTGAAAAAAAAGGTTCAAAGGGGAATGACCCCGAAACCTTGCTCACTTCTGCATTAAATGTGCACGGTCTTCCTTGCTTGCTACAACCTGTGTGCCTTGGATACTTTCGTTTCTACAGTAAAAAAGGTACACTGCCACTTTAAGAAGAAAATCCCTCAGATGTTTGAAGAATGGAGAAAGTGAATCAACTTCAAGCTTCCCGTTGATGAATCATGAATTTGTTTAATAGCGTTTATGAGAGCGTCATCATAAAGGAATAGTATTTGTGCAGTAGGGTGCCCCTGGTTTTCTAAAATGCCATCATACTGTATGTCCATGCCCATAACATTATGAGCCCATTACCATGTATAAACTATTCTTTTAAATGCCCATCTCAGTGGGCTTCAGATTGCTGTTATTCTTTGCCAGTGTAGTTCATCTGTACTTGGCATACGTCCTAGTTTTTTTTAACTGTTCCTCTTGGCACATTAAATCATTTTGCAGTTTTGTGACTGATGCACCTGCTACTTAGTGCCATCTATTAGCTTCTTTGCCTCCTATGGCTTTGAAAAGTCAAACAAGCAGGTTCTTTGTAATTGTCAGACAGCTTTTATAGCTGACACATACTGCTATTTGGCAATCAATCTAATATAACTCACCAGTCTAGCTGCCTTTTAAACTGCAAATTTAGTTATTTCAAGTCATTTGCTGCCTTGGTTCAATTATTTTGTCCAATCCATTTATAAATCATTTATTGTTTTTGAAAATCACGTTATAATAGTAATAATATAAAAGTAACCCTGTTGCTCTCCAGCAGCTGTTCTGGTGTTGCACTAGAATTCCCAGAATTCTCTGACAGCCAGAGGTTTAGATGCCTGTTCGATAAGTTTAGTAAGCAACTTTTTTGTGCTGACAGTCATTAAAGGGATTCGGGCATGATTTTTATGACTTTTTTTGTTTCTAAATTATAAAAAATTCACTCAACAATATAAAATGCTATTCCAGAACCAGCAAGTGTATTTTAGTTGTAATATTGGTACATAGTTAGTCATCTCAGGTCATTTTGCATGGCCATGTGCATTCATAGGGGTAAATTCACTAAGATCCGAAAATTCGCTAGTGTTAGCTTCGCTAGCGTTCGCCGCACTACGCAAATTCTCTAAGATGCGAATTTGCACTCAGTAGCGCTACCGTTCGTTCGCCAGGCAAAGCGCAGTTACACTAGCGATGCCTAATTTGCATACGGTGGGAACTTTAACTTATAATATAAGTATATGTTACAGCCACTACATTCCACTACACAAGCCCAGGAAACCTTTAATAAATTATATACAGTTGTCCTATTGCCCTACATGTGCCCCCTGTATAGTTGAGTTGTCATATGTTAGGAAATGTAGGGGGGAAGGAGAGTAACCCCCCCCCCCACCAAAAAAATCGATCTTTTTCAGACTATCACCCTACAATGGTAAAACACGCCAGCGTCTTTTTTTCCAATTTTTTTTTCAAACTCCTATCTATTGGATTGAAATTCACCTGGTCTGACCAGGCGAAGTAAAGTCTAACGTAAGTGGTAACGTTCAGTAAAATTTTGATCTTAGTGAATTTGCGTAATTACGATCCTTCGAAGTTGCTCAAGTCTATCTACATCGCTAGTGAAAATTTGCCAGAGTCGGTGTTAGTGAATTTGCGAAGTTACAAAATGACATCACACTGGCAAATTAGCGCTAGCATTAGACGCGCTTTAGTGAATTTGGGCCAATAAGAGACAGCACTTTATGATGGAACTGCTTTCTGGCAGGCTGTTCTTTCTCCTACTCAATATAACTGAATGTGTGTCAGTGTGAATTTTTACTATTGAGTGCTGTTCTTAGATCTACCAGGCAGCTGTTATCTTGTGTTATGGAGCTGTTATCTGGTTACCTTCCCATTGTTCTTTTGTTAGGCTGCTGGGTGGGGGAAAGGGAGGGGGTGATATCACTCCAACTTGCAGTACAGCAGTAAAGAGTGATTGAAGTTTATCAGACCACAGGTCACATGGCTAGAGTCAGATTTCAAAATTTAATATAAAAAAATCTGTTTGCTATTTTGAGAAACAGATTTCAGTTGAGAATTCTACTGGAGCAGCACTATTAACTGATGCATTTTGAAAATAGTTTTTTTCCCATGACAGTATCCCTTTAAACCCCTTTAGTGTCACTGTAACCATAAGAAACGTCCCACTCAATATAGGTGCAAAACCAAAGCTCTGCCTCAAGCAATTCTCTTTCTGTACAGGTTGAAGGGGATGAAAGAGATACATACTACTTAATGCCTTGAAATGGGAAAAAATGATCACATAGTTACATAGTTAAATTGGGTTGAAAAAAGACAAAGTCCATCAAGTTCAACCCCTCCAAATTAAAACCCAGCATACACACATACCTCCCTCCACTCTTTCACACAAACCATATATGCCCATAGCTATACTAACTGTAGAGTTTAGTATCAAAATTTGTGTTCTGTTTGAAGAGTTTGTTTAACCATGCCTGTATTAAAATATCTTGTTATTATTATGTTTATTTTCTATACATAACAGTTCTCAACTGTGTGTAATAATCTGATAAACTGTGATCTGCAGCATGCAATTACACTCACTTAACAGCTGTTACGCATCATAATTGCCTGCTGTTAAACTCATGTAGAATTGATTGAAATCTTAATTGCATTATCGTTACTCATTATGGCCACCACCGCCCACAACCACCAGGGAGGCACAAGGCAGGAGGGAGTTGCATAACCAAAGTTAAGCAGAAGCTTCATGTTTCCAAGATAACTTTGCAGACATACAACTGTTGGCAGTTTAATTATACACTTAAAGCCCATTTGTACAAGCATACATTTTATGTCATTGTTTTCAGTCCTGCCAATTCCAATCATTAAGCAATTTTCTTTTTGTCTCAGTTTTACCTTAAAATGTTTTTTTTTGTCACCTGGGAATGTATTTTTCAGTGAAATGAAGGGATTTAAAATTGTAACCAGATGCATATCTTGCCCTGCAGCTTTCTGAGTGATGCTGCAGAGTGTACACTTTAATGCTTTACTGATTATACGTTGCCATTAAAACCGGCCATAGATATGCAGGTTTAAGGGCCCTTACACTTTGGCGTTTTTGACCTGCAGGTTTAGACGCACCTCATTAGTTTCAATGAGGTTGTACCCACGAGACGCGTGTAAGCACCGATCGAAGATTCTGACGCGACATGCTGCTTCTCATGGGTACAACCTCATTGAAAAGAATGAGGTGCGTCGCTGTCTAGACCTGTGCTCCCCTGCGGCTGAACGCAGCTAAACGCAACGCTGGGGAGCGCAGGTCAAAAAACGCCCGTGTGTAAGGGCCCTGAACCTTGTTTCTGATGAACAATCATATGTCACAATCTTTTGACCTACAACTAACCAATCAGATTAAATCAGATTAAAAAAAGCAGTAAAAGAACAAATCAGATGATGTTCTTGCAGTGACAGAAATTGCACTAACGTTATGTTCGACTAATAGTAGTGACAGTCTCCCACTGATAACGTCACATAGGCAATACATACAGAGAAATTATTGTTAGTCGACAGAAATCTCCAAACCTGTCCTATCGAATAAATGACCAGAGTACGAAAAATGAAGATCAACACGCGGTCTAAAAATCGTATGAACCTTCGATTCGTACGACTTTATCTTTGTGTATCTGGCCAGCTTAACATAGTAAAGTACAAATATTGGATCTAATACCTAGAATGCTTGGGGTTTTCCAGATGACTTTGCACAATTTGGATATAGTCTACTAAAAAACATTGAAAAAATAAAAATAAAACATTAGGACTGTTTTACCACCAATATGGATTTATGCAGATAAGTTACCCTTATGTGTTTATTTGCTTTGACCACATAAAGTCCATGTTGCATGCAAAGTTGTTGAAGTCATGAAACAAGCAGATCTTTGCTTGAATTGACCACCAGCATGCAGCCCAAATCAGGTTGATCTGCTTGCTTAATCATCACCTTACCCTACTCCCCAAACTATTATCCTTGCAGGACCTGCATCCAACCCCTACCTGCATCTTCTTGCTCTGTATGCTATTTCTGTGTATGCCTCTGGTTTCAAGACAGGGAATCTTTGAAAACAGAGGAGGAGTGTATTTCCCAGTCTAACCCATACAAAACCCTAACCCACAGAGGTTTTCCAAATTCCAACCAGAACCTATGGTCAAACTACACATCACTAAAGAAGATGATCTGTAGCTCTGATACAGCAAATACAGTAGGGTTGTGTTTTAGAGTGTAAAGCTAAAATGGCTTTCATTTCTCTGCCTACACACAGGAGCATTTTCTTTTGAGTTTTTTTTTTTAATTCTTTAACAGCTTGGTCTAAATGGTCCAACGTGGAATAACAATGAACATCTGGCCTCCAATAGATCTTTATTGTAGTTTTTGGTGTTGTTGACCAAAATGACCAGATAGTATATTAAATTCCAGAAAATGAAAAAAAAATAGGGAAGTCAAAATGAAGAGTAATCGTGCTGCCTAAGACTCTAGCAAAACAATACATGGGAACAGTCACCAATCAATTATGTGCCATTTTCCTAAGCAGCAGGAAATATAATGACTGCCTTTATCAGTCA
This sequence comes from Xenopus borealis, assembly GCA_024363595.1. Taxonomy (NCBI): domain Eukaryota; kingdom Metazoa; phylum Chordata; class Amphibia; order Anura; family Pipidae; genus Xenopus; species Xenopus borealis. The sequence goes on from CM044442.1 coordinate 94,347,492, forward strand.
ATTCAAATACTCTCAGATATTTTAATTAGGGACATTGTGTGTACTTGTTCATACTATAAGCTTCTTGATGCGATTCACAGGCAAAGTGTTTGCCCCCAGCTAGGAATATCATCACGTTGTGTTGACAACTGGGGAGCAATATGATTTTCAGGCCTCCTGCTGTTGAATGATGCAGGTAGCGGTAGTCTAACAGCATCTGAAAGGCTGTAGGTTGACCATCGCTGGTTTAAACATTTCAGGCTATCTACTCTCTTCCATAAAACTGGTATACTAAACGGTATCATCTCTATTTAGAGAACTGCAGACGACATTCTGCTGAACATAGAAATAGCTGCTATAAATTAGAAACGTCTCTTTTGAAAACCTTAGAAATAAACATAAATGCTACTTTAAATGAGCCAAATTTTAGAGTTTAATGTTTAGATATTTCTGTGTTATTGGGCAATCTATAAAATAAGAAGTTCAGCGGTGCATGGACAGAAGAGAACAGCTACACTTTAATGTGTCATTTACGCA
>CM044442.1:94387153-94409229 GCA_024363595.1 Xenopus borealis
AATTCAAGGGCTAAAAGCCCTCGACAATTCGACCCTTAGTAAATCTGCCCCTTGTATATTTGCCACTACTGTAAAAGTCTCACAATTCAAGTGTTTAAAAATTTCAACAACATTTAGGAGAACATCTGATATATTGGTTATTAGCTGTTTTACCTATACCTGACATAGTAATACTGTATGGAGATATAAGGTCCGAGACTCCAGTAATAAACATATTTCTAAAGGGACAATCTAAAATAGCCTCAAGACTCAGAAAATCACAGACAACTGTAAATGTATTTCTGGAAGGCAAAATCCCTATGGTCCTTTATATCTGGGGCATTTTAATAAGTACCCACAATGTCTTGTGATATGTAAAGACATGGCAACAATGACTTTACAAATCCCTGGTTCTAAGCAACTTATCAATTGCCCTTTATTTTTTATAGTTTTTGAATTGTTTGCCATCGTCTTCTCTTTCCAGTTTTCAAATCATTGTCAATGGCCCGATCTAAATTACAAATGCTCTGTAAGGATACAAAGTTATTGTTATTGCTACTTTTTTTTATTACTTATCTTTCTATTCAGGCCTTCTCCTTTTCATATTCTCTTTATCATTCAAATCAATACAGCAGTAACTTTCCACTTGAATGGATGAAATTATAAAAAAAAAATACATAACTTCACTTCCATATTTCTGGCAAAATTTTTTCAGAATGAAGCCATGATTTTAGTATACTGGAAATCTATTCCTGAGACTCGAGTATGCGTGTGACTAATACATTGCCAAAATAGCCTGAAATGTTTTAAACAATCTCATATAAATGTACGCATAAACTTTTTCTTTTTTCAGTTGGGGTTCAGAAGTGTAACAGCTGCATTGGAGTGTATTGGAAAGCATGACTGCACCCAGTATCATCAGCAGTTTACAAGTTTCCTCCGAGCTTTTCTGTAAGAATAAGAAGAACCACGAGTCATAAACAGGTTAAAGCCAGGTGGCTGGTACAACTGAAGATAACAGAGTGCCTGTGCCATTTTGTTCAGCTTGAGAAGCAAAGCCTTTCATTTTCAACCTTTTTGTACTGTATTGCTGGTACCTGTAGAAATAACAGGTTTAACACTTGTTAGACAGTTTAGAGAAATGAATTGTCAGTGCCTTGGCAATACAGTATATGATTTACTAGTTTACCAGCACTGTTAAAATGGCTGCATTCCAATTGTGGCTTTTATTATTCTTGAGTAAACAGGTGATTTTGGTTGATAATATTGGAAGTACGGTTGCTTTTGTTGGTTGCATAGTGGCTTCCATGTATCTGATTCCGCAGAACCTCATCCCTGTATTGACATAATTCGGTTTTATCATGGCACCTTCTGATTAGTGGCAAATGTTTGGACCACTCATCTATCCACATCTGCAAAAGCAATGAGCTTGACTACAGTGACATTTCTATCTGTAGACTATGGCAAACTCATAACAGGTAACACTGATCAGCAAGATATGGATTGGGTAAATACTAAGACGTGTTTCTTCAAATGGTTTCATAGGCTGGAGGCACTTCAGTAAGTTATTCGGACTACAGACTCCAAGAAGTGCAGGGCTGTAGAATACCAATTTTAAACTTGCTGCCATTATAATGTTTTTAATGTACAACCATCACAAACTTTCAGCAGTGTTTGCTATTTATAGTTCCTCAGTAGGTGCAAAGACATCATTTGGAAGACTAGCAAAGAATGTTATAAAGAAAATCTAAAGGTTAATTTACAACGGGGGCAACTGACACAGAACAAAAGGACTTGCAGCAAGTACTATGTGGATTACAAGCAGAGAAGTGTAAATTCGTTCCCATTAACATGTATAGCCCCTGCTCATGCCATTAGGGTATGATGTCATGGACTTTTATATCTGTTAATATCCTGTATATTTCATACATAAATGACAGATTGAGCTGTGCTCTTGTTTGTCTGTTTAGACTGATGGATGGTTATTATAGTACATGTACTCTAGTGAAAAATATTTGAGCAGGAGTTTCTTTACTATGGGTTAAGTAGACCTGTTACAAATGAGCCTTTCAATGTTTAAAAGAAGAGATTTGCAAATCATAAGCCCTTCATAGAAATTATACAATTAGAGGTTGGTACACTTGCTCTGTATCTATTGTGCCAATTGGCCACTATTCCTACACTATTCCCTTATAGCTGTTGTAGACCAGTTGAATTTGCCAGCCACTGCCCTGCATTGTCATTTACCAGATACTGAGGCCATGTATGCTAATAGCATCGGTTTTTGTGCCAATTTTAAGAAAACACCCTGTCTTCTTTATTGTCTGCTACTCAGTTTGACCTTTATTTTTGTCTTTGTTGGCTGTTCTCTTCCTCTTCTGTAACTTACCAATACTTATATTTGTAGGCCAGCATCTATTATATGAAGTATGATTGCCTTGTGAAAAACGTTACATGTAAGGGTCTCAAATGAGCATAATAGGCTTGATATCATGCTTTACATAGATGAAGTAGCAGAGGCTACAAGAAAGAGATGAATTGCTTAGAAAGATGTATATACTAGTGAGAACTGTAGCTGAGATACAAATATCAGTAATACTGAAATAATACAGTATGTCCTGTTAGATACCTCATACTCACTAATAGTTATAGTAACAGCTGAAAACTGGTCAGTCCCAATGGACTATAACAAACAACCTCCCAGTGATTTTTCCTTTCTGGCACCATATGGCAACCAATATAATAATTAATATAAAGCAAACACTGTCAGTAAATACTGACAAAGTGTTTCATTTCTTTAACAAGCAGTTCTACCTGGGTATGCCACTAAAGATCCTCCTGTTGTGTACAGAGCATGGAAGCTACAATGACTGTATTTCTCATATTGGAACATTGATGGGTGTCTCGTTTTGGATGTGGGCATTTTTTGGACGCCTGCGTCCAAAACGAGATGCGGCGGTGCTTCACAAATTTTTCACCGTTTCGCAAATTTCTACTAGAAATTTGCAAAATTTCGGGGAAGCGAAATACCCCAGATTCGCCCATTACTATATGAGAAGACTCACACTTGATATAGAGCAGCGGTAGGAAATCCTGTCCGAGTCCCTGGGCTCTATGTAGGCATTGAAAGTAAATGGAAGTGAAAGGAAGGAGGGTGTTTATAACTAGGTGTGAAACATGTTAGACTTTTATTTCCCAACTGTAAAAGACACAGCCAAAAAAGAACATGATGGAGCAGCTATGTTATATGTTTTTTTATTTTTATAACTACACAGTGATTCTCACAGTGAGGACTATCACAGTGGGGACCTATTAAAAATCAATGACAATGTTCCCTTTAGTAACACATTCTCCATGGCAAAACATATAAAAGAAAGTTTAAAATGATTTAATTATTGAATTATTATTAAAATATTGTTTTGTTTTTTCTTTTCATGGAACACTGGATCATAGATAGACTGCTCCTTAAAACTCTGAACCCCACTTCCTACCCTGGCTAAGTATTCCTCATGAATAAGGATAGCAAAACCCATCAATTAGAACAGATGCAAGGAAGTTGTACTTCTGCTATATGTTCGAGACTGTTGGGTTATTTGGATATTCCTATTTATATCAGATCAGCAAGCGTGGAAGTTAGTTCTTGCTTTCCTACCAACAACAAACAAAGGCTGCCACTCTCTTTTCACTGTTCCCCCATCAATGTCAAATATTCTGCCATCTGAATATAGCTTAGAGAATAAGTATAGGAGCATGTCTATCTAGCCTGTCTTAATGTATTAGCACAGTGCGTGCAGAACAGGATACAAATAGCTAGTGATTAGGAAAGTGAAGAGGGGGAACGGAAATGTCAAATGAAGATATCTGCTAAATGGCACCAAATGCCTGGGTGAGGTGTTTGCCTACCCATGTGCTGCTTGTCTCTCTACATCTATCAACAGAAAGGACATTGAACCTCGGGAGGATGAATGTCCTGTGTCACATGGAAGGAATGGGCTATATTGTGTATTGCCTAAAGCAATAGCACGCTTGCTGTAAACTGTCATGCTATAGAATTCACTGCAATCTGCCTTCTGTCAAACTTGGCTTTGTTTGGCCTCCATGACCTGTACAAGGTGACATTTAACTCATTTCCTGATTGAGGGTCACTAATAAATTACCCCTACAATAATGGTAACTAAATGTAACCTTATGGTGACTAAAGAGACAAACATTTAAATGATAACGTGATTAAGGGCTTTTAAGGTAACACTGTGTTGCCCTATATAGAATTACAGCTCACAGATTTTCAAGCACACAAAGGCTCGTAACACCATCCACCATCGATTTTTTTGAAGTTTCATTTCTCATTAAAACAATGGCAAGTGGCAAGTTAATTTCTAATTGCAGCTGACAGCAGATGGAGTCTAGTCTGTGTCCCGGAGGTCTTCAGCTTTTAAGCAGCATCACTCGTACGTATGCTGATACATTCTATCATCCTTAGTGTGAAATTCACAAAATCCCAAAAGATGCGTTTATATGCTTCACTGCATGGGAAAAAGGAATATTCCTATTTGTATGTTATTAAAGGTTTTTAGATGAGTACAAGTGAGCTAAACACTAGGGACACTAAGGGGAAAATTTACTAAGAGTCAAATTCGAGGGTTGAAAAACCCTTGAATTCGACCATGTGAATAGCTGAAATAGTTATAAAAGGTTTTTAGACGAGAACAAGAAAGTGAGCTAAACACTAGGGGGCAGATTTACTATCGAATTTCGAATTGAAAATAATTCGAAATTCGACCATGTGAATAGTGAGGGAAGTAAAATCCTTCAAATATCGAATTAGAAGGATTTTACCACTATTCGAATATTCAAATGATCGAATAGGAAAAGTTCGATCGCTCAATTAAAAATTAGATCGATTGATTAAAACATTTGAATTGAACAATTTGAACGATTTCAACCCTTCGATCGAATTTTTCCTATTTGATCACAAACAACTTTAAAGGGATTCTGTCATGGGAAATTTTTTTTTTTCAAAATACATCAGTTAATAGTGTGGTTCTAGAAGAATTCTACATTGAAATCCATTTCTCAAAAGAGCAAAAAGATTTTTTTATATTTCATTTTGAAATCTGACATGGGGCTAGACATATTGTCAATTTCCCAGCTGCCCCAAGTCATGTGACTTGTGCTCTGATAAACTTCAATCACTCTTTACTGCTGTACTGGAAGTTGGAGTGATATCACCCCCTCCCTTTCCCCCAACTAACAGCCTAACAAAAGAACAATGGGAAGATAAACAGATAACAGCTCCCTAACACAAGATAACAGCTGCCTGGTAGATCTAAGAACAACACTCAATAGTAAAAATGTCCCACTGCATACTATTCAGTTACATTGAGAAGGAAAAACAACAGCCTGCCAGAAAGCAGTTCCCTCCTAAAGTGCTGGCACAAGTCACATGACCGGGGCAGCTGGGAAATTGACAAAATGGCTAGCCCCATGCCAGATTTCAAAACTGAATATAAAAAAAATCTGTTTGCTCTTTTGAGAAATGGATTTCAGTGCAGAAGTCTACTGGAGCAGCACTATTAACTGATGCGTTTTAAAAAAAACATGTTTTCCCATGACAGTTTCCCTTTAAAAAACCTTTGGGAGCTTCCTATAGGGTTTTAAAGCAATTTGGTAGGTTCAATCTGGCTTACTGGCCTATCGAATTTTTTTTAAAAGGGGAACCACTTTGAATACAATTAAATTTGAATATTCTAATTATTCGTATCGGTCGAATATTGAAAATTCAATGGTCGAAGTTGCCTCATTTGCACATTTGAAATTCAAATGTTTTTGAAAATTCAATCGAACTTTGAATCCTTCATGTGAATTTGATAAATCTGACCCTTAGGGGCAGATTTACTAAGCTCGTGTAAAGTATTTGAATGCAAAAAATTTGATTTTCAATTTTATTTTATAATAATTCGACCATTGAATTTGCTAAATTCGATCGAATTGAATGATTCAAATGAATCATTCTATAGAATCGAATTATAAATCTTACGATTTGAATAAGAAAATTGTTCGACAATTCGATGGTCGAAATACTTGCCCTTTAAAAAATATTTATATATATATATATATATATATAAATAACAGCTGCATATGTAGAGAAAAAAAACACCAGCTCCAGGGGTCTTTTTGCATCAAAAGAGCAATATATTGTGTTGCATGTAAAACTGAAATTTCAGTCCCTATTGGGACCTTTTATCCAAATAATCCACACTTTTCTCTGTAATAAATTAAACAGTATCTTGTATAGCTCCAAACTAATATATAATTTATCTTTATTGAATACAAAAGCAGACTATTTGGTTTAGTTATATAAATAATTTTTTAGTTGACAAAAGGTATGAAGACCTAAATTAAGGAATGATACGTCATCTGGAAAACCCCAGGTTCCAGTAACAGGTTAGCAGGTCCCATACCTGTATATGATCTTGTAATAAAAACATAAAAAAATTTCGAAATTCGACCATCAAATTTTTTTTGGGGGGGGGGGTCATTTTCGATTGAAAATGCCCGTTTTCATTCGAAAATGGGCGTATTCGATCAAATGGAAAATTGTTTTAATACAGAATCCAAAATCCTTCGATTTCTCAGAACTTAGAAAAAATTTAAAGACAAGTTCTATGAGGTCCCCCATAGACTAAATTGGCAATTCAGCAGCTTTAAGCTGCCAAACAGTCAAAGTTGAAGGCTTTTAAAAGGGCCAGTACTTTTTTCAATTCAAATATAATTTTTGGCAATTCGATAGTCGAAGTAGCCCAAAATTCGAATTTCCACTTAGTAAATCAGCCCCGTAGTAAATCTACCCCTAAGAAACATTTAGGGCAAATGATGCACATCCAATTCTGCATTGTGAAATGTGCACATAAATGTCCAATTATCTTGTAGTCAGACATTCAAGTTTCTAAAGTTAATTTTCTTTAAGATATGTCAGAAATGGAACATTTATTGAAACTTAACTGTGTTAAACATTTCTAGATACTCTTCAGGTAGAAGTATTTGCATGATCCAGCTGACAGCATTTATTGTACTGTGCTATCTGTCATTATCTTCAGTCACAGTAGCTTTAGGGGACTTGAAATTATATTGCTTGTCTACTTAGGTTGCCACCTGGATCCACATAAAAGGGACACTTTCAAGCGGTGTTGATTTTGAAGCCGTGATTATGATTTAAATAAAATAGCTTGACATCCTCTGCATAATAAAAAAAAAGACTTTCAGCCAATTCAAATGTTAAAATCTTATGACCCAATTCAAACGCCATCTCTAAATGAAGCAGACTTATCTTTTTATTCCTTTGCCAAGTGAAAAGTCTCCCTGGCTCCCACGCCTAACATTTCTTAAAAGCACAAATATGATTTTACAGTAAAAATAAAACTAGCCTGGGAATGAATGCAGTATAATTAAGCATATTTTGTATTATTATTGGATACTGGTGTATCATTATATGATTTGGTTAATTAACTTGTTTACTGTCCCTAATAGATGACCAGAAAGAAACTACATATAGTTGTAGCACAGTTTATTGTAATCAAATGCATTCATGGATACTGCCACCGGAAGTGGCTCCATGCTGCCACCCCCCTCCCTTCCTTTGCCCTCTCCTGCGCAATCACCTTTCTGTGGCAGAATATTCCAAGGGTGGGGTATGTAATGCCACCGGACAGATCCATTGGGGTCCAGGACTAAAGAAGAGCCAAATTTCTGGTTTTAAAACTAAAAATTTGGCTCATACAGGAACAACATTTTTGCTGCCCCATGTAACCAATGATGTGCTTGCTTCCGCCTGAATTTCTCAACTGCCCCTGCAAGGATATAGTATATGTTATACTACGATGACTCCCTCCACTTTAGTGATACACATGAAACAGTTCCAATCACATTAATGTGATCCCCCTGCATGTGATCCCCACACTCTTGCTGTTGTCCCCCAGTCTCGACTGACAAAACACAGGGAAATCACTTTGCGCTCCATCACTCATAATTAGGAAGAAAATACATTCACAGCAATAGAGCAGATTAAAGATAATTTTAAAAAGAGAAATAAATGCGCACCAAACAATTAGAGTTAATATGGATATAACTTACAAAAATTAAACGGCAAGGCTCCTAATGCTTTTAATTTAAAAACTGAAAGCCTTTCTTTATAATGATATGTAGTACACTCTCTTTTATTTCTTTTTTATTACAAATACTGCAGGGTGGCATAGACCACTGTTGATGATACTAAATCATAATTTGTAAACCTGATGACATAGTTGAAAGTTGAATTGTTTCTCTATCACATTTTATCCCTGCAGGCAAGAGACTTGTAATTACGTGTATGCCTCATTAACAAAAGAAAGGGTAGTATGCAAAGCGCAGATTTTGATGGAGTTTGCCATGTTTTAACCTATGATGCGGCTGTTTTCCAATTCCAGCACCATTGTGGCTGAACGGCTCTTTATGTTTATTACCACAATGACGTCTGATGTGCCATAAAGAACAAAATTGCAGCTATGTGCTTTGATGGATCAAAGTTTGTCAAGTGTGGATTGCATCATTTCTAGAACTCGGCACCAGTATGACATTTGCTCATTATTTACTGCACACAAGTCTGCCTATTAACGCTGCCCACAGAGAAAATCCTGAAATTATCACCAGCTTGAAGATGTAGTAGCCTCAGGGTTCCCAAGTATCAATAGGAACAACTGTGCATCAGAGGAGGTGGGAAGGAAGCAGTGGTGTGGAGAGAAATATAAGGAAGTTCAAGGAGCATCTTTAAACATGGAGTCACACAATGACAGCACTGCTTTTTGATTTCTGATTTTTATAATTTTATACTAGAAAGCCTATTAAAAAGTGTCATAATACTAATGATTATTATTTGGGTTAATGCTTGCTTATGAAGCTTCCGACTTTTTCATATGGACTGAAACAGTTGATTCAAGAAATTGGACATGTCCAATCAAAATGTCTTTCTTGCCCGTAACTTGCCGCACTAAAACTGCTGCAGCCTATTCCTAACTGATCTCCTTGACTCAACCTTCAGCATGTCTTAAACTCTGCTGACCGAATCATTCTGTTGCCACTTAAAAGAAACAAATGGCTGTAGAACATCAAAATGGATGTTATAAGATGCAATCCTGATATCAAGGGCCTATTTAAGCCAGTCTCTTTCACTCACTCATTGTTGGATCATTGAGTCATTTCTCTGTGCTCTTGCTCACTATTAAACTGAGTTCTTGTGGGTGAGTTCTTGTGGAAGCCTTCATCTTCCATACTCTGATTACCTGTTTTTAACCTTGGCCTTATTTCACAGACTAATCAGTTATATGGACTTCTCTCTCAGTCTGCACCTTATTCTAAATCTGCTGTTTGTTCACTTTCAGTACTCATCAAGCACGTAAACACAAGGTTACCAAGCATATACTGTTGGCTACCATCCAGTCTCAAACCTGTGGTCCTGAAACAGAATTGGACTGGGCCAGCAGGACACCAGGAAAAACTTGGTAGGCCCTGGCCCTTAAGGGCCCCCACTGACCCAGACCGGCTGCCGTCTAGAGATCTTGTGCTGTGGCAGGAACTCATGTGCATGGCACTCTGGAGTGCCACGTGCATGTGTTAACATCGATGTTAGCACATGCGTGCATTACTATGTTGTTAGTGCTTGACCGTTGCACTTTATTTTAGCACATGTGACTGCCAGGAGGACCCTTAGTGTTGCAAACAATGTGGGCCCCATTTCTCCAGTCCAACCCTGTCCTGACATACTTATACTCCATAAGAGTGCAGGAAAGTCTGCCTGTGGGTGGCTTGTTGGTAAACCAGGAAAAATGCCTCAACTCACGGTAGAATCTGAATCAAAGCTGAAAAATTGTCAAATTTGATATGTTTTGACAAAATATATTACTTCATTGCATTATAAATAGATAGTTATGCCCTTCTGATATTATTATACTGATTTCTACCTATAAAGATTAAAGACCCTTGAGTATTGTCTTGGTATCTCTACTGAAGCAGCAAATACCCAGCATATTAATATAGCAAGTAAAATCGTAGCATTCTACCAAAACATTCTGTTTCTTTCAGCAGGGGAAACCAGCCATAGAATGCAGTTGTTAACACAAATTTCAGAGATGGAACATCAGTAGGTCGCAAGTCATGCAGGTAATTGAGTGGAGGGAAAGTGCACATAGACACTGACACAGTCAAGATAGCATCCCAGATTCAGATCATCTAGGCACTGTACTGTATCTAACGTGAATGGCTCAGCATCAGCAGTTTACACTGTGAAAGTAAGTGTAACACACTAGTTTGGCAGGCATCCCAGACTGACAATATAAATAACATGCTGAGTTGATTTGCAAGCTGTTCAGTGCATGTGGTTCATAAAGAGACAGATCGTAAATGTTACCTGTTTCTAGACAACGTCTATTAAAACATAATCATGCTACAGAGCATTTTATTTTTTAACACGTAAGTAAAAAATAAAAACAGTTCTTGAGCCAAAATAGCAAGGATCAACTTTTATAAAAAAAAAAATGTACTTGGAATAAAAGTTGCATTTAATATGCAACAATTCTATTAATAATTACTGGAAGCACAGTTGCGATGATCAAATAACATATAAGTAGGAAACTAATCCCTAATCTTCCTATCAGCAAATAAAGAAGTCAGCAATACCTACAGTGGAACTATCTGTCAGATCAGCAGTCCTCAATGGTTTCTGCTGCATGGGCTTCTAATGTGCTGCGGATTACAATGTAATCTTTACATCTTAAAAGGCCATGACAGGCAATTTAGATACCCATTAACTGTGTGTGCATGGTTATCAGCCACCAAATACTACTATGGAAAACAGCCAAACGTCATCAGTGGGCTTCAATGTCCAATTTCATACTTTGCATTGAGACAGTTTCCCTTCTGGTGCACAGTGATATGAGCGTATAGGGTCAGCAGCAATCTAGAAAGTCCAGTGCAACTGGTACCCACACCATTGATCCACCTGCTCCGTTCCCAAGAATGCTGACCATTTATACATGCGTTGAACATGACAGTTATCCTGTATCATTTAAAGTTTATCACAAGTTAAATCTTCAATTAATGTATATTGACAGTTGCATTTAGCTTTATGTAATTTTTAACACAATAACAATATCCCTCATTTCTCAGAAAATATCTCTGATAACAGAAGCACAACTTTGTGTTTAGTGACCCCCCTACTAAAATGGAAGCATTTCATATTGTAGATTACTCAGCAATGATTATGGTGATAAAAATCTATTGCTGTTCTACATTTATTTTAGCTCAGACGAACTATCCTTGCTACAACTATTGACAATGCTCAAACAACATTTTAAACCAATAAAATAGCTGTAATTTTTCATATTTTGAATACATAATATACATACCATAACTAACAGTGTATACTGTATATACACATTTGGAAAAAGAAAAATTATATACAAGTTCAGAGCTCTATATAATTTATTTTAAAAGTACACACTGTTATTGTCCTACAAATTGCATGTACACGATTGGTTATTTTGCATAAGAAGTCTTATAAATCCACGTATTAATAACTGTGAGGGTATCTATGATTCTTAGTATAAAACTGTCAATTTGGTCAGTGCTGCTTTGCAAATTCAGTAATGTGTACATTTTTTAATTAATGTTCATGATTGTGCATTAAATAGAGGAAATTCTAGTAAATGAAATGTCAGCTACCCATATCCCCTGAGAGTTGCACTTTCTTGAATAATCCCCATCATATTAAATACCAGTAAGGACCTTGACCTTTTGTCAATCTTCTGTCAATCAAGTTTTCAAGTAGCCCAAACACACACAATGCTAACGTGCCCAAAAAGGACCCCCATATACTGAAGGTGAAACTCCTATTTTCCATAACATTCTGTACCTTGAGCTTCTTAAAACCTGCAACCTTCAGTTTGACCCTCATGGTCCAGCTACCAGCACCTGATCTGCTCGCTTTCTACCTGGACTCAACCCAAGCTTGAGAGAATAAAATGGTAGAAAGTGATGAAGATTTGAAAAGTGACATCGTGGCTTTATGCAGCCAGTCATGCCTCTCACAATCCATTTGTGTGGCCACACCACAGAAAGGAGAAGGAGGAACTTCAAGCTAAGGAGTTAAACACTATTAACTGGCCGCCCACCTGAACTATACCCTAACATCAGTGTAGGATTCTATTATTATTATTATTATTATTAATAATAATAACTTACTTATATAAAATGGCAACATATTGCACAACTTTGTAAAATAAAATCCACTCCGTGGGCGTCTTTCATTGGGTCACCTTGGATCGACAAAAAGTCGAATGAAGTTGCAGTAGCAGATAAGAACCACATTCCATCCGAAACAACCTGACTGTCAGACGTGAATGCAGAAAGCTGCGTCTTCATTCGACAATCTTATTGTGTGGTTCTTACCTGCTACTTTTCATTCAGTCAAATTAGACTTTGTTGCCTGTGACTTCATCCGACTTGTCTCTTGCGTTTTGTCGACCTGAGGCGATCCCAGGAAAAATGCCCCTGGAGTTCAGCAATAATGGGGGGGGGGGGGGATGTAATATTAATTGCTAACGAAAAAAAACTTTCACAGTTCGTTCACAATGTGGATAAATTAAAAAAAGTGAAAGTGAACAATTTTCCCTTTGGAACACCTTGCCCTTCACAAGACAGAAGGACAGCGAGTGTGAATTTTAGTTTGTTATACTGTAGTTCATAGTGTATGCAAGAAAACTTCTTAATGAAAAAGTTCTATGTTTTCTTCAAAAGTTTAGGCCACCTTCAAGCAGGTGTTAAAGGTTAGCAATGTCCAATTAAGATTAATTTTTATTCGTATTTGTGCGCAAATTTGTTCTCTTTGCAAATGTTATTATATTCCCTAATTGTATTAGGTTACCTTTCTTCAGTTGCTATGCAGATGAAGTCACTGGTACACTGTAAGAATGAGAAGAAAAGACTCTTTGGAAGGATTTTATTTTACATGAAAGGGTTACACAATATATTAACACGTTTGGAGACTACCTGTGTTATTTATAAAACCAAGTACAAAACATGCTACATTTTAACTAACCTGCTATTATTCTCAGACAAACACAACAATAAAGAGACATGCTCCCTAATATTCAAATTTAGACACATTTGTTCAATTTAAAGATATGGAGGAAAACATTTCTATGCCTGAACGAAACTATAAGTGCAGAGACACACATGGAGATTCGGGGAGATAAGTCACCCAGCGACAAATAGCCTCTAGTCTCCTCGAACTGCCATCCATAATCACCGGCGGAATTGCACTCGGAACATTCCTTTTCCAAAGTCGTCTGAAGTTGCCTCTTGAGGAAACTTCAGGCGACTTCGGAAAACGAAGCGCTCTGAATTCCATCCTGCAGGCAATTTAGATTCTAGCCATTGGTGAGGCAGTTTGGGGAGATTAGTTTCCCAAAGAAGAGGTGATTTGTTGCCTGGTGATTAAATCTTCCCGTATCTTCTCGTATGTCTCTGCCCTAACCAGGAAAATCGTCTTTCAGCCTCGCTACCCTCGTTGTTCAGCTTTAAGTGTATTAGATAAAACACTGTACTGGGGAAACGTGAAAAAATCCACGCCTAATTAATTCATTCACCCATCACTATTTATAACCTACAACAATGCAAGAGGATCAGGTAAAACACCCGACATAGGCCTCAAGAACATTGCTACATGTGTATAAAGAAATAACATTTCCAGATATAACCTGGCCACAATACAACACAGTATTAGTGTTACACTTAAGGGCTGATTTACTAAGGGTCAAATTGGAAAATACTTAGAAATTCGACCTGCAACTTTTTTTAGGGGGTCATTTTCTATCAAAAAACGGCCATATTTTATTGAATGAAAATCATTCAAATTGTTTGAATCGTTCGATTTGATGGACTGATTTGAACGATTTTCACCAAAATCCTTCGACTTCTCAGAACTTTTCAGGACAAGTTCTGTGAGGCCCCCATAGTCTAAAATGGCAATTCGGCAGCTTAACGCTTGCGAATAGTCGAATTCAAAGGCTTTTTAAAGGGCCAGTACTTCGAAATTCAAATATTATAATTTTATTATAATTCTGGGCTATTCTATAGTCGAAGTAGCCCAAAATGAATCAGAAATTCAAGTTTTAATTCGACCCTTAATAAATCAGCCCCTTAGTGTTACTTTAATTGTATTACTGCAAATGTTATTTTGTATTATGTGCTGTTTTTAACCTCCGATTGGTTCATTTTAATGCACTGGGTTATTTAACTTTTATCCAATAATTTGGTAAATTCATCTTTTTTCTAATAATCGACTTTTTTCAAACAATTGATTTTCATACCTTATATTTAAAATCCTGATGTTTTTAGTATCAGGATTACTGACATTTTGAGGATACACACTTTATGGATTCACCTTGGACTTTAATTGACTTAATTTACATATGAATACCTATATATTCACCCTATGCACTGTGTTCTGTATGCTTGAGAAAGGGGCTAACCCCAAAACGTTGCATACGCAATAAACACGCAAAGCAATTTGCTTGCATCTGACCCTATGTGCCTTTGGACTCTTTCACTGAAAACTGCTTGTGAGGTGGCCGATCCTCTACCTTTGTGCACCAGGTATCGCTTCTTATTCATCAGAGGGTGTGAGGGAGTCTGTGTTGATTCGACTTCTGATCTGAAAATTCCATCAGCCAAAGACCACATCATTGTGTTGATGTGGTCCTTGTCTGAAAGCCAGTGTCGGACTGGGGTGTCCAGGGCCCACCAGGGCAGCTGCCTAGGGCCCCCAACCCCAGCCTCCAGATGCAGCTGCGGCTCTACCATACACCACTGTCCAGCCCGCACCCTGCTGCCCTCACACATTATCCTTCACCTGAGGTTGAGCAGGGGGCGGGCTGGCACCTACATATTCACTTATATAGGGGCCTTGCCAAAAGAGATCTACATGGTCAGCTTTGGTCCTACAAGAAACTAAAAAAGAATTAAGAATCTCTTTTTATAAGGCAGCAAATGCTAGTGTCTCATAGGTTATAAGGCTACAGCAAACTCTTATGAGTGGGCATAATTGTAATGGAATATACATTTTTTGGGCCACTAAACAATGGCAGTTTTTCATGTTACAGTTTTTATGTTATCTGAGCCAGTATATGCTGGAAGCTGCATTTACCCTTTGAATACAGCAGAACTGCTGAACAGTTGCCAACTAAATTTCTCATGCAGACACGGCCTGTATAGCTTTTTTGGTGTGTGCTTTGCTTATTTTGTGGCTTGAATCCACACAGACAAAAGGACAAAAGCAGGTATGGAGTTGAAAGGATTTCAGCATGGCACTCAGCACTGTGTGTTTCCAGGGATGTGTCTCCAAACATACAGCAAAGATAAACAATGGACTGGGCTACATCATCTGCCATAATAGTCTGTGACTTGTTTCCTGGCGTCTGAACATACAACTGCAGGAAATGATGGCAGCCCTTAAAACACAGGCAAACTGCTTTTCTGTGGAGGAAGAAACCAGTGCGGTAGTTTCACTTAATTGCTTTGGGTAGAACAAATTTATGACAAAGCAATAATTAGGCAGATGTTAAAAAAAAGCTCCCATTCCCATCCTCTGCATCTATTATCTCAAACCATAGCTAATTGCTTGCATTAAGTCCAACATTTCACTTACTACTTTTTAAAATAATAAAACATTTTTTATAAATGCCTTTGCTTGTGAGGATACTTCTACTATACAGCAGGTGCGTTCCAGTGTTACAGAAGTATATGTCTCAAAGAGATATTGTATGTCTCAAAGAGCACAATATACTGTGCGAGGGCATAAACAGTATCTTGTAATCCTATTATGCTTCTTTAAATGATGTGAATAGAAAAAGACTCTGTCCATAGAACTTTACAAAGGGTTCTCCAAAATCCTCCTCTTTTATTTTTTCATTGGCATCAAATCACAAAGCAAAACACTGCCAAGATAAGGCCAAAGTAAGGTTGCAACCTGTCTGGTTTTGACCCAGACGCAAAAGGCTGTCTGTTTCAAAACTGCCTGTGTGATTTTCCAAATTAGGAAAATCATGCAAGATTCCCTGAGATTGATGTGCTTGCACCTATAACTGCTGTGTTGGCTTGGGTGCAGGCACAAGCAGAAAGGCGAGACTTCGAATTATCGCTGATCCAACACAACTGTTCTGGGTGCAGGCAGGAAAGGAAGCCAATGCGTATTTCAGAAGGTTGATTTCAGCCCTGTGTGGCAGTAGCATTAAAGGAAAACTATACCCTGAAAATGAATATTTGAGCAACAGATGACATATTAAAGAATCTTACCAAACTGGTATATATATTTAAGTAAATATTGCCCTTTTACATCTCTTGCCTTGAACCACTATTTTGTGATGGTCTGTGTGCTGCCTCAGAGATCACCTGACCAAAAATATTTCAACTGTAACTGTAACAGGAAGAAGTGTGGAAGCAAAAGGCACAACTCTGTCTGTTAGGATGTAACTTTATTTTATTAGTTCACTGGGTCTAAGGTGGATGCGGAAACTGTGGCAAAAGGGGTATCGTTCTGTAAAATTCGTACTTAAGTGAATTTGCATATAAATGATCATTTGCCTGAGTGAAAATTCACCCAGGGTTAGGGCGTGAAACTGCACTAGCGATGGTCTTTTTCGCTAGCTACTACACCTGTTAGTAAATTGGCAATGTCCCTGCGGATGAGATTTCTGCCGAATTTTCACTAGATTTTTTTTATGCCCATTGACTGCAATACGTTTCATGAATCTTTTCACAGCTTCACAAAGCAAAATAGGACAAACTTATTCATCGCTAGTTACTAACACTATTCGCAGCATTCTTATCAATGCTTGTTGCGCACATCAAAAAATTGTGACGCAGAATTTTTTTTCCATGCCCACTGACTTCAATGCGTTTCACAAATTTTTTCAAATTTTAGCGAAATCTTCACCACCATATTCGATTATTGCTAGTTATTAACTATTCCCAACATTATCATCAATGCTTTAAAATAGCAAAGATCCAAACAAACCCCTGTATCATAGCACTAGAGGTATTATCAGCAAAATGGTATTTTTTTGTGCCCATAAACAATGTTCCGTGGATGGGATAGTCCCTGGCACTCATTTTAGTTTAGATACTGTTTGTGTATATCTAGTGATTTAAACTTTTAAGTTTACTGTAAGTCAGCCAAAACTTTCTTTCATGCAGTGGCATGTTTAGCTCTACTTTTCTGGCCTTGAGGTCAGAAAATCTTAGGCCACAGACCCACTTTCCAAACTATTAGTTTTATGTACACTTTTTCCTTATCTTTCAGCCACTGGATGATTATTTCAAAATATAAATGTTTTTTTCTAATGAGATTTTCTAAGTTCTTTGATTGAAAAGAGACAGCACTGAGAAGCTCTATTTTGCTTTTCAAAATTGGATTCAGAGCAGTGAACAAAATGCTTACTTTTCCAAAGTATAATTCATTAAAGACATACTGAATTATTAATACTGTTATTTTTATGTGCATTCATTAATAGTGAAAAACAAACAGAAGAGCCAAGAGAGAAAGAACTACTTAACAGCTTCTGCCCCAGGTGTAATAAAAAGGCCAAATAAAGTTTCAAACTATTTTGCCAGAAGAGATTATTTCCAGAGCTGTGTATTTATCAAACCAAGGAAATTGAAATTCTGAATTATTTAAAAAAATGCCTTACATTAAAATTGCACAAGGGATATAAATCACATTCTGACTGGAAAGTTACATAGCCTAGCCAATTCACCAGCAGCTTCCAATTCATAAAGTTGGCTATATGTGTCAATTTTACCTTCCACTCCATTTATAATGGTCTAGAATAAAAAAGAGTAGGAATTAATGGCTGTATATCAGGTGGATTGCATGAAGGATACCTGCTAAACATTAGGTTTTTACATCTACAAGTGCAGTAAACAAAGTACAATTTTAAGAGCAACTGCCGTGTTTTTTTTTCTAATAGGGATTTTCCTGGGATTCCAGTGTTGCTGTAGTTGCAAATGGGCATTGCACCTGACACAATTGCAACAGGTTCCCCAAGGCAGATAACTGCATGCACATTTTGTCACAAATCAGTCACAATTTAGCAAATTTCTACCTGGTGAGTGACGTCTGCACCAAATTCTTTGGGTGCAAGTAAACTGCACCTTTTCATATCAACTTAGCTGCTGACGATTTGTATGTGTACCGTAGGTCTAATGAGACCAGGGTCGAACTGAGGGGCCCCCCTTCAGACCCCTTGGCCCCACTACTGCAGCAGCAGTTTTTTTGTAGGGTCGGGGGGGGGGCTGGCCTAGTGGGGGCCCATGAGGACCGGGACCAACCATGTTTTTTCCAGGTGTCCTGCCAGGCCAGTCCAACCCTGAATGAGACATGTAGGCTGCTGCTAGCCATGCTCTTCCAATACAAGTGGAGATTGCTGCAGATTGCTTGCTATCAAAGGAGAAAACTTAGTTTACAGTTCACTAACAACAAAAGAGAATAACATCTTCTATAAAGTTCTCTCCTAAACCTGACCTGAGATTTATTTTAGGGAGTCCTACATCCTAGGGGCAGAAGCTGTAAACAATACCCCAGACTAAGGGAAGCAGAAAGGAAGAAACAACACTTCCTGAAGACGCCCAATTTCATATTGCCTCTTAAAGAATGAAGACAATGCAATTAAAGTCTTAATACGTCAGTCAAGTATATAGGAAATATACAGGAATATACAATATAAGAATAAAAAAAGTTTTAATGAACATAGTAGCTTACAATACAATCTAAAATATTTTCCTTCCTAAGACCCCCTCACCCCTCTATCTGTTCTTTAATTGGCACCATGTGATCCATGCTTGTGATTATTTTTTGTGATTCTTTAAGTCCTTGATAACGGCCACCATTCTGTTACACCCTCATGCAATGTCTCTTTATGAATGTAACCACGAGAGTGCAAAAGCAGTTGGCCTGCAGCATTTACATAAACAATCCACCAAGCAGCAACTTTTCTGTCAAAAATAAATACAAATGACAGCACATGAACCTTGAGGCTTGGCACAACTCTCAAGCCACACAGCATGCCCAGGGAGAGGGCATTACTTTTAATCTTTAACTACAGTAAGGTTATAGAGTTTCTTCACTTTTCATTTATGTATTTTCTGTCATTCAGCAGTTATTAAATATAACACAAATGAATATATAGACACAATATACAGTACATGTTGCCTTGTATGGCTATGCAACCTGTTTCAGAGCAATGAATGTTCCTGAAGAATAATATCCCAGATATAAGACTGATATCATTCTCATAAAGGTATTGGACCTGTTATTCAGAATGCTGGGGACATTGGGTCTTCCAGATAAGGATTCTTTCCATAATTTGGATCTCCATACTCTAAGGGGGTTATTTAATAAAAAAAAAAATTCTCTAAATTTGAATTTGTCTGACTAAAAGTCAGAATCCGAAAATACTCAGATTCATGTAAAAGTTAATGGCAACTGCCCCTTTAACCATTTGAAGATGTTTTTTAACCTTCACAAATTTTGGGAGTTTTGGGGTTTTTTATGCTGGTTTTCACGCAAAACACATAAATTTAAGGTATTTGAGAAATTATGCATATAAACTAGAAATTTCAATTTTTTTGATCTGATTTTTTTTAATTTTTCCAAATTTGTGGATGGGCGTTAGGTCGAGTTTGTTTCTAGTAAAATATGAGGAAGAAAATTAATTTTAGTAAATAACCCTCTAAGGGGCAGATTAATCAAGGGTCGAAGTGAAAATTCGAATTAAAATTTTTTTTGGGCACCTTGTCTATCCAAAATCGAATTCGACCCCTTGCCACCTTAAATCTGGCAAATTGCTGTTTTAGCCTATTTTACATAAAATTCTGAATAAGAATAATTAAAAAAAAGATAAGGGTAAGCAATAGTGTATTCCATCTCATTGCTATCTCTTATGTTTTATCTATGTTATATATAAAATAATGTAGCAAAAAGAATAAATGCATGCTAAATTATTTGCAATTACTGTTATCAGCCCCTTATATTATCGGAATGTATTCAAGGTATGATGTATGCACTGAACTCAACCCTTACCTTATAATGTTATCCTGTAGTTGCTCAGTATTCCTTCTCACTAGCTCTCTAACCTCTTACAATTTAATACATAAATTGATATGTTGCATTTTTAGCCCCTACTAGGGATGATCCTTTACTTGAAGATTTGCCAGCAACTAGTGTATCAAATTGCACCAGCTGTGCTATACATAAAGTTTAAGAACTAATGATGCAAATTATAATAAATTATAAAATCAGCAACTATGCTTATTCAACTGATACTGGGACACAATGAGCCGGGGGATAGATGAACTTTTATTACGGTGTAGATTTTATTCTAAGACCATGTGAAATGTGTCTTTTTGGGAAATGTAATAGAAGTCGTAAAATAGAGCAAAATTGCTTAAATAAAAACATTTCTCAATATAATATTGCTTGGTCAATACTTATTTCTCTGCAAAGTTTTATTATGCATAGTATATTGTTAAGGCCAGCTTAAAGGTGGTGTAGTTTATAGGTGGAGACATTTTCCCCCAATGTTGTAAAAATTCTTTTTATGAAGGCTAATTACCCAAATACCATATAAATTAAGAAATGAAAACCAATGAAAAAGTTGATCTAGTTGATCAATAGTTTCCACTGAATTTTGTTCTTAGTGTTGTGAAAAAGTTCAATATGATTAAATGCCAGAAACTGCTACCTGCTAAAATCTATGAGAATGACTGTGCTTGAGACACAGAGGTACAACACAGCATCGTATATGACATTAGACTAAGAATAACTAGGGCTCATTTGGCGATTGAATCTTTTCAATATCTGAGCTGCAACAAAGTCATTACTGTGTATTTGCCATGTACAGTATACTTGCTATAAATGATTTACCTCTATCCACATTTAGAATCATCTAGCCACAAATTCAAAGTACAACTACACTGAAACCAAAAATCTCTGAAAACCTCCCTCTTTGCATTCATGTGATTGCCTGAGTGTCCTAAATACTCGTGTGTCATCAATTAGCAGGAGCAGTGTTTAATTAATCCGTTGGAGTTCTGATGTGGCACATTCTAAGACCAAGAGATAATAGGAAATTATTTGTTTAAAACTTAAGGATTAGCGTGTGATGCATCACTCTGCTGGATGCCAGTTGTAGCACAAATGGCACTAATCATACAGGCCTACATAAGGCACAGGAAACAGCATGTGTATCTCTGCATGATACTCAAATACATGTACTAGAGAGTAAAACAGAAATGCTCTCATTTGGAGAATTGGCTAAAACCCATAATATATAAATTGTATCCAGTAGACAACAATACAATCTGAAACTTACTTACATTCCAATTACTTTTAATACCCATGTGTCTTGCTGGATAATAAAGTTATCAGGTAATGCTGCATTTTGACCCAGCATGAAGTTCCTCCACAAAACATAACAGGATTGATAGCCCCCCTTTTTTCCAGTACCTGCATGAGGCAAAACATTATATCTACAGGGACATATTTACTAATTGGTGTTAAACAACAAGTGCAAAAAAATCAACACAATTAATCATGGTTTTTTTCCCCACAGTGTGGCAACTTGTTTGTTGATACTGTTGTTAAATCACAACAAGTTGCTTTCACTTGTCTTGCATTCATACATACCCACATTTCATTGTGATTTAGGCAATGCAAAAATTACATGGAGGTCCAGAATTCAATAGGATCCCTGGACTTTATGACTAGTCAATGTCAAGTGTAATGTAGAGGGCTTTCATGCCTTATTTTCTTTTATTTTTGCATCCAGAAGAGTTAGCAGGTATAGAGCATAGGTTCCCTCATGCCTCATTTCATAGGTGATAGATACACTACATAGGTGGTCATAAATTTTAAGTTCCAAGGTTGCCAAATGAGCAGATCTTTTCCACTGATATGCCCAATGAGATGAAGAGGTCCACAATAGGGATGGCGCGAACGTCGGAAAAAAAGT
>CM044442.1:94412854-94430715 GCA_024363595.1 Xenopus borealis
ATATACAGTATATATCAGGGAGCCCTGTGTGAGGGCCCTACACACAGGCAGATAAACTGCCGACTTAATATAAAGGACTCAAATATGCAACTTAAATCCATCCATGTATGGCCACCTTTTGTTCCACTTCTCATTCTTCCACTTCCTCTTTAATCTTGAGAACTGCTGTCCTGTCCAGATATTCAGATGGGTTATTAACTTCCAATTGTGTGCCCAGAGGCTATTTTACTTCCTAGTGCTCATGTTCTGTATTAATGTCCATTATATAATAAAAGATATAAGGCAACAGTGTAAAAGAGAGCACATCATAATCTGATTTAGGTCTGTAGGAACATTCCTTTACAGTCATCCTGTAAACTCTGGACACTCAACAGTGCATTTTAGGTTCATATGAACTACTGAGCCATTCAACTTCATTTTATCACCTTCTTCACGTTCTATTCTTGTCAGGCATGGCATTAGGCATGAATTGTTCCTGTTTTACTGGTTAGAATAGGATCTCCCTCCCCCTAGTCAATACTAGTTGTTGAAGATAGTTCATTCTATGGCGACATTCAGGGGAAAATTTACTATTATTCCCCCCAAAAATTTGTTTCTACTTGATATTCGATTTTCGAATGTTAATCGAATAGTTCTAGGCTACCTTTTATTCGATATTCGATCATTCAACGATCGAATACAAATTTATTCGATCAGTCGAATAAATCATTCGACTGAACGAATAAATCATTCGTTCATTCGAATGATTCGTACAATTCGAACGATCGAAGACTTCGATCGTACAAATCCTATTCGATCAGGTCTTAGCCTCAGAAGCCTATGGGAGTGCTCCCATAGGCTTCTATTGCAATTCGGTAGGTCCAATCTGCCGAAGTAGGCAATCGAATAAAATTTATTTGATCGTTCAACCATTCCCTATTCGATGATCAAATATGCCAAAATTCACATATTCAACCAAACAAAAAAATCCTACGTTTGAAATTCGATCGAATTCATTCGAACTTCGAATCCTTCACATGAATTTAGTAAATCGGCCCCTCAGTATCACTCCTTAAAAAAACAACAGATGTATCATAAAAATATGTGAACAAAATTAACTGAACGCAGAACATCACAAATTCTATATAATAGCTACTTTTCATGTAAACCACATTCTCTGGACAATATGCAGTAAAAAACAGAAGAATGAAAAGAAACACTGGCAAAAGGATCTGACAATAGACTAAAGCCTCAGGGTAAATATATTGATGTACTTGGTAGGTGAGGCATATTTGTGAATAATAGCAATCATAAAGTTGGTTCCTACTGGGCTAACTTCACTTTACTGGAAATTAAATTAGACTAGTAGTTATGTTTATTCTAGATTTTACTTTGTCAAGCATGTACATCTCACAAGAAAGGCATTGTATTAATTACATTACATTAAATAAGTGATATCAGACTTGCAAACTTCCAGCTGCTCCCTGTGAACTATGACTCCCAGCATCACCAATAGCCCACTGGCAGCAGAACAGGCAAGGTGTTGTGGGCCAACAGTCTGACACTCTTACATCTTACATGGTAAAGGGTGCTGCTCTGTTAGAGAGTCAGTGGAACAGCAATACTTCAGTATGGCTTTTTCTTATATTAAATAAGAGGAGCCCCAGTGCAATTTACTGGGTGCATTCTAGACATTCATTTGTTAAACATTATATATTATACTGAACATATGCTACAGGGGAGATGCAGGTATGGGACCTATTGTGCAGAATGCTTGGACCTGGGGCTTTCCAGATAATGTATATTTTTGATCTTCATACCTTAAATCTAATAGAAAATCATGAAAACATTAAATAAAACCATTGGGCTGTTTTTGCGTCTATAATTATATCTTTAGGCCCTATACACGGGCCGATAAAAGCTGACAACCGTTGTTTTTTTTTTCGTGGAGCCCTCTGACATGCTTCACCGATCGATATCTGGCCCAAAGTCGAGCAGATTTCTATTGGGCAGCTTAAAAAATCCTGTTGAATCATGACCATCTGTTCATTGATGCTGTCCTGGGATCCGACCTCCTGTTCTCGTGCATTATGATCCGATCGTTGGGCCCACGATCAGATCTCCCACCTCAATGTGGGCATATTGGGGAGAGACATCGCCAAAAGAGCAGATCTCCCTATGTATGGCAGCCTTTTGTTTGGATCAAGTACAAGGTACTATTTTATTATTACAGAGATAAAGGAAATTATTTTTAAACATTTGGATTATTTGGATAAGATGTAGTCTATGGGAGACAGCCATTCTGTAATTTGGAACTTTCTGAATAACGGATCCCATACCTGTACTAGCATTCAGACATTCTTCTCAATCTTCTCACTAAATCGTGCATGTGAAAAACGTGGTGGGAAAATTTCTAAACTTTTTTCATTCTCGGGTGTCACTTTAAAAAAGTTCCCATATTCTACAAAGTCCCCATAGACTCTAAGTCAAGCAACATGATTTGTTCTTGATCCTGCTCTTTTTGCCACGATTGTATTTATTTGCATTTAAATCTCACCTCCTAAAATCGTACAAGACTTTAAAAAAAACAAGGCAAGGTGTTAACAGGAAAGAATATAATTATCCTTCCAGATTTCACCCATCTATATGCTTTCCTATTTAAGACTGAAAACCCAGCATAAAGGTAATTTAGGATGAGGATGGGGTGAACCTGTCCTGGATATTCATGGGACTATGGTTCATAGATGATACAGCAATGATTTGTCTGTATCCATACTCTTGTTATGACATAATGAGGGTCCTGAACAAAGATTGGTCCTCCATTGGTTGCTTGAACCAATAATTCCAACAACGACTGCCCTTTTTTCACCAACTTGCTTTGCTTTGCCTGCTATAGCCAAGTATAACCGTTTCTGGACCACTATTGTGTCCAAAACAGTTCAATTTGAAGCCACCAAGGAAGGTTAACATAAGAAAAGCTAAATCTAAACAAAAACTATAGTAGATAGCATTTGTCAGAATAGGTGGTAACTACACAAAATGGAACACCTAAAGTGAAGTTTAAGTTAACGAGTACACTATGACCCAACTAATAATATTACAAGAATAGCATATTCTGAAACACAAACCTTTTTTCGTCTGTTCATACTGATACCAGTATGTGCATTTAACCTGGCTTATTAGTTTGACTGGGTAAAACTGTATATGTTGGCATTAACAGATTTTTAAATGCATGTTTTACTGAGCATGATCAGTGCTCTGGGTATGAACCTATACACAGAAGATACTGTCAGTCACAAGGGAGGATGTGCTGTCAGTTGATGGAGGTACTGTAGATAATGAGATTGTGACAGCCACTGAAGTGAATGCATGATACACTCCTTTCTGTTGGATGCAGTTACTCTAGTGAGAACCGGTGAAGGTGTCATACTATTAAAACTAATAAACTCAGGCAACTGTTGTGCTTTATTCCGACAAATTGTCTGAGCACTTAGTTATATAACTTCTACAGAAACACTGTGGTATTTATTAAAATTACAGTTGCTATTTTAAAAAACATTTTTTAAAAAATGACAATTACCTATTTAGAATATCTTCCTGTTGCTATTTAATTGCATCATAGAAAGAGATGCTGAACGACCTCCTATGCCACAATGGAAAATGATGGTCTTTCTTAGGTATCTTTAGATACCACCATGTCTTTTGCCATACCGCCCAACATTTTGAAAATAAAAAGAGGGGCAAACAAATTGTCACGTGTAGCGTGGCAAACATTTTTCACCACACCCACTAATTACCATGTTCATTTCAAAAATTTTGACAGGTTATGAAAGTTTGAACATGTTTTTGTGTTTTGTTTTCAGCTATTACAGTTTTGATAATGAAGGTAAATTGCTCTTTAAAGAAGAAACAAACCTTAACATTGAAAAACCCTACACCCCATCCCCACCAAGACCCAACTCCCTCCTCCCCGCAGCCTAAGTGTTACCCTGGACAAATGTCCCTAACATATGCCCTAGTATGTGCACAGTCTTGGTCTTGCAAAGATGTTTTAACAAAGTTACAAGATGGCAGCCCCCTGTGCCCAACTTTGTGGTGCAGTAAGTTCATATTTATGTTTAGTATACAAAATACAGCATTTCTAGCCTTATTCACAGTATAGCCTTACTAGTCTTATTTTAAAGTCAGTTAGCAGTAAAGATCTATGTCTCCAAAGATGCCCCAGTAGCTCCCCATCTTCTTTTCTGCTGATTCACTGATTCACATGCTCTGTGCTGCTGTCACTTACTGAGCTTAGGGACCCACTCACAATATACAGTACACATAGAATAGAAATGTCACAATATACAGCTGATGCAACTAGCATCACAATCAGCCTTGTAGCATCAGTTTATATTACAGGCCAGACTAATTTTCTGCTTGATAATTTGTGATGACCCCTAAGCTTAGCTTCTCAACAGCTGCTCAGAGCCCACTGAGCATGTGAGTGTCACAGACACTTTCCAAGATTGTGACGCCTGTGATAAATATGTCCTGGATCATTGCTGCTATTGACAAGCTGAAAGTTTAGGCTGGTGCAATAAGTTCAGTATATAAAACATGGCATTTTTAGCCATTTGAATTTTTTAAGTTTAGTTCTCCTTTAAGTACTGTGAAAGCCAAAGAAACCCGAACATCTTTGACTTGTAACAGAAAGGAAAAATGTAACTGTAAATTAATTGTTATGCTTTATCTATTACAGTATGGGTGCTTGAAGTTCCATGAGAGGCTAATATAGAAGAGGGAGTTTATAACTGCGTTGGCTAAAGAGAAGACTATCCTGAGCATGTAAAAAGGTCATTTATGACATGTCTGAGGTTTTGAAGCAGATAAAGCATGTGTGGGTAAGCTGGTCCAATTAGGTGTTATCTGCTGTCAAATCCAGGGTTTTGTGTTAGATCCGTGACAGAAAAGAAGCTTAGCCTGCTGCTTGACAAACAGATCTATCTAGTGTGGACTATGGTTTCATATCTTGAAATAAAAGTCTTTATGCGCACCATCCATAATAGTCAGTACAAGATACATGAAAGGTATGGCATTGAGAGCACTACTATTCATTGCACAGTATCAGATATATTTCTAAGGACAGAGGCATGGATTTATTAACTTGGAAAAATACTTAATATGCTTCAGTTGACACAAATAATACTTTGGATTACAGCAAGTATAATGGCAATATATTTTACTTCTAATGTTTTATTTGCTTGGGTTATTCTAATTTTCATTACTTTTAATTCACTTCATTCTTCTTGGATTCTTGTATACCATAGTCATGTCATATGATACTAATGATCCAAGCATGACCTGAAACCAGGATTCTTTGACACATCAAATCAAAATTGGCAAATACCATGTGGTGCAATTTAACATTTTAACAGCTGGAACTGGACTGGTTTATGTTTTTGTGTTCTCTAGCAAGCCAGAAATCACAAGGGTAGGTGGCAAAGCTCAAATGTGTTATATATAGCAAAGCTCAAATGGGAATTACAAACATGCAAAGAGAGGGAGGTGATTGATCAATGCACATTCCCTGGCCCCCTGTTTCACTGGTCATTTAGTATCCGGGGAAATGCATAATGTACAGTGTAATCATAACATTGGAAAGCCAAAATACCACCACACGGTAAACCTCCCTTTTGTGTTGTCAAATTGAAATTAACTCAACTCAAAAGTCTTTAAAAAAAAAAATTACATGTTTTGCAATGTTAAATAAACATTACTGTCATTGCTAGTGCTCAACACAATGGCGTCTAGTCCTACTTAAAGTACCATTAACATAAAAAGAATTTTAAAAAAATTTGTTTGTACGGAATGAAAAAAAAAAACACCAAGAAGTCTTTATTAAGAAATAACTTACTGATACCGTGCTTCCGCTCCTCTTCAGAAAAAGTGATCCGGCAATGATCCATTGTGCGGCGCTTGATTTATCCTCCCTGGCTATCTATCATAGAGGGCAGGTAGGAGAAATTGAGCAGTGCGTGATGGATCGTCACTGGATCTTTTCTGAAGAGGAGCAGAAGTGCAGTATCTTAATATTTCTTAATAAAGACTTTGCAAATGTATCCCTTAATGTGTCTTGGTATTTTTTTTCCGTTCAGTACAAACTCATTATTTAAAAAAAAAAACATTTATGTTACTGGTCCTTGTGCCGTTGTGATCTTGTTCAGTAACTTACAAACAAATAAACTACAGTTTATCAAATGAAGTTAAATGCAGAGTAAAATGTGCCATTGTAACCAACAGTATTGACAGGGTTCACCAAAGGACCTGGCACTGTGGGCTCACTTTCACAGTGAGGTCCATTGGAAGCTTGCTCCACTCTTGTTTTCTGGTTGGCCTGTCTGATCCTTCACAAGCCAAGTACTTAATCTTTTTGTGTGTATATTAACCTTGCCAAGGCACACATGAACTTTTAACAATCACAAATTTATAGTTTGGTGCTTTACTTGAAATTCATGTCAGATATAGAGTTTACAGACTTCAAGGCAGTTATTAGAATTTACTGTGCCCCACAGCAAATGAATTTAGAGCCCCCAACATATCCAGAGATTGTGCATTTTGCTAATATATGTTGAAATTGCTAATTAGGGCCTCATGGGGCCCCCTATACCTTCTTGACCCCCCCCTGCAGCCGAAGGGTCTGTGTCCTCTATAGTTACGGCCCTGCAATATATTTAGCAACTTTGCATTGGCAGCTTGTACTTACTCAGATCCATTATAACTCCTTACTCTGTTTCAATCCACTCAAGCTCAGTTTTAGCCTATCTCTACCTAATCCTCTCGATTTTAGACAGACTAACAATATCCTATGGACATTCCCAACATGGTATAACTACCCATTGAAAACTTGGACCAGGACTGTTCCCAGGTATAAACAGTACATTGATGACAATAAAACTTTTCACATTTAAAATGGGTGTCCACTCAACTGTGTGTTTAATTTTATTTTTAAGAAACTTGAAAATATAACTTAATTAAATAACAATTAAATATATTAGTTGTTTTTAAATGCAATTGCTATTGAAAACGGTGTCTGCAATGATCACATTCTCTGCTCTACTGGTTCTGGCTATTGAAACAATGCAGCAAGAATGGAATAGCTATAGGAGAGGGCCTGGAAAGAAGAGTAAACAATTGAATAAGAATAAGTTGTACTCTAAGGGGCAGATTTATCAAGGGTTGAATTTCGAAGTGCAAAAACTTCGCAATTCGAACTCAAAAAGAGCAGCCTAAATGAATTTGATTTTTTTTTTCATTGAATAGGTCCGTTTTTGGTCGAATAGGTCCATATTACATTGCATTTGAATTGTTGGAATCGAAGTAATATTGCATTCAATCAAATTCGAAAACTTTGAATTTTCAGTCCACCAATTGACGCCAAATATGTTCTAGGAGGTCCCCCATAGGCTCAAACACCAATTCGGCAGGTTTTAGATGGTGTATGGTCAACGTCAATTTTTTTTTTCTTTTTAAAGGTAATTTTAAATTTAAATTTAAGGTGAATGCTAGTTTAGTGTGTATCAGCTTAGAATTACATTTTTTACAATTACTGTATGCAAAAAACTGTTTTTCAGCTAACAATTGAGATGCCCTTATTACTGTGAACTATTTGCTGGTTAAACATTTGGTTATAAATAATGATATCCTTTCAGTTTAATCTGTCACTGCCAAAAAGTCTTGTCATTTTTATAGACCTTTAAAAATACTTTAGAGTTGTTAGACAGCAACTATGATGTAAATTAAATGTAAGGACCACAGAGCAGGATATATTGTCAGAGGTTGGTTGGGCCTCTGGTTGGGCCTCGGGCTTGAATGGAGGGAGCCTTGGGCTAGGTCACATGCTCTCTTTTTCCTACCAGTGATGGGAACTTGGGATTCTCCAGGTACTGCCTGAAGCATTCTAACCTTAGAGCCTGAAAGTGTTATGTGCTAAAACTGCACCAGGGTGACCCTCTATAAAAGAAAAAGAGATGCTTCTATATGACCATTGTAAGAAAAAAGCATCATTATGGATATTTACTTAAACCTAACAAACACAGTCCATGTATATTATTATCCATGCCACATATTTATTTCATTTATGACTAGTATTATCAGGTATCACAGACTATAGCAACCCCCACAAATTGCTTCTAGTTGTAACTGAAGGCATAATTAGGCTTGTACAACTACTGTGGTTATGACATTGGAAAAAAAACTCTGCTGAAGAATAACTACTTTTTACAGTGCTGCTAGAAACAAAAATAATAAATGTATATATTAACATGCAGGCCTTCTACAAGCATGGAGAAGTTAAAATGCACAAATCAGCATAGCATACTATGATGTATATTTGTCATATAATAACAGAATAATGTTTCTGTTGTTGCATTAAAGAAGGCTAACATCACTCACCTTACTTTTATTAACACAATAAAACACTTATGCATGTTTCCATGAATGTAAGAGAAAAACAATGTCTGTTTCACCAGAAGCACAGAATGGAGACTAGTACAGGTATGGGGCCAGAATGCTCGGGACCTGCAGTCTTCCAGATAACAGATCTTTCCGTAATTTGGATCTTCATACTTTAAGCAAAGAATTACACAGAAATTTTGGTCTGTTTCCCGACGCTGTGGGACAAAAAGCCCATGTCAAGTCAGATGTGATGAAAAACAAGGTAAGTGATACAAAAGTCGGATGGTGTCACAGAGTTGATCCGACGCGACACAACTGTCGGATGCAGAAGCAGATTGCAGCATTTTCATCCGACAGTCGTGTCGCGTCGGATCAACTCTGTGACACCATCCGACTTTATATTACTTACCATGTTCCTGTTGCATCCGACTTGACGTTGGCGTTTTGTCGCCCAGCGTCGGATCCGACAGAAACTGCAGTGTAATTCTACCCTTAGTCTACTGGAAAATCCTTTAAACATTAAATAAACCCAAAAGGCTGGTTTTGCTTCCAATAAGGATTGATTAAGTCGGATCAAGCACAAGGCACTGTTTTATTATTACAGAAAAAAAGGATATAATTTTTTTAGAATTTGGATTATTTGGATAAAACGAAGTCTACATGAGATGGCCATTCTGTGATTCAGAACTTTCTGGATAACGTGTTTCCAGATAACAGATCCCATGCCTGTACAATATAACCCTATGGCTAAAACATAACTTAAATAGTCAGGGTTAGGTTTTAACCTGAATCTAAATCACATGGGATTGTACACTATATGGCCAAAAGTATTCATAGACTAAAATAATATCTCCATAGTTTAAACTGATTTCCAAAACCGCCTTCCCAAACACATTCCCACACCAAGAAATGGAAGAAACATAATAAGAACTTTTTATAAGGGGACTGGGGTGGTTACAAGAGGTCAGAGGCAAACAATCCTAACATTACCTTCACATTTCACTATGTAGCCATCTGATGCTACATGTATAATGCTAATGATAAAGTTTGGTGGAGGAGGAATGATGGTTAGGGGCTGTTTTCCATGGCTTACTCTAGGGTCCCTATAATGTAAAATGATATTCCTGACAATATACTGCTTCCTACTCTGTGACACCAGTTTAAGGTTTGATTTAAAAATCACATTTTATATTGAATGTGCTTTCTGATGTGGGATTGAAACTCCCAGAGCCCAAACTTGCAACTGAACACCTGTGAAGTATACTGGAACACAGATTGTAATATAGATGATGATTTTCTATTAGACTTAAGGTATGAAGATCTAAATTACAGAAAGATCACTTATCCGGAAAGCTCCAGGTCCCAAGCATTCTTGATAACAGATCCCACACCTGTACTATTGGTTTGGGAATGAGGTGTTGGGAAGGTAGGCGTTCTAATAGTTTTGGCAATATAATGTATTAAGTATAACTGGAATCCATAGTCTGTGCTTTGATCTTATAAATGTATAACTCTCTAGGATGGGGATCAGAGTTCTCAAGTCCCCTCTGAAGATGTTTTTGCCCGGCACACTCTAGTTACGCCACTGCTACTAAATTAAGATTTTGTTTTAAAATTGTCAGTCAAAAAAATTAAGCAAAGAAGGAGAGGACTAATCACTGGGGCTGCCATTTTGTTAGATAAAGTTAGGCACACATGCACCAGCCTGAAGTAATACTGGAGCACCATGCCACCACATTTCCAACAATGGCATCACAAGCCATGATTATCTACCTTAAGATTCAATTTACTACAAGCCAGACAAAAATGTCTACATATACAGTTGAAAAATAACATTGCCAAGAAGGTGCCATACAGTCGCACAATAGTTCCCCAATCAACAAGCTTTTACATGTAAGGCAACGGGCCACATTTTTTGGTTACATTTTTTTCTGTTTGTCTGATAAAGGGAATCCCCCTCCTGACATCCAGAAAGACAAAATCATAAGTCTACTGGCATAGAATGTACATATACCCCACACTGGCTGGTAATAAAGTAAAACTGCACATACACTCAGGCTGAAATTTACCCCATGGTGCATCTGTGTTTTCTCCTCTTGCATTTTTCAGCAATTGAGAAAACACAATGTATGCTGTTAGACTTTCTTTTTACATATGTAAATGATCTCTGGAGTAAAGATTCATTTAATGACATGAAAAAAAACGCTCTTTTTGGTTAACGGTCTATGAATCAAGTGGTTATATTATTTCTAATTAACTGGCATAAGGATGCAATCTGAATTATACATTCTCCAATGTTTGCACCACTCCCTAAACATTAGTGCAGCCAATATGTTTTCATCTATTTACCGTTATGTCTTCTGAAGTGACTAAAGAGACTGCAAAGCACCCCATTGCTTACGCCTGACATCCCCACACCATTAGCACTGAAGACCTCCCTTTTTCTTGCCACTAGATAAATCCTTGGAGAGCTTCAGAGCTGTTTCATGCTTGAAAGCAACTGTTAAGAATTTGACAACAGTCAAACGGTTCCTATTTAATTCTTCTCCCAAGGTAAAAAGAATTATAGGTAAACATATGCCTTCATTATTTGCCTTACTGCTTTTCAATACCAGAACCCACACACAATTGCCAGAGCAGGATTAAATGCATGTTTCAGAGCTTTTCCTTTGCTGGATGGAAAACACTTAATAAGAGTGACAGAGCGTGATAGTGCTTTAGAAAACTGTCAAGGCACTTTTCATTAAGGTGACTTTGATTTAAATTACAGTAACTTTAATTTGAACATCAGGATTCATTAAGCAACAGAATCAAAGCTTCCCTGGGAAGCAATCCTGTTACCATACAAGCTCACTAAGGACTTCAGATCTCCAGGACACCATTCGGGGTTCCAAAATATACATGTGCAGATAGATTCTCCTAACGGGAAGTTGGTATGTTCTGCCTCGGGGATCAACAAATTTGATCAGATTTAGCAGCCCCATCACTATCATAACATAGTTATTTGTAACAGTGAAGGTTTTAACTTTACTGTATGTCAAGTCAAACATTATTTGTACATAATATGGCCATTTGTGGCATCAGAAAATCTGTATGTTTAAGTTTAAGTTTGAGATTTGCCTCTGTTAATCATCTTATAATGATACACTTGATTTGATCACGTAAAATGTAATTTTTCAGTATACATGAATTACTTGTTTTTTATTATTTGTAAAAGAAATTGCCCCTTTTGTCATAGTGCAGAAGGCACAGAGGGCAGAGCTGACAGTAACAGAAGGTCCTGTAAGTAACACCTGCCCTGAGGGCTCCATTGAGCTTTTTGCCTTATGTATTCTAAATGGCACTCAAGGTAGGAAAATGCAAGGGGTTCTCACATCTCGCCCCTCAAGTATGCAGCAATGACAGTTACAGCATACAGAGATATGGATAACTTTTCCTGCTTCATTTTATAAGTGCAAAGAGTTTCACCCAAAGTTATCACCTTAGGACATTAGGCAGTTCCCAAACTGTGGGGCTGGCCTTGCTGTGGAGTTTAAACCTTCAATGGGAGGTTGAACTAAAAATATTTGACAATCGCTGTCTAAAGTGTAATTTGATTATGAATACCTTCATAGTACAATGAAAGTTTAAATAAACCAGAACAAAATGCAAACTGTAATTTTCCAATAGAGAAGTCAGGATTTTTTTCTTCTTTATCGAGGTGGGAAAAAAACTAGTAACCACTCAGCAGATAGGCTGGCCTGAGAGGGGACTGAAGCCTGGCTTTGCTTGCTTGACTGAAGGAGTAAGAATACCTGGAGATGGTGGGGCTTGTGGGGGTGCCTTCCTCCTAGTTGCACACATCTTATCTTTTCTGCATGTGCGTGACGTCATTGTGTATGGTGTAAAATTCAAATATTTAAATATGTCTCATCCTTTTACTCACTGCCCCTTGTAGGTCTATTCCTGGGTTGCTTCTTGTCTGTTCTACAGTTCCCTGTCCCTTGCCTGTCATTGACCTCCATTGCCTCCATGCCTGAACCAACCTTTGCCTATTGTTGACTATTTTTCCAGATCCTGACCCTGAACTGCACTGACAGCTTGTTTCACTACTTCTCTAAAGGTGGCCATAGACAGGGAGATCCCCTCATTTGGTGATATTGCCCCAATATGCCCACATTGAGGTGGGCGATATGGGGCTGATCCAATCGTAGGCCCAAGTGCCCAACAATTGGATCATAATAGAGGCGATACGGGCAGTCGGGTCGCAAAACCGGATACACGCAGAGATGCGCCCGTGATCTGACGGGGTTTTTTAACATGTCAGATCGACTTTCGGCCAGATATCGATCGGGGAAGCCGATGGATGGCCCCACACACAGGCCAATAAGCTGCCAACTCAGTCTGTCGACAGCTTTTATTGGCCCGTATATGGGGCCTTTACTCTTTCCCTTTCCTACAGATTTACGTTCCTTAGTTCTCTAACTTTTAGTCCTGGCGGCATCCAAGTATTGAAGGTCTCCACCCAATGTGACTGTTATAGGCAGAAGCATTACCCATAACTGGAACCTTAATGTTGTTTCTTGATTGTGGGATACTATAGTGACAGCAAGGTTGTAATTGCCTATCCCCCTCCTACTGTGCTTCTGGCTAGGACCATTGGGACACTTCCTCTCTTCATTTGGAACACAGACTATAGCAGATCTATAGGAAGCTCCATTATAGGGGCCATTTTTAAAGAAAATATACATTTTTAACCCAAAATGAAACCAGATCCATATATTATTCATATGTGCTATATGTGTCATTTAACACGTTACAGAAAGGGACTCCAATTATTGCGTAGCCATGTTATTTAGGATCCTGTGCCAGCCAAAGACTGCTGGAAGATGCAGTACCACAGGTTAAACATCTATGACCCACATCTGACTGACAACAAAGACTACAGCATCTTGTGATGTTTAAGTGATTAAAAAGTTTCAGCTAATTGCTTAAAGATGTATTAAGATAGTTAAATCTGGCAAATCTGATCTATTTAGGGCTCTTGAGACTGACACAATCCTCCCTGCCTTTTATACAAGCTAAAAGAGCATGTTCACTCCTCTTGTGTGAAAGTTCACCAGATGATATTCCCAGATATGCAAGTTACTGCTCCTTGCCAGTATTTGGGATCTGTGCCATGATCTAAGTTGTGTGTTAGAGGGTTGGGGAAACAATCTTTCCACAAATCTTTCTTCCTAAATCATCAGGTTTAGATTAAGTCCTGTTTGTTTGTTTCTTTGTTTCTTTCTTTTTATTATACAACAAAAAAAAATCTATTTTCTGCATGGCAAAACAACTTGGTAACTAAGGCAAGTTTTAAAGCAGAAAGGAGAAGGTATCATGGTAGAGCATTTGCCTAAGGCCACAGTAACAACAGAAAGACTCCTTCTGTAAGGGGTACAAATAACATTTTGCATTGTAACCATAGTTATATAATATCTGCATATACAGTATATCAGAGCGGTTTTTGAATTAAATCTTTCAGCAACTCAGTCTTATTAATATATTATATACTGACATTAAATTATTATAATTCTTTACAGAGAGGGGCACCCTACACAGTGCTTTAAACTAAACGATACCCGTTAACAACATACATCTCTATAAAAATATATTACATAAAAAAGCTCATATGTAAAACCCTACTTCATGATAAACCATTGCCATAATAACATATATTTTAGTAGTATATGCAATTGGGTAATCCTAAATATATAATTGACAATTTAAGAACTAATGGCCATCCCCTGGGAGCCTACAATTCACGGTGCACACAAACAAACCAAACTAACCATACATGTCAGGTCACATGTGCCAATTAATGGACAAAGTCTTTTGCTTCCACACTTCTTCCTTTTACAGTTAAAGCTGCAACTGCTGGTCAGGTGATCTCTGAGGCAGCACTAGGGTTGCCACCTTTTGGCTCGTCTAACTCTGGGCAGGGGGCGTGGGCATGATGTATTGGGGGCGGGGTTATGGCACGCCGGGGCAGAGTCGTGATAGCAGGGTTGGGGTTATGACAAAGGGAATCCTGCCCGGTTCTTCTAATTTGTAAAACAAGCATTTTTGACCAGGCTGTTTGGGTTAAAACCAGTGGCAACCCTAGGCAGCCCAGCCAATATCATATATGGTGTTCGGGGGGTCAAGAGGTGTCGGTGTCCAATTTGGTGCGCATTGTTAATTGCGGGCTAGGCTCAACGGCCCAGTCCAGGACTGTCTGTGGCCCGGTTCTCGGCCATGGCCCGGTGGTTGGGAACTCCTGCCCTAAAGCATAAGTTCCCAAACTCGGGCTTGGAGGAGTGTGGAGCCTGGAGCAAAGATAGGATGAGAACTGAAACGTGAGGCGATCTGGATCCTTCCCTTTTTGGAATAAATATCCTTATTGTATCCGTCTATGATTAAGGGAGTTCTCTCCTGAAATGCGTAAGGTGATGTGTATCCTTCCTTTTTGGAACAAATATCCTTATTGTATCTGGAGTGCCGCCTGTTCTTTTCCAATTTTTATTAAGGAACAGCAGAGGCGCTTTTAGCTGAGCACCTAGTTTACAAGTGGGGGTAGAATTAGGTGAGGGGTGAGTTTAGAGTGACTTTTTCTATATAAATGCCATATTTGCATGCTTCCATGTACTGTACTGGAACTTTATTTGTGCTCCTGTGCATAAACTTATCAGAAGGGTTGACATTTATCCAGCATTTGCCACAGTCTGACACTAGGGTAAACCTTTAAACCCCATTAAAAAAGAAACACAACTGTGGAGTTCTCCTCTTTCAAACTGTGGTGAACCGTCTATTCCCCATTTATAAATATTCCCCCAGGAGCATCAAGTAAAGCAGAGAGAGAAGCGATAATGTTCCTTTTCACTGATTTTATGTTGTAACATCAACAATAACACAAACTGCTAATAAAATATTTCATACTACTTACAGTACATTTAATGTGTTTTTTTGCTGCCACAAAGAGCTATGAGAAGAGATTAACATGTAATGCTTGGTTGATCCATTTTACTTCCAGTGCTCCCATATGGTCAGAGAACCTTAATGAAATTTTACTACATCCCTTTCCTTGGATTTTTCTATCTAGCATTTAATTTATCCTTCACTATCATAGCAATTTAGATCTTCAGATTATTAAATTTTTTTCCGCTCATCCAGCACCTACAGAAAAATGATTTCTTGGCAACAAATATTTTCTTTTATATGAGAAACCTTTTCATTCTATAGCTTTCCTACTGTGCAAGAGCTAAAATGATTGTATTCTACAGAGATTATCTCTCTGCTTTGTTATTGTACATTCTACAGCACAGTTCAGTTTGAATGGTGGTTACACAGCAGCTTATTTATACAAATTGTAGTACCAATTGCAGTGCTTCTAATATACTGTATGTATATGCATATGTTTGAGAGTAGGACTGGCCAGATATGGGATGACGTAGTTGGCCAGCTTAAATATATTGCAATATATGGACAAACAATACCTGTTTTGTTTAAAGGGTAAAACACATGTCCCAATGTCTTAAAGGAGAAGGAAAGTCAAAAATTAAATGAAGCTATAACTATTGCCAAGGAAATGTTGTTATCTGTGACATTAATCATTCATTCAGTACTTTTTTCAGTTGTGTTTTTGGTCCAATCAATTTTAAAATTATTATGAACATGTATAGAAACTCCTACCCTGTCTCCTTTCAAGAAAATGCTTTCAATAGGGCATACGCACGCACAGTAGGTTACAGCAGTGCCCTGCGCATGATCTGTAGAATCCTCTGTGCCGTGCTGACTCCTGATGTTGCGGTCACATGACTTATGATCTCGTCATTGTTGACCTCTGTGCTCCTGCCCCATTAATTCTGCTACTAATCACGAGTGTGCTTCTAGTTGCAAAGCAACGGAGGGAAGCTTTGAAGCTCCTGCGCTGGATTTGATTCACAGTTTGTCAGCGAGCGCAGGAGCTGATAAGGGGATTGCCTGTCTGAGGTCTGTAAATAAATCTTTAAACTTTTTGTTTTTGTAAATCATTTTAAACTAATAAATCTATCAGTAACAATCTTTTCTTACTGTGGTAAGCACAGTTATGCCTCCTTACTCGCATTCAGATGCAGAATGTGTGTGTGACTACGTCATGGGGTCACCAAGGAGTCAGGTGCACTGCAGCTGAGCTCTGAGTGGATGTGTGCCTATTTAAAAATGGCGGCGCCAAACCATTACAGTCACCGTAAGTTCGGAATGTAACTGCAGAGCTGCAGTAGTCATATGACAGTTTGTAATACAGCATTTCAGGAGGGGGGCTGATGGGGAACACAATGAGGTAGGAATCAAATTTTGACTTTCCTTCTCCTTTAAGGTTGTTCACCTTTGAGATAACTTTTAGTATGATGTAGAGAGTGACATTCTGGGATAATT
The DNA here is from genome assembly GCA_024363595.1 of Xenopus borealis. Classification (NCBI taxonomy): domain Eukaryota; kingdom Metazoa; phylum Chordata; class Amphibia; order Anura; family Pipidae; genus Xenopus; species Xenopus borealis. The sequence continues at coordinate 94,429,688 of CM044442.1, forward strand.
TGCAATTGGTTTTAATTTTTTATTATTTACAGTTTTTGAGTTATTTTGCTTTTTATTCAGCAACTCTTCAATTTGCATTTTAAGCAGTCTTGTAACTAGGGTCCAAATTACCCTAGCAACCATGCATTGATTTGAATAACAGACTGGAATGTGAATAGCAGAGAGTCTGAATAGAAGGATCAGCAATAAAAAGTAGCAATAACAAAACATTTGTAGCCTTACAGAGCATTTGTTTTTTTAGAAGGGGACGGCGACGCCCATTTGAAAGTTGCAAAGAATCAGACGAAAAGACAAATAACTATAAAACTATAACAAATAAATAATAAAAACCAATTGAAAAGTTGCTTAGAATTGGTCATTCTATAACATAATAAAAGTTACCGTAAAGGTGAACCACCCCTTTATTGATAATGGATTGAGTGCAGCCCATTGATAGGCAGCTATTCACAACCTTTTTACATTTATAGTAAACAGACAGATGTCCACACTTTTCTCTGTTTTCTCTGTAAAATAAAGTTAAAACTAAGCAGAAGTCCTGGTGCTGTTAAGATGATACGGACTTTGTGTTGGAATCTTGTTATAAGCACTCATGTTTTTTGAACATAGCTACTTATTAATCCTTGAACGTTAGGTTGTGGGTCTGGTTCGTATTTTGCTTGGGAACCTATCCCAACTGGCTAATTTTAAGATTTTTTTTTTTTAGCATTCTGGATTGCAATCTATCTTTAACCTGGACTTTATCTACAGTATCTTGCTTGTATTATAATATTTTCTGAATCCAAAGATGATCAGCCATAACATTTTAAACTTTATATCAAAGTACTGTCATGGGAAAACAATTTTTTTTCAAAATGCTGCTGTGAATAGTGCTGCTCCAGCAGAATTCTGCATTGAAATTGGTTTTCAAAAGAGCAAAATTAATTTTTTATATTTAATTTTGAAATCTTACATTGCGCTAGTCATATTGCCAGTTTCCCAGGTGCTCCCAGTCATGTGACTTGTGCTCTGATAAACTTCAGTCACTCTTT